>CM056050.1:231625580-232058302 GCA_029574335.1 Rana kukunoris | reverse complement strand
ACATTCCGGGGTCCTACATTTAAAAGCAGCTCTTTCCTGTCTCAGGGCACTCAAATTCCAGGCAGTATCGACGGCCGCCTGCACGATCCAACGTTAACAGTAGATCGCAGGGACAGGCCCCGGGGGGTAAGAGGCCATGGTATCGCAAGCCGACAAAGACCAGCCCCTAAGTCTGCCTTATGAAGGGGCGCCCCCACTCTCGCGGGTGGGGGGAAGGCTTCGTTTCTTCTCAGAAGTTGAGGGGAAGCCAAGATCCCCGACAAATGGGTCCCGGGCCGCTGTAACCACAGGCTACAGACTGGAGTTTCTAAGGTGTCCTCCGCCTCATTTTCAAGAATCAAGGCTACCAAAGGATCCAGCAAGAAAGGCCTCAATGCTGGCAGCTTTGGATCACCTGCTTTGCCAGAACGTAAAAATAGAGGTGCCAGCCCAAGAGCAAGGGCTAGGTTTCTATTCCAATCTCTTTGTCATACCAAAGCCCAACGGCGATGTCAGGCCAATCTTGGACCTAAAAAGGTTTAAACGGTTACCTAAGGGTTCGTTCCTTCCGGATGGAATCCATCCGGTCAGCAGCCGCCGCGCTTCAGAGGGACGATTTTCTGGCCTCCATAGACATAAAGGATGCTTACCTTCATGTACCAATCTTTCAGTCGCATCAAAGATTTTACGCTTCGCGGTGGGGCAGCGAACACTTCCAATTCAGGGCGCTCCCCCTTCGGGCTGGCCACGGCCCCCCGGGTATTCACGAAGATCCTAGCCCCAGTTCTGGCCAATTTAAGGATCCAAGGGGTCACAGTCCTAGCATACTTGGACGACCTTTTAATCATAGATCACTCACGGCCGGGTCTGCAACAGGCAGTAAACCTCACGGTTCAGTACCTCGAAGGATTCGGCTGGGTCCTAAACCCGGGGAAAGTCAGCGTTCCAGCCTACAAAGCAGTTGGAATACCTCGGCATGAGGTTAGACACAGAACAGCAAAGGGTGTTCCTGCCCCTTGTAAAGATCGAGGCTATCAAGGGGTTGGTTCAGTTGGTTCTAAAGCAAAAAAACCAACTATTCGCCTGTGTATGCGATTACTAGGCAAGCAAGCTAGTGGCCACGTTCGAGGCAGTACCATACGCTCAGATCCACACTCGCGTCCTACAGGCAGCCATTCTAGCAGCCTGGGGCAAGAGGGCACATGCCTTAGAGTCCCCCTTTGACGCTATCATCAAGGGTCCGACAAAGCCTGGCCTGGTGGTTGAACCCTCAGAATCTTCTAAAGGGAAAATCCTTCAGCCCTGTTGTCTGGAAGGTAGTTACCACAGACGCCAGCCTGGCAGGCTGGGGGGGCGGTCTTCGAGGGGTTCTCTCTCGCCAGGGAACTTGGGTGAAAACAGAAAGGCAGCTCCCCATCAATATCTTGGAGATCAGAGCTGCTCGCCTAGCCCTTCTGGCATGGACCTCCAGATTACAGGGGTTCCCGGTGAGAATCCAGTCAGACAATGCCACGGCGGTGGCATACATAAACCACCAAGGGGGAACCAGGAGTCAGGCGCCGCTCAGAGGGAGGTGAGCTTGATTTTTCAGTGGGCAGAGGTTCATGTACCCTGCATTTCGGCGATATTCATTCCCGGAGTGGACAACCTGCAGGCAGACTTCTTAAGTCGCCAGAGTCTGTTGCCAGGGAGTGGTCTCTGCATCCCCAGGTCTTTCAGACAATCTGCCAGAGGTGGGGAATGCCGGACGTAGATATAATGGCATCCAGGTTCAACAAGAAACTAGACAGGTTCGTGTCTCGAGCGAGGGATCCTATGGCCTGCGGAACCGATGCGTTGGTTTGCCCTTGGCATCAATTCAAACTTCTATATGCATTCCCTCCGCTACAGTTACTCCCTCGCCTGTTGCGCAGGATCAGAGTGGAGCACAAGCCAGTCATTCTAGTAGCTCCGGCTTGGCCCCGGAGGACTTGGTACTCACTAGTCCTGAAGATGGCAGTGGGAGACCCTTGGACTCTTCCTCTACAACCAGACCTACTCTCACAAGGCCCGATCCTCCACCCTACATTACAGCGTCTAAATTTGACGGCCTGGAGGCTGAATCCCTGATTCTCAGGGGTAGAGGTCTGTCTAGGCAGGTAATTCCTACCCTGATTAGGGCTAGAAAGCCGGCCTCCAGGGTGATTTATTACAGGGTTGTGGAGGAACTACGTAGGCTGGTGTGAATCCAAAAAATGGAATTCCCGCAAATATACTATTGATAGGGTGTTAAGTTTTCTCCAGCTAGGAGTGGATAAAGGCCTGGCACTAAGCACAATCAAGGGACAGATCTCAGCTCTGTCAGTGTGGTTTCAGAGGCCGCTGGCCACCCACTCGCTGGTAAAGACCTTCTTACAGGGGGTCTTGCGTATTAATCCTCCTGTCAAGTCACCAATTTGTCCATGGGACTTAAATCTTGTCCTGTCCACTCTACAGAAACAACCCTTTGAGCCGTTGGCTGAGATTCCTTTAGTCTTACTGACAAGAAAGTTGGTTTTCTTGGTCGCCATGGTTTCGGCCAGGAGAGTGTCATAATTAGCAGCCTTATCGTGTAAGGAACCATATCTCGTTCTACATAAGGACAGGGCAGTTCTCCGGCCCCATCCTTCCTTTCTACCAAAGGTTATATCCAATTTTCACTTGAACCAGGATTTGGTACTTCCATCCTTCTTTCCAAAACCCACATCTAGAAAGGAGGGGTTGCTGCATACCTTGGATATTGTCCGGGTCATGAAGGCCTATCTTAAAGCTACAGAAAAGATCCGGAAAACAGAGGTGTTGTTCGTTCTACCAGATGGCCCCAAGAAGGGGCAGGCAGCTGCAAAATCCACCATCTCGAGATGGATTAGACAATTAATCATTCAGGCCTACGGTTTGAAGAGGTTGCCTCCTCCTTTGTCGGTAAAGGCCCATTCTACCAGGGCCATGGGCGCCTCCTGGGCAGCACACATCAGATCTCTATGGCTCAGATATGCAAGGCGGCGACGTGGTCATCAGTCCACACGTTTACAAAGTTTTATCAACTAGACGTGAGAAGGAATGCGGATTCTGCCTTTGGACAGGCAGTACTACAGGCTGCAGTTTAAGATCCTCGGGATCAGAAGCTCCCTTGGTTGTAAAACAGAAAAAAAAAAAAAAAAGTTTTTTCTTGACTAAGTTGGAATTATTATTATTTGAGTATACCTCTAAATTGAATCCTTCTTTGGAAGATGTCTCCCTCCCCTCATTAAAGCATTGCTTTCGGACATCCCATATAGTAATGAATATGCCGCTCTGTGTCCCGTGATGTACGAGAAAGAAAAAGGGATTTTTAAATACAGCTTACCTGTAAAATCCTTTTCTTGGAGTACATCACGGGACACAGAGCTCCCACCCCTCTTTTGGGGAAACATTTTGGGAGGCATACTGCTTGCTACAAAACTGAGGGACTCCCTCTAGGGGAGGGGGTTATATAGGGAGGGGACTTCCTGTTTGAGATTGCCAGTGTCCACACCTGAAGGTACTCCATATAACCCATATAGTAATGAATATGCCGCTCTGTGTCCCGTGATGTACTCCAAGAAAAGGATTTTACAGGTAAGCTGTATTTAAAAATCCCTTTATTTCCTTGCCAGTGGCTCTTTTCAAAGAACAAGTGGAGTGGTGGCTGGGATGTCACAACCTCCATGAGCAGATGTGGTGCACCAGGTTTATCCCTGCAATCCTCAGACGCATGGCCAACCAAATCATCAAACCCCACCCAGGAGGACCTGCGGTAGAAGGCAATGACAGATTTCTACAGAATTGACAGATTCCCACGCACCGTGGGGGCCATTGATTGCACACATGTGGCACTCCAGCCCCCCCATTAGACAGAGCACATATACCACAATCGGAAGCACTGGCATTCCATCAACGTACAGGTGATAGTCGATGCCAAATGCCTCATATGGCACATCCGTGCCAAACACCCCAGATCCAGCCATGACAGCTACATATACAATCAGAGCCCCATCCCAATGGAATTCGAACATAACATGTATAGGGACAGCTGGCTGGTTGGTTAGTGACATGGGTGGCAGGCATGACTGTCCCCCCCCCCCCCCATGATGCACACATCACAAGAAGCACATGCACTACTAACATCCTCCTGTCTTTTCCCTTCCAGGTGACTCTGCATATGCACTGGGACCCCATCTCATGACTCCTATTCGGAACCCCCAAACCCCAGGAGAGGAAAGATACAATGAAGCCCACGCCCAAACCTGTGCAGTCGTGGAGCGCAACTTTGGCCTCCTGAAGTCACGTTTCCGATGCCTGGATAAGTCTGGGGGTGCCCTGTTGTATTCCCCCAACTTTGTATGTCAGATCATCGGTGCATGTTGCATGCTGCACAACTTCACAGTGAGAAAGGACCTGGAGATTGACATATGTGATGACCTGACCCCCGAACCAGACAATCCCCCCTAACCGAGGCTACCCCATTTTCTGAGGGAAGAGCAGCCAGGAGACAGCTCACATTAGTCATCTTTGCACGTTAAACACACACATTAATCATGGCACAATGAGAATGCATGCATGCACACCACTGTGGTCCCTAGCACAGACACATCACATCCTCATCAAATTGGATTGGCACAAGCCCACCATGCAGGACTTGTGAGCAGCAACGCCACGGCTCCAATTATGTCACTGTACATTCATACACCATTCACACAAACCTGGGGATCACTTCTCCTCGGTCCTGGGGAACCCTTCTCCACCACAAATGAGGGTGACACCCCTTTTGATGAGGCTTGTGGCCGGGGAGAAGGGGAGCCCCTTGGGAGGGGAGCCCTGTTGGGGGAGGAGTGGGAGGGGCTACCCCGGATGGAGGCCTGGCTGCTGCCAGCCAAAGGGGAAGCCTCCTCCAAAAATAACAAGTCATTCCCTGACATGTCCTCCTCCTCCAATGCAAACTCCTCCTCCTCAACCTCCTCCGAGGACTCCGGCCTTGTCTGGGGGTCTTCATCAGGCTGCTGTCCCGGGGATGGTGCGGTCAGGCCAGATGGCCCAGCACCCTCCTGCACATCTGTGGATGACACAAAACATTCACAGGTTGGAGGATCCACACACTTGCCACATATTCCCTTCCCCCCCCCCCCGACACATGCTACACACCAGATATATATATAAAAAAAAAAACGTACCTGTCCTCACGACCTCCTGACTGGAGTCAAAGCCAGGCAGCCCCTCCACTTGCTGCCTGTTGAAGGTCTGGGCCACTGCATGCTCCTCCTCAGTCAGCCTAACAGGGCATGGTGGGCCCCCTCCAGTGCCCCTGGCATGGGCGGCAATCTTGGCCAGCTTCCCACGGACCACACACCGTAGGTCATTAATCTTCTTGGCGATCCCCTGGCATGTCCGGGTCTCCCCCTCCAACGTGTTGACCTGGTCGGTAATTTCCTGCAATATCTGTGCCTTCCTGGCCAGGGTGGTGTTGGCACTCTCGGGGCCGTGCAGGAAACGGCCATATTGTGTAATGGCTCTGGCAAGAATGCCCTTCTCCCCCAAAGAAAAATGCAACTTTCGCTTCCTTTCACTCATGTTCTCACAAACTGGAACCAAAACAATCACCAAAAATCAGTCACCAAAAATCAGTCACCAAAAATCAGTCACCAAAAATCAGTCACCAATAATCAGACAGCAAAAAGCAGACAGCAAAAAGCAGACAGCAAAAAACAGACAGCAAAAAACAGACAGCAAATAAGTATCAAAAACAGTCACCAAACAACACTCTGAAAACCACCATCAAAAACACTATACTAAACAGTCAAGAAATATATCAAACACAAGTCACAAACCGACGAACGCGAACAGACAACAGAACAAAAGTACCTTGCTGTATAGGGAGGGATACAAAGGGATGTACTTTTGCAAAGGAAGTGCGTTTGTCTCTGTCTATTTAAGCTCTCTGCGTAGCTCACTAAATTGACCGGGCCAAGTTCCAATCTCACTGATTGCGCCGTTCCCGAGTTGTGAGCATGTGCAGAGAGGTGCTGACCATGGTCTGCTTCATGTGCGCATGCGCAATCCGGCCGGCCCTTCATTTGCATGGGGTCATGGCTCATTTCAATGGAACACGCCCACGTCCTTCCCAATTTGAATTACTCCACCTTACGCCTCGGAAATTACGTTGCACCGGCGCAAATTTCTGCGCAAATACTACGAGGATACGGTAATTGCGCCTCTACATTGCGCTGGTCTAACGTAAAGCAGGTGCGCTACTCCGGTCAAAATATACGCCAATGTACGTGAATCTGGCCCAGTGTATATAGCTGGTTGCTATACGGGGCCTGGAAGCAGTTCGAAACGTCCTTAGCATGTGATGAGTCATCATCTGTCAGTGGGGTTCCCCGCTGAAAGCTGAATGTAATAAAATAACAAAACAATTTGCAGTGAAAGGCAATAATATTTTTTTTTGCTGTGGGGGTCCTGGAGGGTCTGGTATGCCCCTTTGGAGGGGGGGGGGGGGATGCCGTTTTTTTTTTACTTTTTTTTTTACATTTAGCTTTCAGCTCTGAACCCCGCTGGAAGCTGATGACTCATTGGTTACTAAGGATGTGGCGGCCAACTTCCCGGCCCCCTGTTTAGCAACCAGCTATAAACAGTGGTAAAAAAAAATCACAAAACACATCAAAAATGCACCACTTGCATTTCTGGTGCAGCTCCATTGAAGTCTATGGGCCAGATTCAGAAAGACTTGCGCTGGAGTATATCGATATGCGCCGCGTAACTGTAAAGATGCGCCGTTGTATCTACGCGGCCGTACCCACCAAACTAGATGCGACAGAAAACTGGCTTTTTCCGACCGGCTTAACTCTCCTTCGCCAGAGTATCGTAAGCGCATATTTTCGCTCGTCGCATCCGTCGCGCCTATTGATTTCCTATTCAAATATGCAAATGAGGGAGATTTCCCAATTTCGCGAACGGATTAGCACCAGACGCTGGCTACATGCGCCGCGCGTATCTCGTCCGTCCGTCGCAAAGTTATTTCTACAAATAGCTGCTTTATCTTTACTCCAGACGGCCTCAGGTCAGCAGGAGAGCAGCTACAGCAGCAGCGTTACCGACGAAAATAGCAAGCTGAACAACCACACTTGCAAGGACAACACCTCTGTGTGCCAACATGCCAGGGGCAGTTGCGGTCCTAGCACTACTAATGGGTCCCCCGGTACGGAGGAGGCGGGCACGTGAGAGGATATACCGCACGTGCATGAGCCTCTTTGGCATGGGGGATGAGGAGGTGTATCGCCTCTTCAGATTCAGCCCTGATGCAATACTTGAACTAACCACAACCCTGCAGGATGACATCACCAGCCCAACACACCGCTCACAAGCAGTGCAGCCACTGGTGAAGGTCCTGGCAACACTTCATTTCCTTGCAAGTGGATCATTCCAGCGTACAAGTGGAGTGGTGGCTGGGATGTCACTGTCCTCCATAAGCAGATGTGTGCACCAGGTTGTCCCTGCAATCCTCAGACGCATGTCCAACCACTTCATCAGACCCACCACTGAGGAGCTGCGGCTGAAGGCAATGACAGATTTCTACAACATTGCAGGATTCCCACGCGCTGTGGGGGCCATTGATTGCACACATGTGGCCCTACAGCCCCCCAGTGCCACAGAGCACATATACCGCAATCGGAAGCATTGGCATTCCATCAACGTACAGGTGATAGCCGATGCCCAACGCCTCATATGGCACGTCTGTGCCAAACACCCCGGATCCAGCCATGACAGCTTCATATACAATCAGAGCCCCATCCCAACGGAATTCGAACAGAACGTGTATGGGGACAGCTGGCTGGTTGGTGAGTGACATGGGTGGCAGGCATGACTGCCCCCCCCATGATGCACACATCACAAGGGGCACATGCACTACTAACATCCTCCTGTCTTTTCCCTTACAGGTGATTCTGCATATGCACTGGGACCCCATCTAATGACTCCTTTCCGGAACCCCCAAACCAGAGGAGAGAGAAAATACAATGAAGCACATATCAAAACCCGTGCAGTGGTGGAGCAAACATTTGGGCTCCTGAAGTCCCGTTTCCGCTGCCTGGATAAGTCTGGGGGGGCCCTATTGTATTCCCCTACCTTTGTGTGTCAGATCATCGGTGCATGTTGCATTCTGTACAACTTTGCCATGAGAAAAGGCCTGCAGATTGACATACGTGATGACCTGACCCCCCAACCAGACAATCCCCCCTGCCAGAGGAGAACCAGTCTGCTGATGGAAGAGCAGTCAGGAGGGTCCTCGCCGTAGGCATCTTTGGACACTAAACAAAAACATTGATCACACGGACAATGCACGCATGCACACCACTGATGTCCCTAGATCACACACACCACATCCACATCGCATTGGATTAGCCCAAGTCCAACATATAGGACTTGGGAGCAGCAACGCCGCGTCAAGGCCCCAATGGTGTTGCTGTCCATTCATACACCATTCACACGTCATTCACACAGCCGTGGGGATAACTTCTCCACCACGGCCGAGGGTGACACCCCTTACTGGCAGGAGTGCCACCCCCTCACATTCACACACCATTCACACTGCAACGTGTGCAGTATCAATAAAAATAAAAAGCTCATAACCTGAGCAAAATAACAAAGAAAAGAGCTCATAACCTGAGCAAAATAACAAAGAAAAAAGCTCATAACCTGAGCAAAATAACAAATAAAAAAAAAAAGCTCATAACCTGAGCATTAATGTAAAAGATAAATAAATAAAAAACATCATCTGGGATGACGGGGGCTCCTTCTTGTGGGCCCTCTCAGGCTCCTCAGCTGCCTGGAGGGAGTGGGTGGGGGTGGGGGGGCATCTGGAGGTGGCTGATCCCCGGGTGGGCCACTCCTGGCAGGTGTGGCCTGCCTGCCCTCCAAGGCCATGGCTATCCGGCCGGGGTAAGAGTTTGTCTGGGCCTGCATCCTGAGCTGCCGGGTGACCTGGTAATGCTGGGCCCGCTGACTCTGCCTTCCCTGTTCCCGGACGGCTGCAGTGAGGTGCCTTATATCAGCCTGCACCTCCCCCCGACTGGTCACCACTGCAGCACAGTTGCAGCTGACATCCTGCACTGCATTAGATATCTGGGCCACGGAGCACAGGTTGTCAGCCACTCTGTCCAGGTGCCCAACTATGTCCCCCATTTGCTGGGTTCTCTGGCGTGGTCCCTCGCCACCTGGTCCTGGACCAGATCAGACACCCCCCTGGTCTTCCGGGTGGCCTTCCTGGGGCCAGTAGATGGTTGTCCCCGGGGGGATGGAGTCGCCCTTGAGGGGCTTACTAGGAGGGGGAGGGGATTAGAGAGGGCCCTGCCGAAGGGGAGGACTCCTCCAAAAATAAAATTATGTCCTGCTCTGCCGCAACAGGCTCCTCCTCAACCACCTCTGCAGGTGAGGTGTGGGCACTCTCCTCCACCTCGGTCTCTTCACCACCCAGGGGCTCGGGCACAGGATGCCGTTGGGGGGATGGGGTGGACTGGCCGCCAACAGATGATGGCCCAGCTCCGTCATCTGTGGATGACACAAAGCACACACATGTTGGGTGGTCCCACACACTTGGCACATGTACCCCCCCCCCCCCACATGCAAACACACAAAAGGGGGTAAAAATCACTTACCTGTCCTGGAGCCTTCCTCCATGGAGTCATATCCCAGGACCCCCTCCAACTGCTCCCTGTCCAGGCAGCGGGCGACCACTTACTCCTCCGTGGTCAGGCTAACCGCACATGGGGGTCCACCCCCCGTGCCCCTCTCATGCCTCTTAATGGTGGCCACCTTGCCCCGGAACTTGCGCCTCAGATCATTGATCTTCTTGCCAATATCGGCAGCAGTCCGGGTGGAGTACCCCAAAATATTTACTCTGGCAGCAATGCTTGCCAGGATGGCCTGCTTCCTGTCCCGGCTGGTCTTTCTGCTTTTCCTGACATGGAGGACATCGTTGTGGGTCTCCATAGCCGAAATTACAATCGAGACCTCCTGGGGATTAAAATTCAGGTTTCTCCTCTCTTTTGGGGGAGCGGGAGCAGCCATTACAGAGCAAAAGTAACTTCCCTGGGGTGGGGGAAACGGAAATACTTTTGCTCCGGAATGGCGCTTCCGCTGGCGCTTTTATACGCGCAACGGAACACATTGCGCTGACGTTTCCCGTGAAGTGGTGCCGACGGAAGTTCTGAGCATGCGCACAGGGGGGCGAGTGGAGCCTCACTCACTGCGCATGCTCCGTGGATGATGCGCTGAACGTAAGCCTCTGCGCTGGGCTCCGCCCATCATTTACATATGATCACACCCACTTCCACTTGCGTCGGGTTACGCCAGCGCATTTTCGTTACTCCGGCGCAACTTTAGGAGCAAGTGCTATGTGAATAACAGTACTTGCTCCTAAAGTTTCTGGGGAGTAACGTAAATGAGAAACGTTACTCCAAATTAAAGATTCGCCCATCTACCTGAATCTGGCCCATAGAGTAATTGCTGTCATGGAATTTCGTAATATTCAAAGAACGTTTCAGTTACTAAATTAGATGTAATAATTCTGAATGTTAAAATGTTCTGACTATACATATGGAATCATCATGTTATTGTACTGGAACTTCATTTATATTAAGAAATAAAGTGAACTTTAGGAAATCAGGTATGTACGTGAATGTCTATGAATTGAGACAAGCGAATTTCTATGAGAATCTGGCCCTAAGTCTAAATTTGCTCCGGAATATTTTTTGCACCGTACCCACAGAACTAGATACGCACCAAAATAGGCTACTCCCGACCGGCCTAACTTGCCTACGCCTGCACATCCTGGGCCAGATTCTCATAGAAATTCGCTTGCGTATCGTAAGCCATTTACACTACCCCGCCGCATCGTACTAGAGCAAGTGCCGTATTCTCTAACCATTTGCTCTGTAGTTTGCGTTGGCGTAGCGAAAATGGCCCAGCGTAAGCCCGCATAATGCAAATGAGGCGGCTTGTATTTAAATTAAGTGCGCCCCCGAGTCGAACGAACTGTGCATGCGCCGGCCGGGGAAAAAGCCCAGTGTGCATGCTCCAGCTCACGTCGGAAAGCGTAGTTGAAACCGACGTCAAAACGACGTGATCGTCGCTTACGCAATGCCCTATTCGCGAATGAGTTAGTAAAACGATGTAAGCGACGGAAAAAGCCGACGCTGACCCGACGCCATACTTAACATGGCATTCGACGGCACCCAACGGCATCCGACTGAACTTCGTAAGGTTACTTCACATAGAAGCTGGGGTAACCTTACGCGGACGAAAACGACGTACGCGGCGACGGGGCAGCGTAAAAGCGATCGGGAATCGGCGTACTAGCCTCATTTGCATATGCAAATGAGAAAACAACGTAAAGGCCACCTAGTGGCCGGAGTTGTCATTACAACTACGATCCGCAAGTGTAATGGTTTTACACTTGTCGGATGTTGAAGCGTATCTATGCCAAAGTGATGCTAAGCATCATGCGCATAGATACGAGGCAAAAAAAACGGCGATACGACGGGGTATCTGAGATACTCCGTCGTATCGCCGCTGAGAATCTGGCCCCCTAGGTGCACATTTACTCCGTCCACACCATTGATTTCTATGCAAATATGCAAATATGCAAATGAGGGAGATACGCCGATCCACAAAAGTAAGTTTGTGCGGTGCAGTCTACACGATGTGCTTATCAGCTGCACGGAAAGTCTAAAATTAAACCGTATAAAAGCAGGTTTAAAATTAGACAATCCGTCTACATGTCAGCTAAAGCAACACCGTTAGGGACGAGCTGAGCACCCACACTTTCAGGACAACAATCTATATGCCTACATGCAGGGCTGCCATCAGGGGGGTACAGGCATTACACCTGTAAGGGGCCCGGATGGGAACCCCCTAAAAACAAAAAAAGTTTTTGTTTTTTTTTTTTGTTTTAGGGGTCCGGAGTTCCCAAGGGCCCCAGATGGCAACCCCCTCTTTTTTATATCTATTTTTCTTTATTTTTTTCCTTTTTTTTGTAAAGGCCCCCCCGCTTCTCAATTCGCAGCAGACCCCCCCCCCCCCCCCCGCTTCTCAATTTCAGGCGGCAGCACCCCCCCCCCCCCCCAGTTCTCTGCTCCAGGGGGCCCATGCCTGAAGCTGTGTAAGGGGCCCCATAATTCCTGATGGCGGCCCTGCCAACATGCCAGGGGCATCCTTGCTCATAGCTATACTACTGACTTTAGAAGGGAGGAGGGCACGGAGGAGGGCACGGGAGAGGATATACCGCACACGCATAGACATCTTTGACATGAGTGATTCTGAGGTGTATCGCATCTTCAGATTCTCCCCTCATGCCATCCTGGAATTAACCACAACCCTACAGGAGGACATCACCAGCCCAGCACACCGCTCACATGCAGTGCAGCCACTGGGCAAGTTCCTGGCAACACTCCATTTCCTTGCCAGTGGCTCTTTTCAGCTTACAAGTGGAGTGGTGGCAGGAATGTCACCCCCACATTCAAAAATCATTCACAAACAGAAAAAAAATCCAAAAAAATTCAAAAAAAATGCCCAGCAAAAAAAAAAATGTTTCAGAAAAGTCTAATGCGCTACTGTGAGTAAACAGTGGTGGATAGGTGAGTAGCAACCACAAATTTGGGGCAGCTCAATCTGTAGTGTCCACAAAACACAAAATAGAAAATAATCATTGCTGCATATACGTACTTCACGATTGGAGATTCTCTCTTTTACATCCTACATCCACCACATCCACTCTGTGGACGGCTGAGCCTGGAATAGAAGCAGTGCCTGGACACAACAGAGGATATCTATCTGGGACAGTGAGACCTGCACACCTGGATCAATCCAACTATATGCCTTTATATAGCACCTTGAAGGTAAGGGAACTACATCACCTGTTGGCAATTTCCAGTACTGAACAGCATCTTGAGTGAAGTCATCTACTACATTACTATCCAGCCCGCTAGCTGTTGCCAGCCAGATACTGCCTGGTGTCATTGACCATAACCCAGCACATCCCCCACTGTTCCTAAAGGAACTCACCCCTGGTCATTCAATAGTGTCTGACACATGGAACTTTATTTATGATAATCATTGTTTCCTCACTTTAATTTGCTTTTAGCATAATTATAGCTCTGTCATTCACACAGCACTTTGAGGTTTTGCCTTTGATATTTTGTATTGTGTTTTTGTAGGGCCCATGCACCACCATTTGTAGCGCTTATCACCTATTTCACCTAAAAAAAAAAAATGCCCAGCAAAATAAAAAAAACAGCAAAATAAAAAAAAAAAACACAGCAAAAAAAAAAAAAAACACAGCAAAAAAAAAAAAAATCAGCAAAAAACACTCTCCAAATCACTCTCCAAAAATCTCAAAGACACGTCACAAACCAACAAACACTAACAAACAACAGAACAAAAGCACCTTGCTGTAGGAAGGGAAAAAAATTGGATGTACTTTTGCAATGGAAGGGCATTTCTCTAGGTTCCTTTTAAGCACTGTGCATATCTCACTAAGTCTGACTGACCTAGTTCCTATCTAACTGATTGCGCTGTGCCGAGTTCTGAGCATGCTCAGAGAGGTGCTGACCATAGTCCGCTTCATGTGCACATGCCCAGTCTGGCCGGCCCTTCATTTGCATGGGGTCACGGCTCATTTCAATGGAACACGCCCACGTCCTTCCCACTTTGAATTACACCGCCTTACGCCTCGGAATTTACATTGCACTGGTGCAAATTTGGACGAAAATACTACGAGGATACGGCACTTGCGCCTCGAAATTAAGCCGGTCTAACTTAAAGGAGTTGCACTACGCCAGTCCAAAAATGCGCCGATGTACGTGAATCTGGCCCATCGTGTTTGTGTAGAGTATTTAGGGAGATGGCTATTATGCGTTCATATGTCATATGGAGATTGGTCAGAACTATAGCATCCATAACAGAGGGAGGACTTGAGTCCTTCCATTTTCTAGTAATTGAGAGTCTGGCCGCTAGGAGCAAGTGGATAATAGAATTACGAAGGTTGAATGGAAAGTTGTCAATGTCCAAGGATAGTAAGGCTAGTGCTGGGTCAAGTTCCACTTTGGTATTAGTTAAAGCAGAAATTATATTGAATATATTTATCCAGTAATTTGTGAGTAAGGGGCAATTGCACAAAATATGAAGTAAGTCTCCTTTTTTATTACAAAGTCTCCATCAATTGTCAGAATGTTGACGGCCAAATTTAGATAAAACACTTGGGGCCAGATTCACGTACATCAGCGCATTTTTTGACTGGCGTAGCGCACCTCCTTTACGTTAGACTGCCGCAATGTAGCGGCGCAATCACCGTATTCTCGTTTGATTTGCGCAGAAATTAGCACCTGTGCAACGTAATTTCAGAGAGGTAAGGCGGAGTAATTGAAATTGGGAAGGACGTGGGCGTGTTACATTGAAATGAGCCGTGACCCCATGCAAATGAAGGACAGCACCTCAACTCGGGAACGGCGCAATCAGTGAAATTTGTCTTTTATGTGTTTTCTTTGTTGTTATTTTTTTTAAATCAGATTTTTGCTGGGCATTTTTTATTTTTGCTGGTCAATTTTTTTTGGGGGTTCTGTTTGTGAATGATTTTGGAATGTGGGGGTAACATTCTTGCCGGAAAAGGGGTGTCACCCTCATTTGTGGTGGAGAAGTGATCCCCAGGTCCGTGTGAATGGTGTATGACTGTACAGTGACATAATTGGAGCCGTGGCATGGCGTTGCTGTTCACAAGTCCTGCATGGTGGGCTTGTGCCAATCCAATGTGATGAGGATGTGATGTGTCTGTGCTAGGGACCAAAGTGGTGTGCATGCATGCATTCTCATTGTGCCATTAATAATGTGTGTGTTTAACGTGCAAAGATGCCTAATGTGAGCTGTCTCCTGGCTGATCTTCCCTCAGAAGACGGGGTAGCCTCGGTTAGGGGGGGTTGTCTGGTTCGGGGGTCAGGTCATCATGTATGTCAATCTCCAGGCCCTTTCTCACTGCGAAGTTGTGCAGCATGCAACATGCACCGATGATCTGGCATACAAAGTTTGGGGAATACAACAGGGTACCATGGGGGGTTCCGGATAGGAGTCATGAGATGGGGTCCCAGTGCATATTCAGAGTCACCCTGAAGGGATAAGACAGGAGGATGTTAGTAGTGCATGTGCCCCTTGTGATTTCAGCATCATGGGGGGACAGTCATGCCTGCCACCCATGTCACTCACCAACCAGCCAGCTGTCCCCATACATGTTCTGTTCGAAATCTGTGGGGATGGGGATAGGAATGTATATGTAGCTGTCATGGGTGTCATGGGTGGTGTCATGTGTTGGGCTGGTGATGTCCTCCTGCAGGGTTGTGGTTAATTCCAGGATGGCATGAGGGGTCAATCTGAAGATGTGAGACACCTCAGAATCACTCATGCCAAAGATGTCTATGCGTGTGTGATATATCAAGTGAAGAATGAGGGGCTTGTATCAGATTAGATTATTATATCCATCAAGGTTTTTAAAGGGCTATTGAAAGATAGTGAGACCGTGTTTGTAATTTGTATGTATGTTATGTATTGATGTATATATGTATGTATATTTTTTGTAAAAATGTTTATAAAAGCAAATAAAAAGTTTTTTGAAAAAAAAAATCCTCTCCCGTGCCCTCCTCCGTGCCCTCCTCCTTCTTTGCCCATCTAAAGTCAGTAGTATAGCTATGAGCATGGATGCCACTGGCATGTTGGCATACAGTTTGTTGGGCAGCAAGTGTGACTGCTCATCTCCTCACTAACAGTGTTGCTTTAGCTGACATGTAGACGGATTGTCTAATTTTATACCACCTTTTATATGGTCTAATTTTAGACAGGACGTGCAGCTATTGCGCACAGCGCGTAGCCTGCGCTGCACCAACGTTCTTTTGTGGATCCCCGTAACTCCCTCATTTGCATATTTGAATAGCAAATCAATGGTGTGTCTAGCGCAGTTTTGCGCGGACGGATACGCCGGTCTATCAAAATTACGCCGGTCAAAAGAATGTAGATTTCTTGCGTATCTCGTTTTGGGGATGCGGCGCATCGAAACGCAGATTTACGCCGCGCATCTCCTGTAACGCCAGCGTAATCGCTTTGTGAATCTGGCCCTTGGAGTATAATACCATCTCAGTGAGATTTTTACCGATAATTCCCATAAGGAAGTGCATTTAGATGTTGATTGATTTATTTTACATGCAGTATGCCATTGATCACATGTATAAGTATGCTCCAATTCTTTTTCCCATTGTAAGTGGAAAGGGGACTTTGTAAAGTACTTTCCTGGTGCCTCCATGGCAGCATACCAATGGTCATGGCTCCGCCCCCGACCGACCCACAGGACCACTTAACTCTCTAATAAAAGGACGCTGTACTCCCATTCTGGCATTCTTTTTTCTGTCCTCATCCCTGCAGGATCACGATCAGCCTTACCTCACCGTCTCATGGTGTTACCATTGCAGGTTCATGCTCTCCTGCAGGATGGAGTCCTATGGCTTGGGTTGCTAAAGGCACCAGATAAGTATAGGAGCCATTGTTTTTCTGTGGATCTTTTTCATGGCATGTATGACCACAAGGGGCTGCACTTCTCCTCATGTGGGTGATAGGCTGGCGGTCCTTATGGGGCAGGCATGGGCAGGGACAGGTTAGGTCGCGGCAGGCCGCTCTGTCTATCAGGGGGAATGAGCTCCTTCCCCCCCATCATGTCAGCACCGAGGATTAGCCTCCTCCATAGCGGGGGGGCGCTTCGCGCGCATCAGGAGACTCAGCCTCATACTGTCGGGAGGCAAAGCTTCGTCGGCGCGGCGGCGCATTGGGCAGTAGAAGCGCGGCGGCCATCTTGGTACACCTTACATATATAAACAGCCTGTCTCTCTCATTTGAGGTCAGGCTGCTGGGGAATCAACACACGTTCTCACTCTCTCCCTTTCACTCCACCTGCTGGGCATTAGTATGGATCCCTGCCAAGGTAGGCCCAGCGTTGAAATGTCTTTAAAAAAAAAAAAAAAAGTTGGTTGTCTCTTCTTGCAAAGGGCTTTATGGTTTATCTATGAAAAATAAATAAATAAATATTGGGGATGTGTATATATATATATATATATATATATATATATATATATATATATATATGCAGCACTTACCCCCGAAGGAGCTGCTGGTAATTGATTGGGCCTGCACTCTGCTCTACTACCCCCAAATAATTTGTCTCAACCCGCTTGACACAGCTGTGTAACAGTGTGGATGTGAAACTTTTACTAAACGGAACAACCCCACATAACAATGTGTATATAGTGTACCTTTACCGTTATCTGGGCATCCGTTGTTCCACCTGTTAGAATAACGAACAAGTCTCACACCAATTGTGATCAACCAGAATGCAAGTTTACTGGAACTGGTATAAAGACAGTAGTTTTATATTAACTGTATCAACATACAAACTTACTATAATAATGCAAAGATATCAACACAGCACACTATGATTTTTCAAGAGCTTCCCCTGAGGTATAAGGCAGCCTTTTGTCTTACTGCATCCAAAGCACAAACCCTCCCTGTGAAGAAGTGTAGTCTCTGGTCTTCTTTTCTTCAGCTAGCTATTATACTGCAGTGTTTGTAATCCAAAGGTTTAACAAGTAATGAAGTAACACAACTGAAGAGTTATAACAGTTCCTGCTGTAAAACACACTTGTAGATGCCTCTGGTGTAGGTATACCTTAACTGTCAGTCAGCCCTCAATGAAGCATAGGCGTTTAGGCCTGATTAAACTCAGTCTATTTGAATGAGACCTCCCTGTAGGACTACAGGTCCCAGCAACTTTGTAAAATGAGTCTAAGTGTGTTAAAAAAACTTCTGGGCAACAGCCCTCTCACCACACCAAGCCTGGAAAGTTGTGAACCTCTGCTCCGGCTGCCTCATTCCTGCTGCCAATCAGCACTGTCACGCTGCTCCGCTCCGCAAGCAAACTGGACATCCACTTGGCTCTGTCAAGGGTCCTGGATCCTCAGACCCGATCACACTGCTTCTCCAGCACACTGTGGTAAGGCAGAGTCAATGGATGTTGTTCTGCTCTGCACGATGTAGGCCCTCTTCTGAACACTCCTTCACAGATCCTTGCAGGCAGGCCATGTGTCCAGAACCCAAGAAAAATGGCTGCACTCTGCCTTTTTTATCCACCCAGCATGCAGTTAAGCCACCTAGTGTTCATGGGTAAGTGAGTCTTTTCACAAGATAAACATTTTTCTGCTCTGCATGTGTGAGTTAAAACATATCTCGTTCACATTGGTATTTGGCTCCCTCTAGTGGTATGCCATCTTTAGCATTACATGGCAAAAATACCAGTGCTACATATATATATATTTATGTGTGTATATATATTTATTCTTCCTAATATAGTGCAAAGGGCAATTACATAATAGTAATTTCAACATTTTTAAATTTACCCATAGCTGCCCCGGACATAGCCATGCCGCTCCAAAAAGATCCTCATCATCCCATTAGGTAAGGGCTGCTACTAATAGGTAAGTGGAGGAAATAAAGAGCATGTCAAGGGGCTGACAGCCTTTATGGCTTGTGTCTCCACAGCCCGCAACGAGAATCATCACGCAGATCCTCCCGTGACAGAGGCTCATACAACCACAGAAGTTCTAACCACTCTCATGCGTCAGGCCATAAATCTAGTAGCCGTCAGAGCTCTTCCCGTCACACCTCCTCTAAACCAGGAAAAGATGATTGTTGGGTATGTGGCAGGAAGCCTGTGGTCAATGCCTTTTGGAGGCTACAGTGGAAAGACAAGAGGCGGCAAGTTCTATTAAGGACCTGATTAAGGAATCCATCAGGGAAATGGCCGCATCACAGGCCTTCTCCCCCGCTGCCGGCGGGGAGGCCGCAGAGGCACCTTCCACGCAGCCTGAGGGAAGCACCTCGGACGATGACGCAACCACGGTTGAGGAAGAGTTTTTAGTCTTTAATTTTGACCTAGTGGAACCCTTTGTAATGGCGGTCAAAGATGCCATCCAATGGGAGGAGGATCCTGAGCCCCCCTCCAAGGCGAAAAAATATTTCCCTCAGCTGACAAGGAAGGTCTCATACTTTCCCTTGATTGAGGAGATCAAGGGAATCATTTTAGGAGAATGGCAAAAGGTGGATAGGAGACCTGTGGCCTTTAACCGTCTCCAAAAATTATATCCGTTGGCTGAATCAGACAGTAGTCTCTTTGATTCCATCCCACCGGTTGACGCCTCAGTGATGAGGCTGGCAAAAAATATGACTCGCCCTTTAGAAGACGCGGTCTCATTTAGGGACGTCTTGGATCGAAGGATCGACACTGACCTCAACAAAAATGTATCAAGCAACCGGAGGGGCTTGCAAGCCGGCGGTAGCCCTATCTTCAGTTTCCAGAGCCCCCAGGGTTTGGGTGGATAACATCGAAACAGCCCTTAGGGCGGGCATAGACATTGAAGAAGTCATCAAAGCATTGGATGAGCTAAAATTGGCCTCGGACTTTATGGCTGAAGCAGCCATAGACATCCTAAGATGTTCAGCTAGGGCCATGCTATTTTCTATCACGGCCAGGAGAGCACTATGGTTGAAACCTTGGGCAGCTGACCCATCCTTGAAGCAATCATGGTGTCGCATCCCCTACGATGGCAAAGCACTGTTTGGGGAAAAGATGGACACCGCAATTTCCAGAGTCACAGGGGGGAAAAGTGGCTTGATCCCTCAAGACAGAAGCAGAAGGAAGAGATTCGCTCCTAGGCCGGCCGGCCAGCAAAGGGAAAGAGACTCAAGGTCCTACCGCCCAGGCAGAGAATACAGAAGGGGATGGAAGGGGTCTCAGGCTTCCTTTCTCCGATTGGGAAAACCCAAACCCGCAACATCTACAGGGGATGGCCAGAAGTCCTTTTGACTCACTAACCACCCAGACCGGGCCTGTGGGTGCAAGGCTCAAATCCTTCGCACAGGTTTGGGTGGAAGGGTGCGCCGATCCTTGGGTAGTGTCAACCATCCTCCAAGGACATTTTTAGAGATTCAAAAGCCGCCCACCACCCTTTTCTCTACAAAATACCAAGATCCCGGCTTTCAAAGGGAAAAGGGAGGTTTTGTTCCAGTACATTCAGAGAACACCTTAACACCTTAAAAGAACACATTCAAATAGTGCGCAGCACCTTGGCCCGGTTTGGCTGGCTAGTCAACTTGGAGTAGAGCCAACTGGTCCCATCGCAGAGGATGACTTACTTAGGGGCCCTATTCAACACCCAAGAGAGGGCAGTCTCCCTGCCACCCGAAAAGGTTCCAATCCTAATCCGGAAGGTGAAGAGGGCGATGGAAGCCCACATCATGTCAGCGTCCGACTGTTTAAGCCTCATAAAATGGGCCAGGTGGTGCCTGCGGGAATTCCAATTAGGTTTCCTGGCACAATGGGGCAAGAAACACCTCAAACAGAAGATAATACTCTCCGTCTCAATGAGGTCCAGCCTCGAATGGTGGACAAGACCTGCCAATCTACTAGTTTCTCGACCCCTAGGTCCTACCTCCTGGACAATCCTTTCCTCAGATGCCAGTTAGCACGGCTGGGGGGCCCATGTCCAGAACCAGTTAGTCCAAGGAACATGGGCATTCAACGCGGAGGGGGTGATATCCAACATACTAGAGTTGAGAGCAGCCTGGATGGCTTTCCTACATCTAGCCTCTCTCCTCAGGGGCAAGTCCATCTTGCTTTAAATGGACAACAAAGCAGCAGTAGCCTATGTGCGGAACCAGGGGGGCACCCACAGCAGGTCGCTTTACAACGAGGTATCTCCAATAATCTCCTGGGCGGAGAAGAATCTATGCGATCTCCGAGCAGCTTACATTCCAGGAACCGAAAATCATTTAGCAGATCGCCTATCAAGATGCTTGATAGACAACAACGAATGGTCACTGGATCAAGATGTTTTCAATGGAATATGCCAGTTGTGGGGGACTCCCCAGTTAGATCTATTCCCATCTCCTCTCAATACGAAGACCTGATGTTCTTTTGAAGATGGCTGTGCCCGACATCGGCAGGAGTAGATGCCTTAGTTCAGCCATGGACATTCCAGTTGGGGTATGCCTTTCCCCCAACCCCATTAATTCTGAGGTTCCTTCAGCGACTGACGTCGAGGAGGTCACCATCCTGGCGATCATCCCATACTGGTCAAGGAGGCCTTGGTTCCTGCTCCTAGTCAGCCTATCACAAGTCGCTCCTCTCCCTCTGCCACACAGGAACAACCTATTGTCCCAGGGAGACGTCCTCCACTCACACACTGAGGTTATGGATTTGAGGGCCTGGAAATTGAGCGGAGAAGGTTGGACAGCTTAGGGTGTTCGCAGGAAGTAGTCCAAACCCTTCTGCAGGCAAGGAAATCGTCCACGAATGCCACCTATTACAGAGTTTGGAGAAGATTTGTAGCCTTGGCGGAGTCTAGTCAATTTGATCCTCTGGCGCCCAGAGTCCAGAACGTCCTGTCCTTTCTACAGTCAGGTTTGAGCCTGGGGTTAGGCCATAGCACCCTGAAGGTCCAGGTATCAGCCATCTCAGCACTAGCAGATACACAATGGGCCCTAAACCCGCTAGTGGACCGTTTCCTAAAGGCAGTCCTAAGGCAGTTCTAAGGCTGCGACCACCGAGGAAGACTCTGTACCCTAAATGGGATCTAACAATAGTCCTAGAAGCTTTAGCACGTCCCCCCTTCGCTCCTATTGAGGAATGTTCATTAGAGCATATTACCTGGAAAACAGCCTTTTTGATTGCAATTACGTCAGGGCGCAGAGTTTCAGAAATCCAAGCCTTAAGGGCTCAAGATCCCTATATCTACTTCTTCCCGGACAGGGTGGTTCTGCAACCCATCCACCAGTTCATCCCCAAAGTGCCGTCAGCATTTCATCTCAACCAAGAGTGGGTCCTTCCATCTTTTGAAGAGGACCAAGCCTCTTCAAACTTACACAAGCTAGATGTTGCCAGATCCCTGAAGCATTATCTGAGGTTAACACACGAGTTTCGGAAAGACCAACGGTTGTTTATCATTTCCAAGGGAGCAAGGAAAGGTAGAGCAGCCTCTAAAACGACAGTAGCAAGTTGGATTGTCAAGTTGATTCAGATGACCTATCGGGCTAGTGGGCTACCAATTCCCAAAGCGGTGAACGCTCACTCGACACGTGGAATCTCCTCGTCCTGGGCAGCATTGGCTCGGGTCTCTCCGGAGACAATTTGCAGGGCAGCTAGCTGGTCTTCGTTTAATACGTTCATGACACACTACAGCGTGGATCCGGCAGTTCTCACCTCCCGAGACTTTGGGAGAAGAACACTAGAGCTCTCTACTCTATAATAATCATTAATAAAACATTTAAGCAGTACCCTCCCTGTAAGTGAGTTATTGACCATTGGTATGCTGCCATGGAGGCACCAGGAAAATGGAAAATTGAATACCTACCTTTCTGTAATTTTCCTTTCCTGGTGCCTACCCATGGCAGCATACTCCCACCCTACTATCTAAAAGTTTACTCTGCAAGTCTGAGGTCTAGTTACAAAGAATACCAGAATGGGAGTACAGCGTCCTTTTATTAGAGAGTTAAGTGGTCCTGTGGGTCGGTCGGGGGCAGAGCCATGACCATTGGTATGCTGCCATGGGTAGGCACCAGGAAAGGAAAATTACAGAAAGGTAGGTATTCAATTTTCCATTTATTTTGTTGGAATATATTATAGAAAAGGGTAATACCTTTTTTTTCTTAAATCTTGTGTCGTTAAAAAAGACCATGCAGATGAGTGAGTGTATAAATTGGTGGTAGTTAATTTATGCAAGCATCAAACTATTTGAGTATAATGGGAATAGGTCTTCTGAGGTAATTGGAATTCATATTTATTTATAAATGATATTGGGTCTGAGATCCAAAGTAACATTTCTGTCTTTGCAGATGACACCAAGCTATGCAGTGGAATAACGTCCTTGCAGGATGTCTCCAATTTACAAGCCAACCTCAATGCTCTGTCTAATTGGGCGACTATGGGCCAGATTCAGGTAGATGGGCGCTTCTTTACTTTGGAGTAACGTTTCTCATTTACGTTACTCCGCCGACACTTTCGGCGCAAGTACTGTTATTCACATAGCAGTTGCGCGTAAACTTGCGCCAGAGTAACGATAATGCGCTGGCGTAACCCGACGCAAGTGGAAGTGGGTGTGATCATATGTAAATGATGGGCGGAGCCCAGCGCAGAGGCTTACGTTCAGCGCATCATCCACGGAGCATGCGCAGTAAGTGAGGCTTCACTCGGCCCCCTTGTGCGCATGCTCACAACTTCCGTCGGCACCACTTCACGGGAAACGTCAGCGCAATGCGTTCCGTTGGGCGTTTAAATGCGCCTGTAGATGCGCCATTCCGGCACTAAAGTATATCCTGTTCCCCCTCCCCGCAGTGAAGTTACTTTTGTTCTGAGATGGCTGCTCCCGTTCCCCGCAAACACACAGGAGAAAGCTGAACTCTAAGGGCCAGGAGCTGTCAGCCGTCATCTCGGCTATGGAGACCTATGATGTCTTCCTCCATGGCTGTAAAAGTTGACAGACAAGCATGGACAGAGGTGTTGTCCTGCAAGTGAGGGTGCTCAGCTAGCTCTTATCGTCGGTAACGCTGCTGTAGCTGCTCTCCTGCTGACCTGTGGCCGTCTGGAGTAAAGATAAAGCAGCTATTTGTAGAAATAACTTTGGGCCGGATGGACGAGATACGCGCGGCGCATGTAGCCAGCGTATGGTGCTAATCCGTTCGCGAATCGGGAAATCTCCCTCATTTGCATATTTGCAGGGGAAATCAATAGGCGCGACTGATGCGCCAAGCGAAATTATGCGCTGACGAGACTCTGGCGTCGGAAAGTTAAGCCGATCGGAAATGGCCCGTTTTCTGTCGCATCTAGTTTGGTGGGTATGGCCACATAAAAACGACGGCGCATTTTCACAGTTACGCGGCGCATATCGAATTACTCCAGCGCAAGTCTTGCTGAATCTGGCCCTATGTGGCAGATGAGGTTTAATGTTGATAAATGTAAAGTTATACACTTGGGGGCTAAGAATATGCATGCATCATACATGCTAGGGGGAGTTCAACTGGGGGGATCTGAAGTGGAGAAGGATCTGGGGGTTTTAGTTGATCATAAGCTCAATAATGGCATGCAATGCCAAGCTGCGGTTTCCAAAGCGAGCAAAGTCCTTTCTTGTATTAAGAGAGGTATGGACTCCAGAGAGAGAGATATAATTTTGCCCCTGTACAAATCATTAGTAAGACCTCATCTGGAATATGCAGTCCAGTTTTGGGCACCAGTTCTCAAAAAGGATATCAGAGAACTGGAGAAAGTCCAGAGAAGGGCAAATAAACTGATAAGAGGCATGGAGGAGCTCAGCTATGAGGAAAGATTAGAAAAACTGAATTTATTCACTCTTGAGAAGAGGAGAATAAGGGGGGATATGATCAACATGTACAAATATATAAGAGGTCCGTATAGTGAACTTGGTGTTGAGTTATTCACTTTAAGGTCAACACTGAGGACAAGGGGGCACTCTTTACGTCTGGAGGAAAAGAGATTTCACCTCCAAATACGGAAAGGTTTCTTCACAGTAAGAGCTGTGAAAATGTGGAACAGACTCCCTCCAGAGGTGGTTCTGGCCAGCTCAGTAGATTGCTTTAAGAAGGGCCTGGATTATTTCCTAAATGCACATAATATAACGGAGTACTTTTTTTTGTAGGTAAAGTTGATTCGGGGTAAATCCGATTGCCTCTCGGGGGATCAGGAAAGATTTTTTTCCCCTCCGGTAGTAAATTGGATCATGCTCTGCTGGGATTTTTTGCCTTCCTCTGGATCAACTGTGGGTATATGGGATGTACTGTGTTTTGTTTTGTTTGTTTATTTTTTTTATGGTTGAACTGGATGGACTTGTGTCTTTTTTCAACCTGACTAACTATGTAACTATATAACTATGTAACTATGTTTGAGAGCTTGAAATGTTTTAATTTCATCCTTATTATAAAGGTCATGTATAAATTTAAATCCTTGTGTACTCCATTAGTCTAGGGAAGTGGGATTTATTATGAGATGTAATACTCGAAAGGGAATATCTACTTTAATTTTAGTGTCAGAGGAGTCATCAGTTTTTAAAATTCTAAGCCATGTTGAAATAGATATCTTCATCGTGGGTGGTAAATGTGTAGGGATTCTAAACCCTAGTTGTGCTCCATAAAGCCACATATAAGTTGGCTCTTGTCTGCTATATGTAGATTCAATTAGGCCCCACTTTGTTGTAGGGGAAGATAGAAACCATTCCTTAATTTGTGTCATAATGGAAGCATAGAAATAATCTTGGAAGTCTATGTATCCCACTCCTCCCCACATTCTATGTTTGATAAGTTTATAGTGGGCACATCTGGATCTTTCCCCTTGCCAAATAAAGTTGGATAGAATTGATTGCAGAGAATTGAAAACGTGTATAGGTACTGGAATGGGTAGACTCTGAAACAAATATAAAACTTGAGGCAGATGGATCCTTTTGAAAGCAGATAGTCTGCCCCACCAAGAAAATTTGTGATTTCTCAGTTTTAGTAAATCTGTTTGTGTTTTTTTTTTTAAGGTAATATAATTGTAGTGTTGCTCACTAGGTTAAGGTGGTACAGGGCAGGTTAAGGTAGTATGGGGCAGGTTGGGGTGTTATAGGGCAAGTTAGGGTGGCATAGGGCAAGCTGGGGTGGTATTGGGCAAGTTAGGGTCATACAGGAAAATGAGGGTGGAAAAGGGCAGGTTGGGGTGGTATAAGACATGTTGGGGTGGAATAGGGCAAGATGGGGTGGCACAGGGCAGGCTGGGTGGTATAGGGCAGGTTGGGGTGACACAGGGCAGGCTGGGGTGGTATACAGCAGGCTGGGGTGGCACAGGGCAGACTGGGGTGGCACAGGGCAGGCTGGTATGGCACTGGGCAGGCTAGGGGGGGTACACAGCTGACTGGGGTGTTACACAGCAGGCTGGGTGGTATGGGGCAGGCTGGCGTGGCACAGGACAGGCTGGGGTGGTATACAGCAGGCTGGGGTGGCACAGGGCAGGCTGGGGTGGTATGGGGCAGGCTGGTATGGCACAAGGCAGGCTGGGGTGGTATACAGGAGGCTGGGGTAGCACAGGGCAGGCTGGGGTGGTACACAGCAGGCTGGGGTGGCACAGGGCAGGCTGGGGTGGTATACAGCAAGCTGGGGTGGCACAGGGCAGACAGGGGTGGTATGCGGCAGGCTGGGATGGTATGGGGCAGGCTGGTATGGCACTGGGCAGGCTGGGGTGGTACACTGCAGGCTGGGGTGTTACACAGCAGGCTGGGTGGTATGGGGCAGGCTGGCGTGGCACAGGACAGGCTGGGGTGGTATACAGCAGGCTGGGGTGGCACAGGGCAGGCTGGGGTGGTATGGGGCAGGCTGGTATGGCACAAGGCAGGCTGGGGTGGTATACAGGAGGCTGGGGTAGCACAGGGCAGGCTGGGGTGGTACACAGCAGGCTGGGGTGGCACAGGGCAGGCTGGGGTGGTATACAGCAAGCTGGGGTGGCACAGGGCAGACTGGGGTGGTATGCGGCAGGCTGGGATGGTATGGGGCAGGCTGGTATGGCACTGGGCAGGCTGGGGTGGTACACTGCAGGCTGGGGTGTTACACAGCAGGCTGGGTGGTATGGGGCAGGCTGGGGTGGCACAGGACAGGCTGGGGTGGTATACAGTAGGCTGGGGTGGCACAGGGCAGGCTGGGGTGGTATGGGGCAGGCTGGTATGGCACAGGGCAAGCTGGGGTGGTACAGGGCAGGCTGAGGTGGTATACAGCAGGCTGGGGTAGCATAGGGCAGGCTGGGGTGGTACACAGCAGGCTGGGTGGCACAGGGCAGACTGGGGTGGTATGGGGCAGGCTGGCGTGGTATGGGGCAGGCTGGTATGGCACTGGGCAGGCTGGCGTGGTACACTGCAGGCTGGGGTGTTACACAGCAGGCTGGGTGGTATAGGGCAGGGTGGAGTGGCACAGGGCAGGCTGGGGTGTTATGGGGCAGGCTGATATGGCACAGGGCTGCCTGGGGTGGTATACAGCAGGCTGGG
Organism: Rana kukunoris; assembly: GCA_029574335.1. Classification (NCBI taxonomy): domain Eukaryota; kingdom Metazoa; phylum Chordata; class Amphibia; order Anura; family Ranidae; genus Rana; species Rana kukunoris. The sequence continues at coordinate 232,031,138 of CM056050.1, read as the reverse complement.
GTAGCACAGGTCAGGCTGGGGTGGTACACAGCAGGCTGGGGTGGCACAGAGCAGGCTGGGATGGCACACAGCAGGCTGGGGTGGCACAGGGCAGGCTGGGGTGGTATGGGGCAGGCTGGTATGGCACTGGGAAGGCTGGGGTGGTACACTGCAGGCTGGGTGGTATGGGGCAGGCTGGTATGGCACTGGGCAGGCTGGGGTGGTACACTGCAGGCTGGGGTGGTACACTGCAGGCTGGGGTGGTACACAGCAGGCTGGGGTGGCACAGGGCAGGCTGGGGTGGTACACTGCAGGCTGGGGTGGTATACAGCAGGCTGGTCTAGTGGGGGAAGGGGGTGGCTGGACACAGCTATATTATATATTTACCACCTTGCACCCCCCCCCCCTTTCGTTATCAGACTAGCACAGGATGCCAGACACTGTTTGAGAGTCCTCCCACACTATCTCTCAGACGGCCTGCCAGTACCATGGCAACCCCCCCACCTAACCTTGGGCTCAGGCCGGCAGTGGACACCATGAAATCCCCTCGCAAGCTGAGTGTCACTCTTTACTAGTTCACTTCCCTCCCGCCTGTACTGTACTCACACATGTTCCGGGAGTCTGGAGAGGAGACAAGGACAGCATCACAGCATGCAGCCGTGCCGGCTCCTCCCCCACTCTCCCCGCACATTGCATTGAACACGCAGAGGAGATCCCGGAAGGGAAGGAGAAAGCCGCAGCACCAGTCTGAGCTGGGTATCGCCGTATGTGTGGGGACGGTCGGACTCCGGGCACCCAGTCTGCCTCTGCCTTACTCCCTCCTCCCCCACTCTCCCTGCACATCGCATTGAACAGAGGAGATCCTGGAAGGGAAGGAGGAAGCCGCGGCGCCCTTCTCGATGTGGCGCCAGTCTAAACCGGGTGTTACCCTCTGGCGGGTGTCACCCGGGTTCGGGCCGCACCCCCATAGCAACAACACAGGCTCTGGGCATGTCAGAAAAAAAATGTAAAAAAAAAATTCAAAAAAACATTTTTTTTTATTTTTTTTTGGGATGGTGTCACCCCTCTAAGGGTGTCATCCGGGTGCGGACCGCACCCCCATAGCAACGACACAGGCTCTGGGCATGTCAGAAAAAAAATGTAAAAAACATATTAAAAAAAACATGTTTTTTTATTTTATTTTGGGATGGTGTCACCCCTCTAAGGGTGTCATCCGGGTGAGGACCGCACCCCCCTCGCAACGCCTCTGCGATAAATAGGTCCAATTAATCCTATCGAACGCCTTTGCAATGACAGGAGCAGAGAAGGCGTTCCAGTTATATTTACATTATGAATGACATTGATCAGTCTTCTGGTCGCATCAGACGTTTGGTATCCTCTTGTAAATCCAGTTTGATCTATGTTTATAAGGTCGGGGAGTATGTCTACAAGTCTGTTCGCTATTGTTTTGGCGAATATTTTCAGATCTATGATATAGAAACTTTGGCCCAGATTCACGTACATCGGCGCATTATCGGTCCGGCGTAGCGCACCGCCATTACGTTAGACTTGCGCCATCTAGCCGCGTAATCCCCCGATTCACGTAGCTTTTGCGCAGGAAATTGCGCAAGCGTAAGGTTTTTTCCAGAGGCGTAAGGAGGAGTAATACAAATTGGGAGGGACGTGGGCGTGTTACATTGAAATGAGCCGTGACCCCATGCAAATGAAGGGCCGGCCGGCTCGCGCATGCGCGCGTGAAGGAGACCATGTCAGCTCCGCTGTGCGCATGCTCACAACTCGGGAGCGGCGCAATCAGTGAAATTGGAAATGGACTAGGGCAACGTTGTGAACTACGCAGACAGCATAAATAGACACACACAAACGCACTTGCATTGCAAAAGTACATCCCTTTGTGTCCCTTCCCATTTAACCAAGTGCTTTTGTTCCTGTTGTTCGTTGCAGTGTGTCTTGTAGTTGTCAGATTAGTGTTCTGTGTGATCAAGTGCTTGTTGGTATATTTGTGAAAGTGTTTTTTGATAAGTGTTTGAGAGACTGTTTGTTTGATTGATATATTTCTGAGCGTTTGTTTTCTTGCTTTATTTTTATTTTATTTTTTTTTGTGACTGTTTCTTGCTGAGTGCTAGTGTGATTTTTGGGTGTTCGTTTTCTCTTTGTGTGTGTTCTTGCCTGATTGGTTGTGTTTGTATTTGTGACTGTTTTTTGGTGACTGGTAGTGAGTTTGTTTGGAAGTATGACTGAGAGAAAAAGAAAGCTGAATTTTACTGTGGGGGAAAAAAGAATTCTTGCCCGGGCCATTAGCGAGTATGGGCGTTTTCTCCACGGCCCGCAGAGTGCCACCACCACCCCGGCCAGGAGGAGGGAGATTTTGGATAGGATCACGGAGCAGGTGAATTCATCGGGGGGAGGGGGAGACACGGACCCGGTCTGGATTGACAAAAAAATAAATGATCTCCGGCGTCAGGTGAAAAAAAAACTGGCCGCAATGCATGCCCATGCCAGGGGCACACAGGAGGGGGCCCACCATGCCGTATTAGGCTTACAGCGACGGAGCATGTGGTGGCCCTGACCTTTCACCGGCATGAAGTGGAGGGCCTGCCAGGCTTTGACACAAGTCCGGTCCCCGTGGTGCCAGGTAAGGTTTTTTTTCTATCAGGTGTGTAGCATGTGTGGGGAGGGGGTGAAAGGGAATATGTGCCAAGTGTGTGGATCCTCCAACCTGTGAATGTTTTGTGTCATCCACAGATGTGCAGGAGGGTGCAGGGCCATCTGGCCTGACCGCTCCAACCCCAGGACAGCAGCCTAATGAGGCCCCCCCAACAAGGCCACAGTCCACGGAGGAGGTTCAAGAGGAGGAGGACGATCAAGAGGAGGAGGACGATCATGAGGAGGATAATCATGAGGAGGACGATCATGAGGAGGAGGAGTCAGGCACTGGACGAGTGGTTTGTGCAGACTCTTCCCCTCTGGCTGGCAGAAGCCTGCCCTCCCTAAGGGGGAGCCCCCCCCTCCTCCCCCAACATGGCTCCCCTCACAAGGGCCTCCCCTTCTCCCCGCCCACAACCATCAGCTGGAGGCAGGATGTCATCCCAGAGCACCAGGGGGGCGCCCAATCTCCTGCCCGCCAGTCTGCGAAGGGACCAGGCCCTCTAGACCCGCCATCTGGGACAGCTCTGCCAGACTTTTGGGTGGGTGGAGGAGAGCCTGTCCTCCATGAAGGATACGCTGGGTAACCTGGACTCCCACTCCCGGGCTTTCACAACCTGCCTAAATGAACTGCAGACTACAGCAGCAGGCGTTGGGCAGGATGTGAGGGCCCTTACCCAGGCTATCCAGGCCAACACGGCAACACTTGGTGCTTCCCTGGACAGAATTGCCCTGGCCTTGGAGGGCAGGCCGCCAGGTGGGCAGATATCAGGGGCTGCTCCTCCTTCCCCGGGTTTGCCCCTCCCCCATGAGTCTTCCCTGAGGGGCCGGGGCCAGGACCAGGGAGAAGTGATTCCCAGGTCCGTGTGAATGGTGTATGAATGTACAGTGACATAATTGGAGCCTTGACGTGGCGTTACTGCTCACCAGTCGTGCATGGTGGACTGGTGCCAATCCAATTTGATGAGGATGTGGGGTGTGTGTGCTAGGGACCACAGTGGTGTGCATGCATGTATTCTCATTGTGCCATGATTAATGTGTGTGTTTAACGTGCAAAGATGCCCAATGTGAGCTGTCTCCTGACTGCTCTTCCCTCAGAAGACGGGGTATCCTCGGTTAGGGGTTGATTGTCTGGTTGGGGGGTCAGGTCATCACGTAGCTCAACCTGCAGGCCCTTCCTCACTGCGAGATTGTGCAGCATGCAACATGCAACGATGATATGGCTCACGAAGTTTGGGGAATACAACAGTGTACCCCCAGACTTATCCAGGCATCGGAAACGTGACTTCAGGATGACAAAGGTGCGCTCCACCACTGCTCGGGTTTTGATGTGTGCTTGATTGTATCTTTCCTCCCCTGGGGTTTGGGGGTTCCGGATAGGAGTCATGAGATGGGGTCCCAGTGCATATGCAGAGTCACCTGGAAGGGAAAAGACAGGAGCATGTTAGTCATGCATGTGCATCACGGGAGGGGATAGTCATGCCTGACTCCCATGTCACTCACCAACCAGCCAGGTGTTCCCATACACGTTCTGATAGAATTCCATTCGGATGTGGCATTGATTGTAGATGTAGCTGTCATGGGTGGATCCGGGGTGTTTGGCACGGACGTGCCATATGAGGCCTTGGGCATCAACTATCACCTGTACGTTGATGGAGTGCCAATTTCTTCGATTGCGGTACATGTGCTCTGTATCATGGGGGGATGGGAGTGCCACATGTGTGCAATCAATGGCCCCCACAGTGCGTGGGAATCTGGCAATTCTGTAGAAATCTGTCATTACCTTCAGACGCAGGTCCTCAGTGGTGGGTTTGATGATTTGGTTGGCCATGCGTGTGAGGATTGCAGGGACAACCTGGTGCACACATCTGCTCATGGAGGACTGTGACATCCCAGCCACCACTCCACTTGTACGCTGAAAAGAGCCACTGGCAAGGAAATGGAGTGTTGCCAGTACCTTGACCAGTGGCTGCACTGCTTGTGAGCGTTGTGTTGGGCTGGTGATGTCCTCCTGCAGGGTTGTGGTTAATTCCAGGATGGCATGAGGCGGGAATCTGAAGATGCGATACACCTCAGAATCACTCATGCCAAAGAGGTCTATGCGTGTGCGGTATACCCTCTCCAGTGCCATCCTCCGTGCCCTCCTCCTTCTTTGGTCATCTAAATTCACTAGTGCAGCTATGAGCGACGATGCCCCTGGCATGTTGGCAGTCAAATTGTAGTGCAACACGTGTGTGTGGTCTGCTCCTCAGTAACGGTGTTGCTTTCTGTGAGATGTAGACGGTTTTTTCAAAATTTAGACCAGCTTTTATGTGCTCTAACTTTAGACAGGACATTTTGCTGTTGCGCACATCGCGTAGCCTGCGCAGCAAATGCGTTTTTTTTGTGGATCCCCGCAACTCCCTCATTAGCATATTTGACTAGCAAATCAATGGTGTGCCTAGCGCATTTTTGCGCGGACGGATGCGTCTGTCTAACGAAATTACGCCGGACAAAAAAAAGTAGATTTCTGGCGTAAATCGTTTTCTGAATCGCGCGCATCTAAACGCACGCGCACATTTAGACTTACGCACGCGCAACACCAGTTGCGCAGGCGTAATTGCTCTGTGAATCTGGGCCATTGGGTCTAAGGTTTGGTCTAAGGTCCCCAAACCTAAGACCAAACAAAAAAGGGGGGGGGGCACAGTTGGACTATTGCGGTACATGTAGAATTGGATAACAAGATTACTAAATAAGGGTAAGATATTTTTTATTAAATACAAAGAAGAAAAAACACAATACAGAGCTTAAAATGGTGACGACCATACATAACGCCAGTATAATAATCCCGGTGGGGAACAAAATAATGCGTTGGGGGTCATGACAATCTTGACCAGTTTCGCGGTATTGACCGCTTCATCAGAAGTATGTCTAGGTGTATACCGCAGAGGAGGATCACCGAACGAGGTCCCATGTAGAGGCCAGAGGGCAAGAACATGGGGATGGATCTACTAATGCAAAGTAGGATGGTGATTCATAGAAGGTGCCCCAAGGATAGGGGCCCAGCTTGGACATGTGCTGAAAACATATGTTGAGTTGGTGAAAAATCCTCAACGGTAGTGAGTACGTATGAAGGAGGGGAGGCGTCACGGTAATCATGCCAGCCACTAACACTGTGGATTGGGTAGATCACACAGTGATCCCGTTCGGTGATCCTCCTCTGCGGGATACACCTAGACATACTTCTGATGAAGCGGTCAATACCGGGAAACCGGTCAAGATTGTCATGACCCCCAACGCATTATTTTGTTCCCCACCGGGATTATTATACTGGCGTTATGTATGGTCGTCACCATTTTAAGCTCTGTATTGTGTTTTTTTTTCTTTGTATTTAATAAAAATTATTTTACCCTTATTTAGTAATCTTGTTATCCAATTCTACATGTACAGCAATAGTCCAACTGTGCCCCCCCCTTTTTTGTTTGGTCTTAGGTTTGGGGACCTTAGACCCAATGGGCCAGATTCAGGTAGAGTTAGGCTGGCGGATCAATGGATCCGCCAGCCTAACTGTCACTTTAAGCCAGCGTTTTTGTTTTCTGTAACCAGAAAACAAGAAACGCCGGGTTGGAGTTCCGATGCGATCGGCGCAATTGAATTTCGCCATCGCATCGTTACTTCAACTTAAAAATGGCGCCGGGGGCGTTCCCGCCGATTTACGCTCAAAAAATATGTCAATGAGCGGGAATCGGCAATTCACAATCTTTTTCGGGCGCGACGCAGTGACTTTAGGACGTTTCCGGAAGCGATACGTGGCGTAAAGATAAAGCAGCCCCCTAGTGGAATATCCTATGTTAAGTATAGGCGTCGTCATCGCGTCGGAAAAAAAACAAATCGCGTCGCTTGCGTAAAACATTCATGAATGGGGATGTGACGTCATTGACGTTCACTGACAGAATTTGGAGCATGCGCACTGGGATGCATTGACACTCGACGCATGCGCAGTACGTTCGCCGCGGGATCGCGCTTAGTTTTAATACTACACGCCCCGTACCCGCCCAATTTGAATTCCGCCGGCTCATTTGCGATGCGCTGCCGCAACTTTAGGAGCAAGTGCTTCATGAATAACAGCACTTGCTCCTAAAATTTCGGCAGAGTAACGTAAATGAGAAGCGTTACTCCAGAGCAAAGATGCTCTGATCTACCTGAATCTGGCCCAATGTTTCTATATCGAATTTCCAGGATGATGGTACTTTTTATTTCTATATCTATCTATAACTATCCTAGAGGCTCTACTTCAAATAATTTTCAGATCTATGTTGAGTAAGGATATTGGTCGGAAATTCGGGGGGGGGGGAGGTAGGATCCTTTCCTGGTTTAGGAAGTGTGATTATGAGTGTTGATAGCATTTCGTTTGGAAAAGAAGATGAGGAAGCAGCATGGTTGTATATTTCTTTCATATGGGGTACTAGTAGTTTTTTTAATAATTTGACATATTCACCAGAGAATCCATCAGGACCAGGTGCTTTAGCATTGGGCAAAGAGTTGATAGTATTTAATATTTCAATATCAGTGAAAGGGACATTTAACAGTTTAAGATGGTCCTCCGATAATTTAGGTAATTTAATATGGGAAAGGAAGGATTGGATTTCATCAACAGAAGGTTGGTGAACACTGTTATCTACAGGAAGGTTGTACAATTTACTGTAGTATGAACTAAACTCATCAGCAATATCTTGTGGGTTAATTATTTTAGCTTTTGTTACGGGATCTATAAGATGTGAGATTTTAGTTTTTTGTCTGTGTCCTTTAATACGGTTTGCCATAAGTTTGCCTGCTTTGGGCCAGATTCATAGAGCAATTACGCCTGACTAACTGGTGTTAGACAGGAGTAATTTCAAATTTTGCGTGCCGTATCACTAGTTTGAATCCTCAAACCATGATACGGCGGCTTCGGGCTTCGATCCGAGAGGCTTACGTCTTCGTAAGCCTTCGGATCTACGCTGCCATCTATTTGTGGCCGCTGGGAGGAGTTTGCGTCGTTTTGATGCGTCGGGATATGCAAATGTTTTTTTACGGCGATTCCCGAAGATACGAGTGGTCGTCGCAATCGCTTTCGTCTATTTTTTTGTACGTAATGTTAGAGCAGCTTTTTGCTGCTCTAACGTTACGTAGCCCATGTTAAGTATGGCCGTCGTTCCCGCTTCGAATTTATTTATTTTTTATTTTTGTTTACGTAACTCGTTCGGGACTAGGATCGCCCGTAAACGACGCTACCTAAACAATGAATGACGTCACGACGTGATTTCGCGCAATGCACGGCGGGAAATTTGCGAACGGAGCATGCGCAGATCGATCGCCGCGGGAACGCGCCTATTTTAAATGATTCACGCCCCCTACTCGCGCAGATGGATTGCGACGGGAGAAATACACTACGCCGCCGTCGTTTACTGGACAAAATCTACCTGGATTCCACGTAGAGCCAGGTAAAATACGGCAGCGTAGTGTATTTCTGATACGCTACGATAATCCATTTCTGTGTGAATCTGCCCCACTGTTATTAGTGACATAGGAATTTGCTTTCAATTTCCTAAGTTTGATATCATAAAATTCAATTAACATAGATCGTAAGTCATGTCTTAATTTGAAAATTTGGGATTGTAGAATGGGTGATGGGTTATGTTTGTTTTTTAGATCAATGTCATTCAATTGTTTGGTTAGTTTATCCAATTTAGAGCATCTATTTCTTTTTTCCTGTGAACCCAGTTGTATAAAAAGGCCACGTATATAAGACTTATGTGCATTCCATAACACCGCCGGGGGCGGATACGGATCACTTATTGTTGGAAAAGTACTCATCAATTTTTTGAGATATATGTTCTATATTTTTAGGTTGTTGTAAAAGATAATTATTGATACGCCATATGTACGATTTTTGGTGAGAGTATGTATTTTTTATTTTGACACTAACTGGGGCATGATCCGACCAGGCTATATCATGAATAGGCTATCTATTACATTTTGTAGTAACCATTTGTCCAAAATAAACAAGTCTATACGAGTATATGTGTTGTGACGTGGGGAATGGAACGTATAGTCCCTTTCAGCCGCGTGATAACATCTCCATATATCATATAAATCATTGTTTGAAAGAAAACCTGTCAGAGGAGAAGCAATTCTTTTAGCACTGGAAGTTGAGTCAATTACTATATCTGGAACTAGATTGAAGTCCCCACATATTAAAAGATGTCCCTTCTTTATCTCATCTATCTTGTCCAAAGTAGTTCTGTGGAATTGTATTTGTCTATTATTTGGAGCATATACATTCACATTGTATATGTGACGTTGTCCAAGGTACATACTAGAATAATAAATCTGCTTTCTGGATCCGAGGAGCAGGTTATCAGATTGAATGCCAAAGTGTCACGTATGGCTATCATTACCCCCCCTCTTTGTTTACGGGAATAATCAGCTTTAAATATATGAGGAAAGGATTTATGTTGGCATTTTGGAGCTTCATTTTGAGTAAAGTGTGTTTCTTGTACACAAAGTACATCGCAACTATGAGATAATGCTGTTTTCCATATGGAATTCCTCTTAGCTGCATGGTTTAATGCGTTAGCATTAATTGTAAGGAAATTAATGGACATTGTGGTATAATGTGAGTTGTGTTCGTATCAATACTCACAAATCAGGATGAACCGCCGAGGATGTAGATTTCTTGTAAGTTGTAGAATCTTAGGGGATAGAAGTGACCAAAAGGATGATTCCAATCAGGTATTTTGGTATGACTAAGAGTCGGTTCACACTGGGGCGACACGACTTCCAGCGCAACTTTCAGAGGTGACTCCGACACGACTTGAACGTGAACCACAGGGCGACCTGGGGCGATCTGGGGCGATTTACAAGTCGCCTCCAGGACAGGGAATGTCAGAAATGGCCAATCAGAGCTACTAAGCTCTTCTGACATCATTCTTCTTCCTGTTTCATTTCTTCTTCCCTGTTCCCTGTTTTTCTGTGTCCAAAATGCTCCCTGTGCGTTACCTAATGGGAGCTGTCATAACAGCTGGTTTGGCAGTATTGACGGAAGAGGAAGAGGAAGAAAGGAAGCGAAGGATGAGGATGAGAAGAAGACGGCGCTATTGGATCCATCCAATAATTTCTAATAGAGCTAACAGAGGGCAGTTCTGGGCCATGTATGAGAAGATGCGTGGTTTTGAGGACAAGTTTTTCAATTATACCTGGATGTCAATCGCAAGGCAAGTACATTTTTGTCTGTGTATATAATTATGCTGGTAAAGGACCTGGCCATTTTTTGGCGATTCGGCACTGCGTCATTTTAGCATTGTCCCTAAAGAATAAAATGGCAAATGTTGCTATTTAGCATAATTGCTTTTGATGCACCTATGCCGACTATACACTGTAGTGAATGTTTACTGGGGTAATGGTTGAACTTGCATGCCCCCCACCCCCCTGCATGCCCCCCACAACCCCCTAAATCTGTGGTAACATATTTATAGAAACTTGGCTAAGAAATTAATGTGTGTGTTTCTAGCTACCAATGATTGATATTCCTTTTTTTGTAATATAGTAAAGTACCTTCTCTTTTTGTTAATTTTCCAGTTTCGATGAATTGCTTGGTCTGATTGACATCCATCTGTTGCGACAAAATACATCGTTTCGGAGGAAAGACTGCTTATTACACTACGGTAAAGTTGTTTTTTAATGCACATTGCTAGAATATTTTACACATTAATAAAAATAAACCGGCGCTCTTTCGTCTGGTGTTGTACAATTGGTCAAATGAGTGCATCTGCCATGACTGATGGCAGTCCCAGCCTCTCAGCTACGTGATCTCCGCCCCTTCACAGCTCAGCACCTCAATGAGCATGGAGGAGCAAATCAAGAGAGCTGATGACTGAGAGTCATCAGTTCTCCGCTAATGCACAGATAGAAAAACGAACAACAGATGATGTTTGTTGACTCAGTTCTGTGTGAAGAAGCGGCTTTGAACTGTTAGAGCATCGTAGCGATGCTGCATACACCTAGGTAAGCATTTTTTGTTTAAAAATGTAAAAATAAATAAACGTGCAATAAAAAATAAAAAATTTAGCACACAAAACTACCATGAATTCTCAAAAAACAAACACATTTATTATAACAATATATATGTAAACTTTATTAACAATCCAAACAAATAATCTTTTTAATTAACAGCATAAACTCTTTTATTAACATTTATTAACAGTTATATAGTGCCCAAAATCACAACTGGTGATAGGTGGGTTGATAATTGGAGTTGGTGGAAGGTCTTGGGGAAGGCGCGGGGGGCATTTGAAATGATTCCACATTTTGTCTACGATTCCCTGGTGTGTCAAGGATAGATGGAATAGAGGACAGGGATGGATAGGGGACGGGGATGGATAGGGGATCGGGGGATTGCCTGGATTTAATTGGTTGCCATACTCATTACTATAAGGGCAGAAGCGAGGGGGGTAGTAGGGGTGGGTTCTGAGTGGTGGTGGGGGATTATATTTATAATAGGGACCTGATGGGCGTGGTGGGTCTAAAATTTGTGATGGGGCAGTGGAAGTCTGATATACGGAATTTGCTTCCACTGCGTGGATGACAATTTTTTTTACATGACTTCGACGCTCTTGTGGGACATTCTACATGCTTTCGTCACTCTCCATGGCGTCCAATTTTTTGTCTAATTTGGTCATCAGCGAAGCAAATTTATTAATTGCGTAGTTTTGTCTTCCCACTCTTGGTCTTGTTCTTCTTCTTGGCTGGGGGATAGGGATAGGCCTAGCTGGCTGCATGTCTTCTGGCAGATCAGGCTGTGGAGGCCGAACCTGTGGGGAAGTCTCAGACATGTTGGTCTCCATTGTGTCTTCCAGTTCATCACCAGATTGCTCCAAAGAAGGACAATGCGACTCTCCTTCCTCAGCGCATTCTGCCTCTCCACCTTCCTGCTGTCCTACATCTTGGTCCTCCCAACTTGATTGTGTTCTGCATTAAACATATAATATAATTAGCACACCCTTCTCGAACTGTATAGTAGCACTTTAAAAATATGAAATAGGTTTTATCTTACTGTCTAAGTTCCATGAATTGCCTCAGGAACTGCAGCTCATCGCGTGGACGTACGGTACCACCCTTTTTGCACCAGATCCACTTCGGCAGTCATTTAGTTCTCTGATATACTGCTTATAGCAGTCCCTAAGATTCTTCCACCGATCTTGCAAACTTGTCACTGCAAAACATAACCAGGAACATAATCAATTATGTATTTTGTCTTTCAGGTACCTTGCAACTGGTAATTCTCTAATAAGCCTACATTATGAATTCATGGTGGGCAGTTCAACAATCAGCCTTATAACCAGAGAAACTCGCAAAATTATATGGGATGTGCTTAACACGATAGTGATGAAGAGGCCTACACCAGAGGATTGGCAGGATATTTCGCAAATCAATTTTGGGTTCGTTGCAATTTCCCAAATTGCATTGGAGCTATCGATGGCAAGCATATTCATATGATTAAGCCTGTTGGTAGTGGAAGTATGTACTTCAATTATAAAAAATATTTTTCATTTGTATTACTTGCCGTTGCCGATTCAAACTTTTGTTTTACCTACATCGACATAGGATCCTGCGGAAGTAGCTGTGATTCCAGGATTTTTGGTAATTCAGCATTAGGTCAAAGGCTACGGAACAATAGACTTGATGTTCCGGAAAGGTGTCCTCTTCCTGGCACAACTGAGCCACCGCTACCCTATGTCTTTGTTGGGGATGAGGCCTTTGCTTTGGGTGAACACATGATGAGGCCTTACTCTAGTAGGAACCTGACAACTGTAAAAAAGGTTTTCAATCATCGTTTGACAAGGGCAAGAAGGGTGGTTGAATGTTCTTTTGGAATCCTAGCCAATAAATGGCGTGTCTTACATACACCGATAGCCTTAAATATCGAAAATACAATTACTGCCATGAAAGCAGCATGCGTGCTACACAATTTTGTGAGGCGACGGGACAGATATTGTTTTGAAGAATCGCTCATGCACGAAATGGAAAGGGCAAACCTCGGTGCTAGGGGATCCAGTGATGGTGCCACTGTGCGCAATCATTTTGCCTCTTATTTTATTTCACCGGCTGGTGAAATCCAATGGCAAATGGATGCCGTTTCAGGTCATTAATAACTGCTTTAACTAAAAATATCTTGTCCACTGTTTTTTTCAGATCTGATATATTTTGTTTGATCTATGTGTTGATGATGTCAACTTGTAATATGGTAAAGTTGTAATTGTGTCAATGAAAAAAAAAAGACTGTTTTAATTAAAAAAATTGACTGTTTTTTTTTTGTGGGTCAAAGTTTATTGAAAGCCTGCAGAGTTGTTTCAGGCAATGTTATGGGCCAGATTCAAGTAGATGAGAGTATCTTTGCTCTGGAGTAACGCTTCTCATTTACGTTACTCTGCCGAAATTTTAGGAGCAAGTGCTGTTATTCATGAAGCACTTGCTCCTAAAGTTGCGGCAGCGCATCGCAAATGAGCCGGCGGAATTCAAATTGGGCGGGTACGGGGCGTGTATTATTTAAACTATGCGCGATCCCGCAGCGAACGTACTGCGCATGCGTCGAGTGTCAATGCATCCCAGTGCGCATGCTCCAAATTCTGTCAGTGAACGTCAATGACGTCACATCCCCATTCATTAACATTTTACGCAAGCGACGCGATTATTTCTTTTTCCGACGCGATGACGACGCCTATACTTAACATAGGATACTCCACTAGGGGGCTGCTTTATCTTTACGTCGCGTATCGCTTCCGGAAACGTCGTAAAGTCACTGCGTCGCGCCCGAAAAAGATTGTGAATTTCCGACTCCCGCTGATTAACATATTTTTTCAGCGTTAATCAGCGGGAACGCCCCCGGCGCCATTTTTAAGTTGAAGTAACGATGCGATAGCGAAATTCAATTACGCTGCTCGCATCGGAACTCCAACCCGGCGTTTCTTGTTTTCTGGTTACAGAAAACAAAAACGCCGGCTTAAAGCGACAGTTAGGCTGGAGTATCTCAGATACTCCAGCCTAACTCTACCTGAATCTGGCCCTATGTCTGTCTTTATTGTGTGAAATAAAGTTTTCTGATTCAAATTTTGCACTGATTATTTGTTTTTTGATTACTCAATTATCTACATAACATTGCTAGTCACAAAACCCTAACCCCAATTCCATAACCATAATTTCACTCCAACTAGTCACACATCCCTAACCCTAATTCCAGTCCCACTAGTCAGAAATCCCAACCTTTAACCCTAAATCAAGTCACACTAGGCCCAAATCACTAACACGGACCCTAATCCTGCTTCAACTAGTCCCAAATCCCAAATAGTCCCCAAATCCCTGGTGTATGTGATGAAACCAATTGCAAAATGTATCTATTGTTGTCAGGGGATCTATTGTTCCTGCCAGGGATGTACTGTTGTGGGGATCTATTGTTCCTGTTAGAGATCTACTGTTGTCATGGATCTATTGTTGTTGTCGTGGGAACTTTTGTTCCCATCAGGGATCTATTGTTCCTGTTAGGGATCTACTGTTGTCATTGATCTAGTGTTGTTGTCGCAGGAACTTTTGTTCCCATCAGGGATCTATTGTTGTCGGGGGATCTATTGTTCCTGTTAGGGATCTACTGTTGTCATGGATCTATTGTTGTTGTCGCAGGAACTTTTGTTCCCATCAAGGAACTATTGTTATCGGCGGGTCTATTGTTCCTGTTAGGGATCTACTGTTTTCATGGATCTATTGTTGTTGTCGCGGGAACTTTTGTTCCCATCAGGGATCTATTGTTGGGGGATCTATTGTTCCTGTTAGGGATCTACTGTTGTCATTGATCTAGTGTTGTTGTCGCAGGAACTTTTGTTCCCATCAGGGATCTATTGTTGTCGGGGGATCTATTGTTCCTGTTAGGGATCTACTGTTGTCATGGATCTATTGTTGTTGTCGCAGGAACTTTTGTTCCCATCAAGGAACTATTGTTATCGGGGGATCTATTGTTCCTGTTAGGGATCTACTGTTGTCATGGATCTATTGTTGTTGTCGCGGGAACTTTTGTTCCTATCAGGGATCTATTGTTTTTGGGGGATCTATTGTTCCTGTTAGGGATCTACTGTTGTCATGGATCTATTGTTGTTGTCGCAGGAACTTTTGTTCCCATCGGGGATCTATTGTTGTTGGGATCTATTGTTCCTGTTAGGGATCTACTGTTGTAATGGATCTATTGTTGTTGTCGCAGGAACTTTTGTTCCCATCAGGGATCTATTGTTGTCAAGGGATCTATTGTTCCTGTTAGGGATCTACTGTTGTCATGGATCTATTGTTGTTGTCGCAGGAACTTTTGTTCCCATCAAGGAACTATTGTTGTCGGGGGATCTATTGTTCCTGTTAGGGATCTACTGTTGTCATTGATCTATTGTTGTTGTCGCAGGAACTTTTGTTCCCATCAGGGATCTATTGTTGTCGGGGGATCTATTGTTCCTGTTAGGGATCTACTGTTGTCATGGATCTATTGTTGTTGTCGCAGGAACTTTTGTTCCCATCAGGGATCTATTGTTGTCGGGGATCTATTGTTTCTGTTAGGGATCTACTGTTGTCATGGATCTATTGTTGTTGTCACAGGAACTTTTGTTCCCATCAGGGATCTATTGTTGTCGGGGGATCTATTGTTCCTGTTAGGGATCTACTGTTGTTGTGGATCTATTGTTGTTGTCACAGGAACTTTTGTTCCCATCAGGGATCTATTGTTGTTGGAGGATCTATTGTTCCTGTTAGGGATCTACTGTTGTCATGGATCTATTGTTGTTGTCGCAGGAACTTTTGTTCCCATCAAGGAACTATTGTTGTCGGGGGATCTATTGTTCCAGTTAGGGATCTACTGTTGTCATGGATCTATTGTTTGTTGTCGCAGGAACTTTTGTTCCCATCAGGGAACTATTGCTGTCGGGGGATCTATGGTTCCTGTCAAGCATCTACTATTGCCAGCAGGGGATATACTGTTCCTGCCAGGGGATCTATTGATGCCAGTGTGTTCTAGTCTTGCTGTCTTCAAGAGGGACTTCATGCAGCCATTCTCTGTGCAAACAAGTGGCCTGTATGGAACTACAACCAGTATGCCTAGGCTAGGAAAATAGACATATAATAACTTACATTTGGCAGTGCAATCGGTCTCAGACAATATGTCCCAATCCTCGTATGTCAGTTGAGCAATGTCCAGCCAGGCATTGTTCCTCTTGAGTTGGTCCTTGTAACCGGGGTCCTACTTGTTGTAGAGGCATTGTGTCTTTTTTATAAGCCTTATAAGGGACTCATTATCGACTGCCTCTCTCCTATTTCCTCCTCTGGTAGCCATGGTACATACAGAGATAATGTAGAAAATGAAAGTAATCCGTGCCAAGATGGTGGTGACTGGGGACTGTGGAGTACCTGGGGGTTTCTGGGTAAATTCCTCTCTACTTCCTGTAAAAACGCCTCAGTTTGAACAGGGATCCGACTTGTAGGCGACTTCCATTGAAATCAATGGGTACATGTCGCCTACAAATCGGATTGAAGTCGTACAGGAACCTTTTCTAAAGTCGGAGCGATTGGAGTAGTGTATTAACACCGCTCCCATTCACTTGCATTGTTTTTCTCTACAGCACGACTTGAGACGACTTCAAGTGGGATCCCAAGTCTCCCCCGTGTGAACCGGCTCTAAAGAAAAAGAAAAAACTAAAACACAAACAAAATTAAAACAAAAATAAAACAAAAACAAAAGATCAAACAAAACAAACAATAAATAAACTACAAAACTAGTCTAAAAGATCATAAATAAAAGAAACGATTAAATATTTAAGTAATAAAACAGTGTTCCACAACCGTGGAGAAATAAATAGCTATATAAGCTATGTAGGAGAATTATATAGAAGTCTGGCACAATAGTTAGCCAACTAAGATGGGGGGAATGTTCAAAGAAAAAAACAAGAATAATAAGTGAAGCACAACATAATCCAGGGGTCTATGTAGTGAATATTAATAGGAGATAAAAAAAAAAGTTGAAAGATGCAGTAAAGTATAGATCCATCTTCATTTACTTCTCTTTAGGTGGTAATCTTTATGCGTGGTGTTCCGGAATTTAGAATTTTCTGTATTTTTTCTATCATCAGGAGAGAGTTCAGGAATGATACCCCAGGAATGTAGAAGTAGTAGGCCCTCTTGGGGCTTTGACACTACTGTAGTCGTTCCATTGTTGGTAATAATCAGTGTTGCAGGGTGTTTCCATTTATATTGAATTTTGTGGTTATTTAAAGCTTTGGTAGTTGTTTTCAGCTGTCTTCTTAGGTCCAGAGTATGTCGTGAGAGGTCAGCATATAGGTGAATGTCTTTATATGGTGTAGGCAGTATCGACAGTAATCTAGCTTTCGTTAGTAGTTTTTCCTTAGTAGGGAAAAAATATACTTTCATAAGAATGTCCCTAGGAATTGATGCATCCAGGTATTTTGGTTTAGGTATGCGATGAATTTGGTCTATCATGCGCTCAATCTGGGAGGTTTCAGGCAACATAGTAGCTATCAAATCATTTGCATATTTTAGTAGGTCATTAGGAGGTATGGATTCAGGGACTCCCCTCAGTTTAATATTATTCCTCCCTGAGCGTTCCTCCAGGTCTGCGAGCATGGGCGTCCGCTCATAGGAGTAAGGGGGGGCCAGTGACCCCCCCTGGAATCGGCAAGGGTCTGCCATGCTTGCATCTCTAGCTGTGCTGACTCTCTGTGTTTGTGCGAGTTGGCTCCACAGCTGTTGCAAGATCAGTGTCACTGAGTTACAGAGCTCTTTACTGCCACCTCTGGCTGCTTCCTGTATGTGCACCCTCGTGTTTGCTTTGCTGCCTGTAATGTATTTTCAAGAGACATGTGGAAACAGGACTTGGGAGAAGGAAGACCACCGTGACCTTATAAGTGGGGACTGTGAGTACAAGTTAAGGGAGAAGGCTTTATGGGATAATGACTAAGCCCCTGCCCTTCATGACATTGTCAAAGAAGCGGAGCATAGGTGACCGTAAAATTATGCCCCCCCTGGAAAAAGTTCAGCGGACGCCCATGTCTGCGAGTTTAGCTCTGACCCACATATTATCCGCCATTTGGTCTTTGTATGCGTCAACCAGGTCGTTCAAAGTATAAGAGTGTTCAGCCATTTTGTTTGTTACATGAATGACCCTGTCACCTAGACCTTTCATTTCCATTAACAAGTTATTCGTCATAATGGAAATATTTGACATGAGTGATGTTTGTAATGAAATAAGCATGTCCTTCATTGTAGTGTCTAACACTGGTAAACCAGTTGTGGGGTAGTTATTTATCGATGACGCACCTTCTGGGCCTGTGTGATTATGCTGTATTGCTGCCATACCTGGATACATAATCTGTGCTGCGTCATCAATCCTCCTCCTAGTTTTCACCGGGCTCTGTGTAGATGGACTACACAAGGGAGATTTGGGGGTTTGGATCAGGGGAATACCGGATTCCCATGTTTGGGGATCGTCGTCCGGGAGGTCTGTATAAGACGATGGCTTCTCTGAGGTACCTCCGCGGTCGTCATCTTGTGTCTGTTTTCCCAACGAATCAGACATATCCGATCGAATAGTATGTTTATCTGCCAGTTTTTGATCTTTCCTTTTGCGAGTTTGCATCGGGCACTTTCCTCTCCCGGTAAGCGAGTATTTTCGTCTGATCGTTATAGGGATTAAGCTTGTTTAGCCGCTAAAACCCCCGGTTTCTGTCAGAGCTATGTGCTCAAGCGGCCATTACGATCGCTTGCAAGCCACGCCCCCCATATATGCGTTTCTTGATCATCTGATTGAGGGCGATTACTGCTGTGCAAAATGTAAGCACATTGTTTTCCTAGAAGCCCAGCTTCTGAATCTGGGGAAGCAACTGTCAGCACTGGGAAGACCCTCTGCATTAAAGGAGAGCCAGGAACGTACACGCCAGGTGACGTCAGGTGCCAGCACAGAGACGGGTGGAGACAAAGAAGTGCAGGCACTAGAAAATAGTAGATGGGTGACAGACAGGAAGGGTAGAGGGGGAAGTGCCAGGGAGGCCGATCCAAGGCTGGAGCATCCCAATAAGTTGTGGTGGCTCAACGTGATTGGCACTGCGCTGACAAGCCGTTCACCTCTGCAGCCAAGGGTTCGGATCCCGGTCTCGGCTGCATGTGAATTGAGTTTGGTGGTCTCAGCCCGGCTCCCGGTGGGTGTGCTATGCAAGGTACGCCTGTGCTTAGTACGCCCACCCCCCCCCCACAAAAACCACCACACTTGCACCCACACAAAATTGGTTTAAAACACACGCACTTTGGCCATGCGGTCTCCTAAAATAAAGAGAGGCGAAGGACCTACGGGGCTGGCAGGGTGGGTTAGGCCCCCTCACTCCCTCATAGGGGGAGTCCCTCTGCCCCATTGGGGTCCCGTTGGGCCCCAATTGGGCTCCCAAGAGGAGCAGGTAGGGCGGGGTGAGTGGGAGGCCCCCCTTCACACCCGCCATTGCCACCAGGGGCATGGAGAAGGATGGCGATTGCCTCCGGGGGGAGGGTCTGCCTACTCCCAACTCCTGCAGTCCGGCTCCTCTCTCTCTCGAGTTCACGCACAAAAATACACTTAAAGAAAAAAAATAGACAGGAATGCTAAGCTCAAATCCAGTATAAACAGAGCATAAAGCATACAGACAATTACAGAACAACTATCATGGTGAATAATAAATGCAAACGAGACAAAAGGGAATAAAAAAATAATAATAAAAAAAAGATAAATCACATGAAAAGAAAAATCACCATAAAGGAATCAAACAATCAGGTCTCTATATCACTCACAACCCTGAAGGGATCTAACTGTGTGAGCGATTCTAAGACCAAGTTAACATGTGTCGCCTTGAGCAACGACTGCCTGTAGGCATTTAACCCCTCAACAGATACCCAAAATTATCCTTAGTAAAACATCAACAGAAAAGAGAAGGAAGATCCTTCATAGCACAACAGAAAGAGGAAGGACAGACCAGAAAAAGAAAAAAGATAAAAGAGAAAAGGTCCTCCTCCAGAGTGCCCACAGTAGTATAAGAAATTACAACTACTCCCAAGGTCGACCACTGCCTACATCCTCGGTCCAGGACTCCCAAGCCTCCTCAAACTGTTGGGAAGTGTCTAATAGGAAGCTCACCAATTTTTCTTGTGACATAATCTACAAAATGTTGTGTTTAGCAGCTCGAAGAGATACCTTATGAAGCTTCCAGGATTTCGCTATAGTAAGCTTGACTCCCAAAATAATGAAAAATATAAGTCTCTGGACATATTTTGAAATCTTAGGAATTCGGAAATTTAGGAGAGCTATAGAAGGAGACTTCGGAACCCTGACCCCTGTAACCTTGAAAATCATATAAAAAATCCTATTTCAGTGGTCTCTAATTCTAGGGCAGTCCCACCATACATGTAACATCGTGCCCTCCATTTGACAACCCCGAAAACAGAGAGGAGATGCTGAAGGAAAAATCCTTGAGAGTCTCGACGGAGTCAAATACCACCTAGTAAGGCAAGCTTCCGATTGGGAAGTATTAAGAATACCTTTGTAAGATCGAAATAAGGCTGAGTGCCAGATACTTAAGTTCCAGTCCTCCTGCAAATCAGCTTCACAGGCAGTCCTATAAGTAAGTTTCACATCAGAATGGGCACGTGACGAATAGATAATCGAGATCCCACCCCTCTGCTCCGTGGCCTGACCACACCAAAGCTCATATAGGGAAAATTGGGGTGGAATAGGTTTCCTCTTCCAAACAGTGTAAATAGTGAGAAATTTGTGAAAACCTAAAGCGCTCAGGCGGCGTACAGACGATCGGATATATCCGATGAAAACGGTCCGCGGACCATTTCCATCGGATATGTCCGATCGGGAGTTTGATCCGATGGCGTGTACACACCATCGGATCAAATTCCCCGCCGCCGGACGGCGCGGTGACGTAGTGGTGACGCGGCGGTGACGTTGACGCCGCCGCGTCACCACCACGTCACCGCACCAGGAAGTAAAACACTTCCGCGCAAGCGCCGAATCCATTCGGCAGCGGCGCGGTGGGGGCCGACATGTCTGCTGGTAAGTGTACTAACCAGCAGACATGTCGGGCGGACAGATTCCCACCGGATAGATTTCAAAGCATGCTTTGAAATCTGTCGGGTGGAGAAATCTGTCCGCTAGCCCATACACACGAGCGGAGATGTCTGCTGAAACGGTCCATCGGACCGTTTTCAGCGGACATATCCCCTCGTGTGTACGCGGCCTCAGAATCAGGGAGGTCTAAATCTTTAATACACTTATTAAGGGAGATGGCGCCTGCAGGAGTGAAGAAATGTCCAATGCAGACCATCCCCTTGTTTAACCACCATCTAAAGGCTCTAATGTCCATCCCAGGGGGGAAAGTCCGGATTGTTAAATAAATGGGCCAGAAGCCTGCAAGAGGAAACTAGAGATGAAGGCTGTTTTAATTTATCCCAAAAGGCAAAAGTGTGGGAGAGGGAAGGGGAGAGAATTGGAGGACTAGTTTCTGGGGGGCACCAAAGGAGGAAGTCTAGGGTAAAAGAGGGAACCATTTTTGCCAACGCATGTAATTTGCCCAACACATTGGGATATTTAGCTAGAATATTTTTTCAATCTCCCGTGGGGATGTCCCGTTGTTAATTCCCTTTATTTTTTACATTATTTAAAATACTTATGGCTATATTACTACTTGGGAATTTCTACGGGACTGCTCCAACTTGGCATCCGGACCGCTTTACTTTTATGTTGTCCATGTTTGTCTTAGTTCTGTCTTATGTGTTTCTTGCCAGCACCTTACAGTGAACTAGTTTCATGGGTGCAACTCTGGCCGGCCATTATTTGTTGGTAGCTTTTTTATTGATTGATTCACTTACTCTTTAAATCCTTTGATACTATCAAGTGATATTTATTGTATTGTTAAAATTAAAATATTTATTATTAAATACATTTTGTTACTCTCAGATATTGTCCGTCACTGCCTTTAGGCCCCATACACACGAGCAGACAGATTTGTTCAAATCGGTCGGACAGACCAATTTGAACAAATCTGTCTGCTGGGGACGTATTGGTTTGATCGTGTACACACGATCAAACCAAAATCCCCGCCGGCAG
Organism: Rana kukunoris; assembly: GCA_029574335.1. Taxonomy (NCBI): domain Eukaryota; kingdom Metazoa; phylum Chordata; class Amphibia; order Anura; family Ranidae; genus Rana; species Rana kukunoris. The sequence continues at coordinate 232,009,324 of CM056050.1, read as the reverse complement.
ACGGCGCGCTGACGTGGTGGTGACGTTGACGCCGCCACGTCACCGCACCAGGAAGTAAAACACTTCCGCGCATGCGTCGAAACCATTCGACGCGTGTGCGAGAAGACATGTCTGCTGGTTAGCGTACTAACCAGCAGACATCTCGGGCGGACGAGTTCCCAGCCAACAGATTTGAAAGCATGATTTCAAATCTGTCGGCTGGCCAAATCCGTCGGCTCGCCCGTACACACGATCAAATCTGTCTGCTCGGAGGGTCTGGCAGACCGTTTCCAGCAGACAGATTTGATCGTGTGTACGCGGCCTAATAGCCACTTTATCCTTGGAGGCACTCTGCCTTGGTGCTCATCCAGGGATCATTCTTTTTCTTATGCACATGTCCAGGCTATGGTGGTGACCTCCATAGTGGAGGAGTGACTATCTGTGGGATAGTGTCTTTTTGCTGCTGGTGAGGCGGTGTTCATTTTTCTATATATTTTTTCATAAAAGAGGGAACCACCTCTCTCCATTTCTACTCAGTTTGGGCCAGCCTTCCCAAAATAAACCATGGAAAGCTGGGCCAGACCCGCAGCCTGAAAATACCAGAAGAGGTTAGGTAGACCCAGGCCACCCTCCCTCCTCAACCTGAATAATACATGTTTAGAGAGTCTATAACCCTTTTTGCCCCACACAAATTTAATATGTTTACTTTAGAAAGAGTGTAAATGATCCCTTCTGATTAAAATCGGAAGAGAACAAAACAGATAAAGTACCCTAGGGAGAAGTGTCATCTTAATTGAATTAATCCGTCCCAGCCCGGACAGCTCAGAACTAGTCCAGTTTTTGAGATCCGCTTCCAATTTCCGGAACAACGGAGGGCAATTAGCAAAATAAAGTTGTTCAAAAGTGGGAGTGAGATTTATTCCTAAGTATCTTATAAATGAGTCAGACCATTGGAAATTAAATGAATCTTTCAACTGGGCTACTAAAGAAGGTTGAAGCGAAAGCCATTGTGCGCATTGGCTGGGAGCTATCCGTAGGGGGCGGACAAAAACGAACAGCCGCCCCTTCATCCCGGATCACTCCTGCAGCCACGGGGACCGCCGCAAGTACCGGGGAGGGGTCCAAACCCGTCACACGTCTAGGCAGGGATGTACCGGTACGCCAATGTGCCTGTACGTGCCATTCTGCCGATGTATATGTACATGTGGCGGTCCTTAAGGGGTTAAAGCCTGATAAGATGTGAAAGTCATCCAATAATTTGCATACTACAGGGAGAGAAGTGGTGGGGGAAGTAATAAAAAGAATAAGGTCATCTGCAAAAAGACCACACTTGTGAATGTTCGGGCCACATTTGACACCTGCTATATCCAGGTTAGATTGAATTGCTATCGCTAGAGATTCTATAGCTATAGCAAAAATTAATGTTGACAATGGGCAACCTTGACGAGTACCCCTTGCTATTTTAATGGGATCTGAGTAAATACCCTGTAAACATATCCTAGCTACCGGGGAAGAATAAAGCAAACTAATAAACCCATGAATCTAGGACCAAATCCCCAAAGCTCCATAAGGGAAAACAGGTACAACCATGAAACTGAGTCAAACGCTTTTTGTAAATCAAGTGATAATAACATACCAGAGATAGAGATAGTCAGCATGGAACATATTCCAGACTATAGTATTAGGGGCATTAGTCGTAGTGTAACCAAAGCACATAAACCCAAGGTAAGTATAGCAGCAAGTCCTAGTTGCAATTTCGGAACACCCAAGAGGATAGTATGTGACCGGTTGAAATATATTAATGCATTAAAGTGTTTGTTTACTAATGCCAGAAGTCTGCCAAGCAAAATAGGTGAGTTGGAAGCTTTGGTGCATCAGAAGAGCTATGATGTAATCGGTATTGCTGAAACCTGGCTTCAATCCTCACATGACTGGGGTATTAATATTCCTGGCTATGCACTCTTTCGGAAAGACAGGGTAAAAAGGAAAGGTAGAGGGGTCTGAAGTGATCTCAAAGTGAGTGTGAAAGAGGACCTGGTGGATGGAGAGTGTAATGAGTCTGAAGCATTATGGGTGGAACTGCATACAGATGTGCGTGGTTCAAAGTTAATCAATGGAGTTTGTTATAGACCACCCAATATTAATGAGGAGGTGGAGACTCAGCTTCTTGCACAGATGGAAAGGGCTGCAAGGGCTGGGACAGTGATAATAATGGGGGATTTTAACTACCCAGAAATTGACTGGAGTAATGGCACTGTTGGGACAGTTAAAGAGGCAAACATGTATAAACCTATTACAGGATAATTTTATGGTCCAGTTTATTGAGGCCCCAACTAGGAATGATGCTCTGTTGGACCTGGTAATCTCAAACCATGCAGAGCTTTCTGCTAATGTTCAGATAAAGGAATACCTGGGTAGCAGTGACAATAACATGATTTCATTTGATGTTAGCTGTAAGCAAAAATCACAAATGCGAAAGATAAAACACTTAAATTCAAGAGAGCAAATTTTTCAAGGATGAGGGCTGCTCTCCAGGACTTAGCCTGGGAGAGAATACTGGCATCAATGGGCACAGAACAGAAATGGGAATTCTTCAAAAAGACTGTTTGTGAACTCACTGCAAAGTATATTACCATGGGCAATAAGTTTAAAAAGTTAAAAATAAAACCTATGTGGCTCACGGACAAAGTTAAAAAAAGCTATAAGAAAAAAGTCTTTAAAAAAATATAAACATGAAGGCACACTAGTGTCATTTAAATGTTACAAAGAATATAACAGAATATGTAAAAAGGAAATCAAGGATGAAAAAACTCTAAACGAACGACAGATTGCAAAAGATAGTAGGACAAACCCCAAAAAAATTCTTCAAATATATTAACAGTAAAAAGGTCAAATGGAAATTAATTATAGTTGAGCTCTAAAATAATAATTAAATTAACATGCAAGTGAACCTAACCAAAAATTAGTAAGAATAATATGTGAATAAGTTCCTGAAAAAAATTCTGATTAACAGACAACAAAGTTATCAATCTGAGAATAATCCTATGAAATTAAATCATATAGATCCGGAATAAAGAGTGACTTTTGCCAAATGTAAATTAGATCATATAAATCCAGAGTAAAGTTCTATTGCAGAAAATGAATAAATAGGTGCATTATTCAAAAGAAGATGTGACTCTCGCTTGACAGACACCGTGAGTCCACCACCGTAAGGGATGTGCACTTACCAGCTGCACTGGCCAATCAAGCCTGTGGCTGACACCCAGCCATGGTCTTTTCCTCATGGTGGTTCCAAACACCGATCCAGTCACTCCATCTGCAGGGCTGTCTGAACTAGGACACAGCTGAACAAATCCTTCACTCCCAGCCCGTAGGTGGCTCAATGGGCAATAATATGGCTCAGAAAAAAAGACAGACGAAAAATGGCCATAGGTAAAACCTTCTTTAATAATCGATACAGCATTGTCACATTATCCAGCTCTTTCCCAGCCTGTCTGTAGGGAAACAGTGGCAGGAGGAGCTTCTAGGCCACTGCTGCTGGCCACATGTTAAAAAAAAAAAAAAAAACTCTGGGGTTTAATAACATGTGTCACTATTTCATACATTTTGTAGAACTTTTGTGATCCCCCCTGGCACAACGTGGTTAAAGTATAAAATCTTGAAGAGAAGCTAAAGTGTTGTATACAACCTGGGCCTAGGATCCAAGGTGCTTAACCTGTCTGATATTTTACTATGGAGAGGATCTGATTCATAATCTGGTTTGTACTGAGCAGAGGAGCTCAGTAAAAAGGTCAAGTCTGAGCATGTAGGCCCTTTACAAAATAATCTAGAGTGGGTGACTGGGGACAAAGAGAAGGCTAATTTATTAAATACTTTCTACAGCTCTTTGTATACAAAGGAGCATGGGGGAGCGCATGTCCATAATGGGGATGGTAGTGATATACTGTAGCAGGGGTCAAGTTCTGGGGAAAACAGTGAGGGAACTCCCACCCAAGATCCACTCCCCCACCAAAAAAAAAAATGATACGCTCATATGCATATATATTTCACAGAAAATTATGATGTTGGCCTGGCTGGTCCCGGTACTGGCCTGACTGGTCTCAGTGTTGGCCTGGTGTGAGGGCTTACCTAGAGTGGAATCCATTTGCAGACTTGTGAGCTACCTTTGCGACCTGATGCGATCCGCCCCCTGAGATTGGGACAGAGTAAGACACACAAAGATACTCTTTTCTAAATCGCTGACATGGCCACATTTTTAAGTTTATCAACATAAATTTCATATCGATGCGTTCACAAGGGTCTTGTCTTTTATACGGTGAAGTCGCTGTATCGATCGCATGTACGGTTGTGGATTTATTAAGGTTTGTTTGAAGGGTTATTTCACTTATTTTGTGTGTAGATAAAAAGCGTTTGTAATGGTAATGCTTTCCCTAAATAGCTTTCTTTACCTCAGTGCAATTATCCCCCTCACACATCTGGGGGGAGGGGAGAAAACCTCTTGAGGGGGAGGGGCGACCAAGAAGTCAGGACGCTCTGTACTTTGCAGATAGAGAAAGGAGCTGTGTGTTAGTGGGCGTCCTGCTCACCCCCTCCCCCCTCAAGAGGCTTTCTCCACACCACCTCTCCTGTCACTGGGCAGTCATATAAGGTCAGGTCTGGACTCGCCTTTGGATTCTCCTCAGCCTTCCTTCTGGATCTATTAAACTTCTCTCAGTCCATATTCCATTCTACCTCAGTAACTACTTTAAAGGACTAAAAAAAAAAAAAATATGAAACACATAATCAGTGGGAAGAATGTCCCTTACATTGGTGGTCAGTGAGAAGAATTTCCCTTACATTGGTGGTCAGTGGGAAGAATGTTCCTTACATTGGTGGTCAGTGGGAAGAATCTCCCTTACATTGGTGGTCAGTGAGAAGAATCTCCCTTACATTGGTGGTCAGTGGGACGAATACTCCTAACATTGGTGGTCAGTGGGAAGAATGTCCCTTACATTGGTGGTCAGTGGGAAGAATGTCCCTTACATTGGTGGTCAGTGGGAAGAATGTCCCTTACATTGGTGGTCAGTGGGAAGAATGTCCCTTACATTGGTGGTCAGTGGGAAGAATGTCCCTTACATTGGTGGTCAGTGGGAAGAATGTCCCTTACATTGGTGGTCAGTGGGAAGAATGTCCCTTTACATTGGTGATCAGTGGGAAGAATGTCCCTTACATTGGTGGTCAGTGAGAAGAATGTCCCTTACATTAGTGATTAGTGGGAAGAATGTCCCTTACATTGGTGGTCAGTGGGAAGGATCTCCCTTACATTGGTGGTCAGTGAGAAGAATCTCCCTTACATTGGTGGTCAGTGGGACGAATGCTCCTAACATTGGTGGTCAGTGGGACGGATGTTCCTTACATTGGTGGTCAGTGGGAAGAATGTCCCTTACATTGGTGGTCAGTGGGAAGAATGTCCCTTACATTGGTGGTCAGTGGGAAGAATGTCCCTTACATTGGAGATCAGTGGGAAGAATGTATCTTACATTGGTGATCTGTGGGAAGAATGTCCCTTACATTGGTGATCAGTGAGAAGAATGTCCCTTACATATGTGGTCAGTGAGAAGAATGTCCCTTGCATTGGTGATCAGTGAGAAGAATGTCCCTTACATTGGTGGTCAGTGGGAAGAATGTCCCTTACATTGGTGATCAGTGGGAAGAATGTCCCTTACATATGTGGTCAGTGAGAAGAATGTCCCTTGCATTGGTGATCAGTGAGAAGAATGTCCCTTGCATTGGTGGTCAGTGAGAAGAATGTCCCTTGCATTGGTGATCAGTGAGAAGAATGTCCCTTGCATTGGTGGTCAGTGGGAAGAATGCCCCTTACATTGGTGGTCAGTGGGAAGAATGTCCCTTGCATTGGTGATCAGTGAGAAGAATGTCCCTTACATTGGTGGTCAGTAGGGAGAATGTCCCTTACATTGGTGATCAGTGAGAAGAATGTCCCTTGCATTGGTGATCAGTGAGAAGAATGTCCCTTGCATTGGTGGTCAGAGAGAAGAATCTCCCTTGCATTGGTGATCAGTGGGAAGAATGTCCCTTACGTTGGTGGTCAGTGAGAAAAATGTCCCTTACATTGGTGGTCAGTGAGAAGAATATTCCTTACATTGGTGATCAGTGGGAAGAATGTCCCTTACATTGGTGATCAGTGGGAAGAATGTCCCTTACATTGGTGGTCAGTGAGAAGAATGTCCCTTACATTGGTGGTCAGTGAGAATAATGTCCCTTACATTGGTGGTCAGTGAGAATAATGTCCCTTAAATTGGTTGTCAGTGAGAAGAATGTCCCTTACATTGGTGGTCAGTGGGAATAATGTGCCTTACATTGGTGGTCAGTGGGAATAATGTGCCTTACATTGGTGGTCAGTGGGAATAATGTTCCTCATATTGGAATTCAGTGGGAAGAAAGTCCCTTACATTGGTGGTCAGTGGGAAGAATGTTCCTTATATTGGAATTCAGTGGGAAGAATGTCCCTTACATTGGTATTCAGTGGGAAGAATGTCCCTTACATTGGGGGTCAGTGGGAAGAATGTCCCTTACATTGGGGGTCAGTGGGAAGAATGTCCCTTACATTGGTGGTCAGTGGGAAGAATGTCCCTTACATTGGTGGTCAGTGGGAAGAATGTCCCTTACATTGGTGGTCAGTGGGAAGAATGTCCCTTACATTGGTGGTCAGTGGGAAGAATGTCCCTTACATTGGTGGTCAGTGGGAAGAATGTCCCTTACATTGGGGGTCAGTGGGAAGAATGTCCCTTACATTGGTTGTCAGTGGGAAGAATGCTCCTTACATTGGTCTTAACTTCGATAGGGTCTCCTATCTATACAGTGTGGGGCTGGTCTCCACCACCCACAAAATAAACAACAACGCAAACCTTTTTCTTGCAATGTCTTTAGAGAGCTCCTCACACTCAGGTTCCCTCCTCAGTGTCCCAAAACCAGAGAGCTCCCATCTGATCTCTTCCTGGTTGTTTTTAGGGTCCACCTGACATTGAACTCCAGTGGACCCAAATATCCGGACCGGAACACAAGAGGCCGTAAAACCCGGCCCGGATTCCGGTTCAGCTTCTCAAAATAGAACGTATGCGTGGTGAAATATTTCTATGGTCAAGTATCTCACCTCGCATACCGTCACAACATTTAAAATCAAAATCAAAGGATTAGGTAAGTAAAGGAGGACTGCACTAAGGTAAAGGAAGTTATTTAGGGAAAATGATTTTACCTTTACAACACCTTTAATGATTAAAGAGAGGCTTTATAAGTACTGAAGGAACACTGCTTGTATGTCCTAAAGATAGTATAGCGGTTATGGTGAATGGGATTTGTGCGGGCTTAGCAATTCAGCTATTCAGCATTCCCACGTATTTTCCTCAGGAAATGCATTTTCTAGTTTAGACTGCTTTCCATTTTCTTTTTTTTTGTAGTGTGTCAAGTTACCACAACAACATAATTATTTTTTATAATTTACCCACAAGGAGGTTGTTGTCCCTTGTTAAATCGAAAATGTTTTTTTTTTTAATGCCTCTGCCTTCTCACTACCGATCTCATGGTCAAATTTTGTCAGCAAACCAAAAAAGAACATTTATTCTGGTATAATTAACCATATTGCTGCCCAATGACCAGAGCACTTTTTGCGATTCGGCACTGCGTCGCTTTAACTGACAATTGCGCGGTCGTGAGACGTGGCTCCCAAACAAAATTGGCGTCCTTTTTTTCCCACAAATAGAGCTTTCTTTTGGTGGTATTTGATCATCTCTGTGGTTTTTATTTTTTGCGCTATAAACAAAAATAGAGCAACTATTTTGAAAAAAATTAAATATTTTTTACTTTTTGCTGTAATAAATATCCCCCAAAAATATATAAAAAAAATTATGTTTTCCTCAGTTTAGGCCAATACGTATTCTTCTACAGATTTTTCATAAAAAAAAAACGCAATTAGCGTTTATTGATTGGTTTGCGCAAAAGTTATAGCGTTTACAAAATAGGGGGTAGTTTTATGGCATTTTTATTCATTTTTTTTTTACTAGTAATGGCAGCGATCACCGTTTTTTTTTAGTACTGCGACATTATGGCGGACACTTCGGACACTTTTGACACATTTTTGGGACCATTGGCATTTTTTTAGCGATCAATGCTATAAAAATGCATTGGATTACTATAAAAATGCCATTGGCAGTGAAGGGGTTAACACTAGGGGGTTAAGTGTGTTCCTGGGTGTGTTCTAACTGTATGGGGGGTGGACTCACTAGGGGAAATCACTGATCTTCTGTTCATACATTGCAGTGGCGGCTGGTGCTCCAAATTTTTGGGGGGGCGCAAACGAAAAAAAAATATTGCAGCCTCACTGTGCCCATCACATGCAGCCACTGTGCCATCAAACACAGCCACTGTGCCATGCCACCAAATGCAGCCACTGTGTCATCAATTGTCACCACTGTGCCATGCCATCAAACACAGAAACTGTGCCATCAATTGTCACCACTGTGCCATGCCATTAAACGCAGCCACTGTGCCATCAATTGTCACCACTGTGCCATGCAACACAGCAACTGTGACATCAATTGTCACCACTGTGCCATGCCACCAAATGCAGCCACTGTGCCATCAATTGTCACCACTGCGCCATGCCACCAAATGCAGCCACTGTGCCATCAATTGTCACCACTGTGCCATGCAATCAAACACAGCAACTGTGCCATCAATTATCACCACTGTGCCATGCCATCAAATGCAGTCACTGTGCAATCAATTGTCACCACTGTGCCATGCCATCAAACGACAACACTGTGCCATCAATTGTCACCACTGTGCCATGCCATCAAACGCCACCACTGTGCCATCAATTGTCACCACTGTGCCATGCCATCAAACGCCACCACTGTGCCATCAATTGTCACCACTGTGCCATGCCATCAAACACAGCTAATGTGCCCATCAATTGTCACCACTGTGCCATGCCATCAAATGCAGTCACTGTGCCATCAATTGTCACCACTGTGCCATGCCATCAAATGCAGTCACTGTGCCATCAAGTGTCACCACTGTGCCATGCCATCAAACGCCACCACTGTGCCATCAATTGTCACCACTGTGCCATGCCATCAAACGCCACCACTGTGCCATGCCATCAAACGCCACCACTGTGCCATCAATTGTCACCACTGTGCCATGCCATCAAACACAGCAACTGTGCCATCAATTGTCATCACTGTGCCATGCCATCAAATGCAGCCACTGTGCCATCAATTGTCACCACTGTGCCATGCAACACAGCAACTGTGCCATCAATTGTCACCACTGTGCCATGCCACTAAATGCAGCCACTGTGCCATGCCATCAAACACAGCAACTGTGCCATCAATTGTCACCACTGTGCCATGCCATCAAACGCCACCACTGTGCCATCAATTGTCACCACTGTGCCATCAATTGTCACCACTGTGCCATGCCATCAAACGCCACCACTGTGCCATCAATTGTCACCACTGTGCCATGCCATCAAACGCCACCACTGTGCCATCAATTGTCACCACTGTGCCATGCCATCAAACGCCACCACTGTGCTATCAATTGTCACCAATGTGCCATGCCATCAAACGCAGCTACTGTGCCCATCAATTGTCACCACTGTGCCATGCCATCAAATGCAGTCACTGTGCCATGCCATCAAATGCAGTCACTGTGCCATCAATTGTCACCACTGTGCCATGCCATCAAATGCAGTCACTGTGCCATGCCATCACATGCAGTCACTGTGCCAACAATTGTCACCATTGTGCCCTTTAATTGTCACCACTGTGCCCCATGATGCCACTGTGCCCATTGAACAGAAGATCAGCGTTTCCCCCGCTGACAGGACCGGGAGCTATGTGTTTACACGCACGCGCCCCCTAGCGGCCGCAGAAGTGCCAACGTAGAGCTACGGGTTCTCACCCAGGAGAGCCGACCTGCTGCCGTATAACTGCGGCAGCTGGTCGGCAAGCAGTTAAACAATTAAAAATTAAAGACTGATGGCAAACTGAAAGCAAACTTAATAAAAACAAAGAAGCCAAGGAAGGCAGCACTGGAGAGCGTGCTTGCATTTGTAACGACAAGCCAAAGCAAACAAACAAGGCTGTGAGCAAAAAAATTTCACCATTAGGGGCACCACATCGCTTAACGCTTCGACTTGCTAGTCTTCTTCCCTGCAGTCTTCCCTGCAGACCGAGTCCTCGGAGGCTGGGTTCCTGGAGGCGAGGTTGTGCCAGGAGCAGGACCCAGAGCAGGCTCAGGAAGAGGAGGAGCAGGAGCAGGACTAGGAGCAGGAGAAGCAGCAAGGACAGGATGAGCGATCCGCACAATGTCGCTGCCCCGAAGACACCATGCTTATGGCCTTAAAGATAAGGGTTTCACAGTGCACACGCTGGCCCCACTCCAGATTATGGAGTTTGCTGGCAATGAGCGCTGCAAAACCCTGTTCTTTGGTGGGTTTCTCTCGGAGGGCCGCAGTTGCCTCGCGAATCAGGGTCTGGGTCTCCTCCTCCATTTGGAGAAGCCTCCTGGCCCTTTTGGCGGGAGTGCGGAGAGGAGGAATCCGTGAGATGGTATCATGACGGTGTGCCTCCTGTCTCCCACTGGGGCCTGCCTCCTCCTGTCTTGCAGTGGGGGTGGGGCCTGCCTCCCCCTGGCTCCCTGTGGGGCCTGTCTCCCCTGGCTCTTTGTGGGGCCTGCCTCCTCCTGGCTCTATGTGAGGCCTGCCTCCTCCTGGCTTTGCTCTGTCTGTGTATAAAAAAAAGGTTTATTTGTTGACTTCAAATAATCATCCACATTGTTCAAATCATGACAGATACAAATTGAATGCTAATATATATTACACACATGGTCGCCATCCTGAATTATGGGGCCCCTTACACAGCTTCAATCATGGGTCCCCTGGAGCAGGGGGGGTGCTGCCACCTGAAATTAAGAAGCGGGGGGCCGTAACCCAAAATATAAAATTAAAAAAAAATATATATTTCTAAATTGTGATTATTACAACAAAGGGGGGTTGTCATCTACTGCCTGTACCCCCCTGATGGCCTACCAGAAAATTACACACAATCATTCTGACCCCTGCATTTTTCATTCTTGTCCACATCATGTTTTGCCACTACTGTCTATTGATATGTTCAACACTTTTTGTTCAATCCTTTTAAATTTGGAACACTAGTAACATCAATTTGACATCATTATTATACTTTGATTCCCCAAAATTGTTTGCAAAATGCAATACCTGGCTCCATGGGTCACAATCTGGGTCCTCCAGGAACTCTGGCTCTTCTTCAGAGGTTGCCTGCTCTTGCCTGCAGGGAAGACTGGGGGATTGACTGCAGGGAAGACCGGAGCGACCTCTTGGGGGAAGGGTAGACAGGGATGGCCTGGAATCAATGTGGTCGTCCAGGAACTGCAGCTGACCATAGTACCACAGGTTTGGCTTATAGATACTGTCAGCTGCAGCTCCAGATCTCATTGAGGCCAGGACTTGTGTGTGTTGGGTCCTGTAGGTGTCCCTAATGGTGTTTTTTTGATCACAGTCATGATTGTGGCGTTGGGGACCCTTGTCTTTACAAATGCAAGCAGGGCCTCCCATGCTTTCTTCTTTGCATCTTTGTTTTTATTAAGTTGATTTTACTTTGCCATATTATAGGCAGATCCTTCCATCTTTGGATGAATTCACTGAAGAATTCAGGGTCTTTGAAGGCCTCCATTATTTCTGCAAGTCAAAATTAAATAAACAAACCTAATGTCAGTAAAGCCTCTACTACTACTATAAGCTTTCTGGCCATATCTTACCCACAAACTCATCCACTGATCACTAAAAACGTCCAAAATAAAGTTACGTACCATCGTATGACACGATCATTACTTCCGCCTTCTTCCACAGACTGTGAACGCCGTTTTCACTCACATGGTATCCCTTTAGACACTGCGCACGTGTGACGCTCTGCAAGTTTCCCCGCCCCTGACATTCGTTTTAGTACTTTCCCGCCCCTTCTCTCTCGTTTAATGCGGAGCAACATGGAGGACATGCAGACTGGAAAATCTAGCCAGGCCAGACGACAGCACACACAAGAACCAGGAGAAGGAGGTACAAGGCCACCAATATGGCCTTTAAGGAGATGGTGGAGTTGGTGACCATCTAAGGAGGGAGGACTACGATGGGAAACATGGCCCTTACAGGTATCCCAACAATGTCAAGGCCCAAATCATGGAGAAAGTGGTGAGGAGTCTCCACTAGAAATTTGGGGTGTACAGGTCAAAAGAGCAACTAAGGAAAAGGTGATCTGACCTTAAAATAAGGGAGCCAGAGCAAATGCAGACGATAAAAAGACTCATTAGAAGAAGTAAGTAATTTTCCTGTGTAATCATCTTTTTTGTTTGTTTTTTTGCGCCATGTGCTTTTTCTTTCAGGTTGTACTGAATGTATTTCATGTTTGTGGGCACAATAATTGGTCGTAGGAGTCATCGTTCATTCGATCACTTAAATAATAAAAGACAATCTTTTTGTCTGAAACAATGTTTAGGAAATGTCATCATGCCTAGTTCGCATGGCCAAATGGGAGTTTATATACACTATTTTAGACAAAAAGATCGTCTTTTATTATTAGTGATCGAATGAACGACGACTCCTACTACAAATTACTGTGCCCACAAACATGAAACTTGCGACATCTTGCTTGATTTATGTGAGATTAATTGTGGAATTAATGTAGATGTGTTCTTAACTAGATTTTAATAATCACAATTAAGTCAATATACAGTAAAAAGAGAGTATGCTCAGCAGTAGGTTACACATGTGGGCTCAGTAGCACAATTGTTGGCCACAAGAACAACCTATTTAGACATGCAGACTGGAAACTCTAGCCAGGCCAGGCGACAGCACACACAAGAACCAGGAGAAGGAGGTACAAGGCCACAAATATGGCCTTTAAGGAGATGGTGGAGTTGGTGGCCATCTTAAGGAGGGAGGACTACGATGGGAAACATGGCCCTTACAGGTATCTCAACAAAGTCAAGGCCCAAATCATGGAGAAAGTGGTGAGGAGTCTCCACCAGAAATTTGGGGTGTGCAGGTCAAAAGAGCAACTAAGGAAAAGGTGGTCTGACCTTAAATTAAGGGAGCCGGAGCAAATGCAGAAGATAAAAAGACTCATTAGAAGAAGTAAGTAATTTTCCTGTGTAATCATCTTTTTTGTTTGTTTTTTGCGCCATGTGCTTTTTCTTTCAGGTTGTACTGAATGTATTTCATGTTTGTGGGCACAATAATTGATCTTAGGAGTTGTCGTTCATTCGATCACTTAAATAATAAAAGACGATCTTTTTGTCTGAAACAATGTTTAGGAAATGTCATCATGCCTAGTTCGCATGGCCAAATGGGAGTTTATATACACTGTATCAGACAAAAAGATCGTCTTTTATTATTACTGATCGAATGAACGACGACTCCTACGACAAATTACTGTGCCCACAAACATGAAACTTGCGACATCTTGCTTGATTTATGTGAGATCAATTGTGGAATTAATGTAGATGTGTTCTTAACTAGATTTTAATAATCACAATTAAGTCAATATACAGTAAAAAGAGTGTATGCTCAGCAGTAGGTTACACATGTGGGCTCAGTAGCACAATTGTTGGCCACAAGAACAATCTATTTATGGTGTCACACACAGGTGATCCAGAGGATACTTGGTTTGCTTCCATGTAGAAAACTTCACCAAAGATAGAGAATTGAATGAGCTTTGGGAATGAATACAATCCTGTGTTCAGCTTAGAAGGGTTGTTAACACCAACAATAGTCCCACTATTTATAAAAAGATACACAATACTGGCGCAAACAAGAACCTACTGTAATTTAGACTGTCCTCAGTGCAAAAAGTCCTACAAGCTGTAACAGGCTTGGTGGTGAGTCACAGTTTTTTGGATATAAGGCAGCCTTGTGTGGGGAGCCGAAGCAATGCTCCAAGGACATGTAAACAAAACAAAAGAACAGGCGCCAATAAGTAAAACTGCTGAACTTTAATGATAGAATAACACAAAAGCACTCACATGGTAATTTGAAGTTCACAGGCTTATGGTGAAGTGAGGGTCTGCATGGATCGTCAAACCAGCCGAGGATAAATAGCGTCCCAGGGAGATCATCCAGCTGATGTCTGCTGTGCAGGGAAGATAGCACCAGCAACGCTGAATCCGAAAGCGTGCCGGCGTTTGTATGCAAGTGTATCAGCGAGAGGAGCTGGAACGCACTCTGGAACGCACGCTGAGAAGCTATTGCGGCTTGGCGAAGGGGGATGACGTCATCACGCAGTACCTCAAGGATGCGACGCGTTTCCGTGCAATTGCCGTGTGTTGGATGTCTGTCACACGGCGCGCACCTTTTTCAAGCTATCTCCTCATCTTTTCATGCGTCCTTTTGAGGAGGTGACAAACCTAGTCAGTCGCACTGAAGGCACCATCAGCGACATCATCCCATTTGTTTTCTTGCTGGAGCGTGCCCTGCGATGAGTGCTGGATCAGGCTGTAGATGAGCGTGAAGAGGAAAAGGAAGAGTTGTGGTCACCATCACCACCAGAAACAGCCTTATCAGCATTGCTTGCTGGACCTGCGGCAACGCTGGAAGAGCAGTATGAGGAAGAGGAGTCAGAGGAGGAATGTGGCTTTGAGGAGGAGGAGGAGGAAGACCAACCACAGCAGGCATCCCAGGATGCCCGTTGTCACCTATCTGGTACCCGTGGTATTGTACGTGGCTGGGGGGAAGAACAGACCTTCGGTGAGATCAGTGAGGATGAGGAACGGGACATGAGTAGCTCGGCATCCAACCTTGTGCAAATGGGGTCTTTCATGCTGTCGTGCCTGTTGAGGGTGGCCATGCTACTGGACCCCCGGTATAAGCAGAAAGTGCCTGAAATGTTACCGAATTACCGGAAGTCGGAAAGGATGCAGCAGTTCCAAAATAAATTAAAAAGTATGCTTTACACAGCGTATAAGGGTGATGTCACAGCACAACGGGAATCTAACAGGGGAAGAGGTGAAAGTAATCCTCCTCCTACCATGACCACGCCGGCAAGGACAGGACGCTTTACAGACGTGTTGTTAATGGAGGACATGCAGAGCTTTTTAAGTCCTACGCATCGCCACAGCCCTTCAGGGTCCACCCTCAGAGAACGACTCGACCGACAGGTAGCAGACTACCTCGCCTTAACTGCAGATATCGACACTCTGAGGAGCGATGAACCCCTTGACTACTGGGTGTGTAGGCTTCACCTGTGGCCTGAGCTATCCCAATTTGCGATAGAACTTCTGGCCTGCCCCGCTTCAAGTGTCCTTTCAGAAAGGCAGGAGGTATTGTCACTGAGAAGAGAAGTCGCCTAGGTCAAAAAAGTCTCGATTACCTCACCTTTATTAAGATGAATGAGGCATGGATCCCGAAGGGACTGACAGTGGGTGATACATTTGACTAAAAAAAGGCCTGATGAGATGAGCTGCCTTGAGCTAAAAATGGTCCACATGCTGCTGTATTTTATCTCTGCATGCCGCATGATTTGCGTGACTTATCCGCCACCAACTAGGGTTCAAGCCTCAATGTTTTAGTGCACTTTCTGCCTTGAAAACATAAACTGGCCTCTGGTGCAGCACTGTGGCTGCAAAAACAAAACCAAAAAAGGCACATACATGTGTCAATTCCCCTTTGTGATCGTTACCTTGTTGTGGTGAAGGGGCTTGCGTATCACAATGAAGCGACCACCTCTATGAGTGTTTTGGCAATGGCAATGTTGGCACACCCCAGATGATACGGTCGTTGCTACATTGTGAACAGACCAAATGCGATCGGCTGGATAATTTTGCATAGAAAAAACATTAATTTTCTTTGTGATCATCTAAGGAGATCATTAAAGCCTACTAGGCCAACAATGGGCCCACACTGCAGAATCATTGTTTTCTGGGTCACTTAACTGTCACTGAACTACCTCAGCACAACCATAGGATTTGAAAAAAAACCATCGCCTGCAATCTCCCAAACGTGCGCACAAGCACAGTCATCACTACACCAAGATTGACGCACAATTTATGTCATGAGTGTGTAGTTACAGACAGGGTTAGCGTTACAGATAGGGTTAGGGTTACAGATCAGGTTAGGGTTACAGACAGGGTTAGGGTTACAGATAGGGTTAGGGTTACAGACTGTAACCCTAACCCTAACCCTATCTGTAAGGCCGCGTACACACGAGGAGACATGTCCGATGAGACAGGTCCGACGGACCGTTTTCATCGGACATGTCTGAAGGGATCTTTTGGTCTGATGTGTGTACACACCATCAGACCAAAATCGCCGAGGACAGAAAACGCGGTGACGTATAACACACCAACATGCTCAAACAAGGAAGTTCAATGCTTCCACGCATGCGTCGAATCAATTCGACGCATGCGCAGGATTTCGGTCCGATGGTTGGGTGTACTAACCATTGGACATGTCCAATGGACAGGTTTCCAGCGGACAAGTTTCTAAGCGTGTTTAGAAACTTTTGTCCGCTGGTAACCTGTCCGCTAGGCCGTACACACGATCGAACATGTCCACTGAAACTGGTCTACGGACCAGTTTCAGCGGACATGTCTCCTCGTGTGTACGCGGCCTAACCCTAACCCCATCTGTAACCCTAACCCTATCTGTAACCCTAACCCTATCTGTAACCCTATCTGCAACCCTAACCCTTACACTACCTGATCAATACAACATCATACCTGATGTTTTAAAGCACGTTATTCCAAACACTTTAGGAATGTTAGGTGATTTATGCCCTTTAAGGATTAAAAACGGACTCTGCGACAACTACGTAATTTTCCATGGAAGTTTTGCCATGGATCCCCCTCCAGCATGCCTCCGTCCAGGTGTTAGTCCCCTTGTGGCCAGAAAGAGCCCCTGTGGCTTTTAAAATTCGCCTGCCCATTGAAGTCTATGGCGGTTCGCCGGGTTCGCCTGTTCGCTAACATTTGCGAAAGTTCACGTTCGCCAGTCGCGAACGCAAAATTTTAGGTTAGCTACATCACTAACGAAGACTGAAAAGCGCAAATCGTCTCTCACCAAACTTTTACTAACACGCGGTAACACGATATCATTGAAATCAGCCCCAAGGGTGGCGTCTTCCGCATGGAAATGGCCCTTTGTAGTGCCGTCATACGTGCTGTACGTAACCGCGCTTTGCTAGAGCATTTTGCAAAAACGATGGTGTGGGCAACGTAGTTTTTAATGATGAAGTTGGAAAGTTCTTGCTAGAAAAAAATATTTTAAGCAACAGACAGCATGGATTCATGAAATACAGAAGTTGTCTGACAAACCTGATTTTTTTTTTATGAAGAGGTAAGTAAAACCTTGGACAGAGGGGTGGTGGTGGACGTGGTATACTTGGATTTTACAAAATCGTTCGATACAGTTCCCCACACTGGGCTCATTTGTAAGGTAAAGTCTAAAGGATTGAAAATATCAGTGTGTAAATGGATAGAAAACTGTCTAAAAGACAGAATTCAGAGTGTAGTGGTTAATGATTCTTACTCTGAATGGTCTAAGGTTATCAGTCGTGTACCCCAAGGTTCAGTGTTGAAGCCCTTACTTTTTAATATCTTTATAAATTATATTGGGTCTGGGATCAAAAATAGACTTTTTGCACTCACCGTAAAATCCCTTTCTCTGAAGTTCATTGTTTTTTTGCCACCTTCAAGAGAGGAATAGGCAGAACATGTTAAAAACAGCAAAACTGCACAGGGGGCGGTCCTACTGGCTATAACCCCTCACACTGCATTCAGCAGCTCAGTTCATCAAAAAGCAGTACAAACAGAAAAAGGAGGGGTGGGTGCTGTGTCCGTCAATGAACTTCAGAGAAAGGGATTTTAAGCTAAGTATAAAAGTCCTATTTTCTCTTTCGTTCATTGATGGACACAGCACTTAAATCTTGACCTTAGGGACGTCCCCAAGCAGTGTCAAAAAACGAAGGGTGGGAACAGCAAACAAAAAAACTCCACCCATAACAACCAGAGCTCCTTAATGGAGGAGTTACAACCTTAAACAGCCGTCTGCAAAACCTTGCGGTTGGAGGAAGCATCCGCAGATGCACTCACATCAACCTTGTAAAATTTTGAGAAAGTGTGAATGGACGATCAGGTCGCTGCCTTACACACCTGGGAAACGGATGCTTGATGTCGGAAAGCCCAGGAAGCACCAATTGCCTGGTCGAATGTGCCGTGACAAGAAAGGGAGGCACCCACCCTTTCAAGGCTTGGGCCTGGATCACGATCTGTTTAATCCACCGAGAAATGGTGGTCGACAAGACCGCCAGGCCCTTCTTCGGACCAGTTACTGACACAAACAGTGAGTCTGACCTCCGAAACTGAGCCATAGCAGACAGATAGAACCGCAGAGCCCGGACCATGTCCAAATAATGCAAAGCAACCTCTTTGGGATGCGACGGCCAAGGACACAAGGATAGAAGCACAATGTCTTCATTCAGATAAATGCCAAAACAACCTTAGGAAGAAATGAAGGCTGCGGGCGTAGCACCGCCTTATCCCTGTGGAGAATCAGGTAGGGAGACTTACAAGACAAGGCCGCCTGTTAGGGACCGCAGGCCAGTTACACAAAAGGTCCACCCTCCTAGCTGCCACTGACCGAGGGGCCCCCCGCAGGACTCACCACCCCAGAGCAGGTACTGCACTGCGCTGTGCTGTCCGCTTTCCCTCATGAGGTGTTCTGTTCAATTCGTGCCATTCCAGAAGGATAGCCAGCGCTAGAGGCAAAAACCAAACTGAGACACCAAGAAAATGTCAGCCGGCCGCCTCAGTAAGAAAAAACGTCTGAGGGCTCTGAAAGGATGGCCGCTAGACTTCCTGACAAAGGCTACAGGAAGATGGCTGCTGACCTTCCTGACTAAAACCACAGGAAAATGGCCGCCGAATGTTCCTGAATGAAAAAAAACACAGGAAAATGGTGTCACCACGCTGATCCTCCGCGCGATGGCCCCCACAATGTGCACATTAGAACACCCCACAACTAAAATTAGGGAACAGAACAGCGGACACCCAACACCCAGCGCAGCCTCCCCGCCGGACATGGACCCCTTTGGCTAGATGCGCAGTGGCCCAAGTATGGGGAGGAGGGGAAGGACAGGGAGAAAAGAAGAGGAGAATGCGAGACCCCAATTCGACCTCCCAGGGAATGCCCAGCTGCTCCATCCTGCAGATACAGATGGAACCATACTTACCCCTCCTGTGGGGACTGCTGGACGCATTCCAGACAGACCCATCACCCAAGCAGTACGGGGTGGCTGTCGGCCACGGCACACTGTGACACAGACAGCAGTAGCCCGATCATATGTATTCCCCCCGAAACATATAGCTCACTGGCCACCCCTGAATCAGACGGGGTATGTCATGGCCGACCCAGCATGTAGCTTGATGGCTGGGCTGGGGGGACTACCAGGATCTATATTATCCAGCCTGTCACCTAGCCCGTCTGTTAATAGTGGATCACAGGAATCAAAAATCCAGAAAAAAATGAAAAAAACTCCAGGACCAATGGCCCCCACTGGGAGCCAGGTCCTTCTCCTATACTAGGCAGAAAAAAACGAAGCTGCTGAATGCAGTGTGAGGGGTTATAGCCAGTAGGACTGCCCACTGCTGTTTTTAACATGTTCTGCGTAGTCTTTTCTAGATATAAGTGCTGTGTCTGTCAATGAACGAAAGAAAAAGTAATATTTTTGTCTTTGCAGATGACACCAAGCTATGCAGTGGAATAACGTCCTTACAGGGAGTCTCCAATTTACAAGCCAACCTCAATGCTCTGTCTAATTGGGCGACTATGTGGCAGATTAGGATTAATGTTGATAAATGTAAAGTTATGCACTTGGGGGCTAAGAATATGCATGCATCATACATACTAGGGGGAGTACAACTGGGGGATCCATAGTAAAGAAGGATCTGGAGGTTTTGATAGATCATAAGCTCAATAATGGCATGCAATGCCTAGCTGCAGTTTCCAAAGCGAGCAAAGTCTTTTCTGGTATTATGAGAGGTAAAGACTTCAGAGAGAGAGAGATGCCATTTTGCCCCTGTTCAAATCATTAGTAAGACCTCATCTGGAATAAGCAGTTCAGTTTTGGGCACCAGTTCTCAAAAAGGATATTGGGGAACTGGAGAAAGTGCAGAGAAGGGCAACCAAACTGATAAGAGGCATGGATGAGCTCAGCTATGAGGAAAGATTAGAGGAACTGAATCTATTCACCCTTGAGAAAAGGAAATTTACGGGGGATATGATAAACATGTTCAAATCTATAAGGGGTCCATATAGTGGACTTGGTGTTGAGTTATTCACTTTACAGTCAACACAAAGGACAAGGGGGCACTCTTTACATCTAGAGGCAAAGAGATTTCATCTACAAATACGGAAAGGTTTCTGTAACGGGCTGAAAAGCGTGAATCGTCTCTCACCAAACTTTTACTAACACGAGGATCAGCAAAAGCAGCCCAAAGCGTGGCGCCGTTGGGATTGAACTTCCCCTTTATATTGCCGTTGTACTTGTTGTACGTCACCGCGCTTTGGACGAGTGAAATCTGGTCTGACTGTGTGTACGCAAGACAAGCTTGGCCGGAATTTGGTCGGGAAAACCATTGTTTTTTTATCCGACGGGAAAACCGGTCATGTGTACGTGGCATAGGAGCTGTGAAAATGTGGAATAGACTCCCTGCAGAGGTGGTTCTGGACAGCTCAGTAGATTGCTTTAGGAAAGGCCTGGAAACTTCCCTAAATGTACATAATATAACTGGGTACTAACATTTATAGGTAAACATGGTTCAGGGAAAATTCGATTGCCTCTCAGAGGGATCAGGAAGGAACTTTTTCCCCTGCTGTAGCAAATTGGATCATGCTCTGCTGTTTTTTTTTTTTTGCCTTCTTCCGGATCAACTGTGGTTATAGAATTGGGTATATGTGATTTTATTTTAATTTTTTTTGGTTGAACTAGATGACTTGTGTCTCTTTTCAACCTGATTAACTATGTAACGTAGGGTCAAATGTCATTTTGTTTCTGTTAATGTTTAACATTGTGCTTGTGCACAGGAAATGTGGTCAGAACCAAGTGTTAAATCTTTTCACATATTGCTTAATTCTTGTTTCATATCAATCAACTGCATAGTTAGCGCAAAAAATGTACAGTTCCAGAAATCTCAATGACAAATGGCACAAGGACTGAACTGCAACATGTGCCATTGTAATTTCTGTAGATACCTGTAGATATTGTAACTTGTAACTTTCAATGGCAGGTGGTTTTCAACATTACTACCAGAAGGTCATAGTCCCTTAATGAATATTATATATTTTTTCTCTACAGTCATAATCATATTTCCACTTTAAAGGATAGCAAAATCTCATTGACAGCTAAATAAATGATGTGATAATATATGCTATGACCCCAAGCAGCTTTGTGTAGGCAATGACACCGCTGATCCTTTAAATCCAAGATTACAGTTCTTGACCTCTATCAGATCAAACCCAGGATATGTGAATAACTGGAAATCCCAGGTTACAGAACAACTCCATTACAAACTACTTAAAGCCAATTAATCTATAGTGTAAACAATACAAACAAGTGTATAGCCTGAAAGGATGAAGTACTAATAATAGAGTAAGCAGTTTGATTATACTGAATCACTTAACTGACAGTGATTTGGTTAAGCCTCTAAGCAGAATCTTTGCAAGTTCTTTCTGTAAGCCAACATTATAGGTATCATGTATAGGTAACATATCATGCTTGTTTTGTTATGTAGTCATTCCAAAAAAACAAACCTTGGCTGATGCAGTATCAACACTCCACTTCTTTCTAATAATAAGTGTATTTATTGTAGTTAATTATTCAGCTCTCATTCCCAAGACCAGGAAGACTTTCATGATTCCTCTTTAGATGTATTGTTTCTGAAAGTGTATGTAAAGCCAAACTTTTTTTCTGTGTTATTGTTTTGGAATGATCAAGACCAGTGGTGGCTGGTGCTCAATATTTGTGCCACCCCTCCTCACAGGAGATGGAGGTCGGCGATAAGTGCCCACCCTAGCGTGAGATGGACAGCTGCAATCAGTGCCCCCGCGAGAGATGGACGGCGACGATCAGTGATTCCTGAAGACGTTCACAACGAAACGTACGTCGAGGCGGTACGTATCCACGCTCTACTCGTCACTTCCTGTCCCGCTGGTTCCGAACTCCAACTGAATGGAACGCACGCCAGAGACATCTGTCTAGCGCTCGGGACCAGTAAAACTTTATCCCCAACGTGACTTAGCCTCAGTGCCGGGTTTGGGGCACCACCCAATGTAAGCAGCCAATCGGCATTTTATACTTTCTTTTAATTTTATTAAACTGGTTTACACTATGTTGGCATCATCTTATTATTTCATGTGACCATTGGAACTCATCTGAACACAAGCACATCCAGTACCAGGTCGCGGTTGCATTTGCAGGCATTACTGCACAAGCTGTTAATGACTCCTTCTTTTGGTAGCAAATTAAGGGTCATTTTCATCTGGTAAGGATTAATTTCACTCATTTCACCTTGGGTGCTGAATATTTGTATTGGTGAAGGTGGACTACACATCACAAGAACAGTGAACCTGATCTAATTCACTCAAAGATTTTTATATGGACTCACGGAATATACATTGATTTTTTCACACTTGTATTTATTTGCATTTCAATTTGTATTTTGATCACGTGTGTGCCTTCTATGTTGATTTTTTTCAGTATTGACATGAATGGCCCCTATGGACTTTCACGCTAGATCATCTAGCACCATAATATTTATTCACTTTTATGTATTTTATTGTGTTTTATTATGTTCATTTACTAGCGCACCCACCCCATATTCCAATTTCAGGTAATCATTGATTATTTTAGGGTAGCAGCTCTTTAACTTAGCACCACAGAATTATTCTGGCGCGAGATACCACTTGCATACAGATCAGTGGCCTTACCTTAGAAGGCTTCTCTTCGTTCCTCCAGGCTGTAACATGCATTTCTTCTCCTCCCAGCCAAACAGGAAGTGCATCCTGAGACCCGATTGGCCGGAAGTTCGAAGACTCCCTGGCCAATCGGGTCTCTCAGGACCCGCTTCCTGATTGGCCGGGAGGTGAAGCAGGAAGACAATAGCGACTATTGTCACACAACTGGGTGGGCTCAGGGTGCAGTGCTCTGCACCCCTGAGCCTATCTTTTTTTGAAGCCAATTAGAGCCTTAAGCCTAAGGCTCTAATCATCTGTTAAAAAAAAACATTGAAATCTATTCATCCAGTGCTCTGCATGTAGATTAGGGGTCGGGACGGGAGCATGGAATAAGAGGGCAGTGTCCCCAATGGACAGAGTGCCACTGGACAAGAGCCCTTACAGGTTCCTCCATTGCAAGATCACCTTCTATTCCTGTGACAAAAATTTGGGATTTCCAATCAGGGTCAGTAGTGAGGGTGGATCTCCCCATTGGGGACATGGCAATAAATACCAGATAAAGTTTCTAACCTTTCCTCAAGTTTCGCTTTACATACACCTTAAAATTCTCCTGCTACATCCACAGCCACGTCTATAGCCTCTAGTAACAGGGAAGGAAGTCATACATGAGGTTCTGGAGGCTAAGAATACACTATGTCAAGTGGGAAAGAGGGTCATGAGCCATGCTTAGTAGGGCCAAGTGAATGCCTGAACTTCTGCAGAATTATCATACTAGCATCCTGCTGTCTCTAACAGCATCCATCCTAAGGTATGGGTATAAAAACAAATGAACTTACATACAGTATCTCACAAAAGTGAGTACACCCCTCACATTTTTGTAAATATCTTATATTTTTTCATGTGACAACACTGAAGAAATCACACTTTGCTACAATGTAAAGTAGTGAGTGAACAGCTTATATAACAGTGTAAAATAATGATAGCCACACAAAATATTGACACTTTGAGCCCAATTTGGACATTTTTACTTAGAGCTGTTCTCACTTTTGTTGCCAGCGGCTGTGTGTTGAGTTAATGGCTGTGTGTTGAGTTATTTTAAGGGGACAGCAAATGTATTCTGTTATACAAGCTGTACACTCACTACTTTACATTGTAGCAAAGTGTAATTTCTTTAGTGTTGTCACATGAAAAAATATGATAAAATATTCACAAAAATGTGAGGGGTGTGCTCACTTTTGTGAGATACTATACACACATGTATATATATATATATATATATATATATATATATATATATATATATATATATATATATATATACTTTCACAGTGTTAAAGGGCTTGTGTGTCACCCAGGATTTTTAACTAAGCACTTTGAAGGGCTCCAGGGTGCTTATTTCATTGGACAAAACGTTTTTTTTTTTTTTTCATTTTTTCTCAGTGGTTGCTAAAACCCAGTTTGGGACCTGGAGCATTCATAGAGATTTGGGCAGGAGGAAATCTCCAATGCTGGGATCAGGTTTTGCAGGGAACGGGCATACTGTTGATGCAGGTGTTCACACCTGTTATAGTCTGGGATCTGACAGATCAGGGCCCCACCCTCCCAAAGAGCTCCTGTGGTTGCAAGGCAGCAGCCAGAGGCGTGTATGTCTGCAAGGTTACAGAGCGGAGAGTAAGCTGTGAGAGAGCTATGCAGAGAGAACAAGTAACTCCTTCAATCATGTCTTTATGGACCTTGATTGTACACTGGTGTGCAGTCATGTTGGAACAGGAAGAAGCCATCCCCAAAGTGTTCCCACAAAGTTGGGAGCATTAAATTGTTCAAAATGTCTTAGTATCAGGGCACAAGTCCTGCGGGAACTCGTGGGAATGGAGTTCCTGCACTTTTTTCACAGCAGGAACTAAGTTCCCTTTGCAGGACTAGAGCAGCCGAGCCGCCCGAGCCAATCCTTCACTAAGCAGTGATGCCCAGCTCGAGTCACTGTCAGGGGCAGGTGAACCTTAGTAATCCTTTATGTTACTGGCTGCTTCCTGTATATGGATTCATCGGGTAGTGTGCAAGTATTCCGTCACTTCCTCGATGCCGCATGTCTCCTGCCGCGGGTTATCGCAGCATTTAGAAAGAACTTTCTTCTTGAAAAAAAATGCAGTTTAGTAATTATGCATATGAGCGTATCATTTTTTTTTGGTGGGGGAGTGGATCTTGGGTGGGAGTTCCCACACTTTTTTTGCCCAGGACTTGACCCCTGCTTAGTATGCCGATGTCTTAAGAGTTCCCTTCACTCGAATTAAGGGGCCAGGCCCAACCCCTGAAAAACAACCCCACACCATAATCTCCCCTCCACCAACTGATTTGGATCAGTGAACAAAGCAAGATCCATAAATACATGGATGAGCGAGTTTGAGGTGGAGGAACTTGACTGCAGGAGCTTACTTAGAGCATTTGGCACCCGGGGCAGATCCTATATCTGGTATCCCCCTTTCACTGATCATGAGACCGCATATGGGCAATATAATTAGCTGCTAGACCCAAGCGCCCTCACGTGGTCCACCATATCTGGAAGTACCAAGTATTATTACTAGCTGTAGTGGAACAAAAAGTGCAGCGCTAATAAGTTGTAATCAGTTTTAAATTGACACAACAATGGATATACAAAAATGTATATAAGTAAAGTCCATATGAGATAGAACTCTCAAAAATAATGAAGGTGAGTAGATCACTCCAGTGAGTAGATGCATTCACAGTTCAATAACAAGTGATGAATAAATGTAACCAAGTGAAGTGTAAGGCCTTGTACACACGAGGGAATGTATCCGGTCGGAAACATCCGACGGATATTTCCCAGCGGATAAGTCAAATTTGTCCGTTGGTCTGATGAGCGTACACACCATCGGACCGAAATCCCAGCGGACCAGAACGCGGGCACGTAAACCACGTACGACGTCACTATAAAGGGGAATGAGGAAGCCATCGGCGCCGCCCTCTGTTCCGCTTCTGCTAGTTCCGTGTTAGCGAAGGTTTGGTTAGAGCTGATTCGTGCTTTTCAGTCTCCGCGCTTAACAGGTCGTATTTTCAGGTTCAGTGTGTGCTTGTGGGCTCGTATTTGTCATTCAGTGTCACCGTACGCGGCGTTTCTGCTTTGCAGTGCCGTCCTGTACGGTCGTATCTGTTTGACGTGCGATCTTTGCAGGTCTTGCTGGATTTGGGGGTGCTTTCTGTTTGAGTGTGTTCTTGACTGACCAGCCGGCCGGTTTGAAGCCATGATGGAGCAGCAGCGCAACTTTTCACGAGTTCGTGCTGTTTATGGGTTTTGTTCTGGAGTCTGTGTGCATTCCAGTGATTTGGACAGGAACAGTAGGAGGAGGAGTTCCTGGGCCAAGAATTGGTTGCGGCAGCGTAATCGATTCTCTCATATGTCTCTGCTTAGGGAGATCCGGGAGAATAATCCTGATGACTTCAGGAACATTCTCCGTATGACGGACCCTGTTTTCCACCGTCTGCTGGATCTCCTGTCCCCCTATATCACGAGGCAGGACACTGTGATGCGCCAAGCCATTCCGGCTGAGCAGAGGCTTATTGCCACGTTGCGGTACCTGGCGACTGGGAGGAGCCTGCAGGACCTCAAGTTCTCAACAGGCATCTCTCCCCAGGCGCTTGGGATCATCATACCGGAGACGTGTTCTGCCATCATACAAGTCATGCAGGAGGAGTTTATTAAGGTAAGTTTCCTCCTTTAACATCACAATCTGTGTCTTTAATAATGTTTGCATATTTTTCTCACCTTTTTGTGTTGGTTTTCCTAGTCGCCATGATTGTAATATGCTGTGTGCTTAATGTTCCCTTTTCTCCCCATGCATGTTGTAAAGCTTTCCAGGTTAATGTGGTTTGGCCTACCTGCATATTTTTACCTTCAACACTACTAACCTGTCCAGCATCATCTCCTAGGGACAAAAACACCTTTTTTTTTATTTTTGGTGTCCTGCTCCATTGTAGTTCAACTCCCTCCCCCTAAAAAAGTGTATTGCCCTATCAGCGGGATGTGGAGTCTGATAATAATTGTCTCTAGATTTGTTGCCCTAAATACTCTCTATACACTAATTTTTTGAAATGTTAATACCGTGATGTTGCAGAATGTTGTTTTTTTACTAGTGTTTGCAATGTTGTTTCTGTGCCAAAGTGCTAATTGTTATTTTGCTTTTGTCCCCACAGTTTCCCTCCACGCCGCAGGAATGGCAGACTGTGGCTGCCCACTTTGCCCAGCGTTGTGATTTTCCAAACTGCGGAGGGGCAATTGATGGGAAGCACGTCCGCATAGTGCCGCCACCTCTTTCGGGGTCGTACTATTATAACTACAAAGGTTTTCATAGTATCGTGTTGATGGCGGTGGTGTCGGCAGACTACGAATTTTTGTATGTGGACGTGGGGAAGAATGGCCGGCTGTCTGATGGGGGAGTGTTCGCGCGGACCGAATTTTACAGGCGTCTACAAACTGGTGGTCTTGAACTGCCACCGGATGAAGACAATGTGGAAGGACTTCCGTTTGTTTTTTTAGCGGACGAGGCTTTTGGACTTGGACCTCACCTCATGCAGCCTTTTCCCCAGAGGACCCTCACCCCGGAGAGGAGAGTCTTCAATTTCCGGCTGGCCAGGGCCCGGAGGGTAGTCGAGAATGCCTTTGGGATACTCGCCAGCCGGTTCCGCCTGTTCCAGACAGCGATACATCTGGCGGAATATAAATTTAACTCTGTTATTTTGGCCTGCTGCATATTGCATAATTTTTTCCCAGACGTACCTACCCAACATCGGTGCTGAGGCAGGACTACCCTCAGATACCCTTCCTGGGCTGGACACTGGTCGCGCTGGCTCGGTCACCCAATCTGCTCGTGAGGTACGCGACAAATATGTTGAGTACTTTATGTGTCGGGGGGCCATAGCTATGCCAGATTAATATTTCTTTAGAATTCGGCCCCCAAAATAAAGAAATATTACCAAGAAATAATAAATAATTTGACCATTGGACTTTATACAGTTGTTTGTCATTATTGCTTTTTCTCTTTTTATCTGTCTTCCAGGTTCTGAAACTAGTGCATTTCTTGTGCCCAATTTAGTTAGCAGGTTTTAGTAAATACACACAATTGCACATTCTAGTCACTCTTCTACAAACTGGGTATTGAGGTTAGAAATAAGAAGCCACTGGTGTGTGTGTGTTTTTAAAAGGTTTTTTTATTTCTTTTTTATTTACGAAAATCTTTGTGTTTTAATTAGAAAACTTGGTTTAGAAAGTATTTATTTATTCAAAAAATATTTTGTGGTTTTGACAAACATATATAACAATCGAACTTACAAAGTTCAACCTTTTATTTGGCATAACAAACCCAGACAACATGGTCTTAGGTCACGCCGGAATCCCCCAAAATTTGAGGATGCACACATGCTGTGTGTGTGATGGGCCAAATGGTGTTTTTTCACATGAGATCCCATGCGAAATGTTCACATGTGCTATCTGCCATCATGGGTGATCAATGTATGTGCTTTGTGGGTGCAACCCCTTTCTGTCACCTACTTGATAAGTAAGGAAGGGGTTGCACCCACAAAGCACATACAATTGATGTCCTGTGATGGCAGATCGCACATGTGAACACACATTGGGGTTTATTTACTAAACAGTCCAAACTCCGGCTTAT
Organism: Rana kukunoris; assembly: GCA_029574335.1. NCBI lineage: Eukaryota > Metazoa > Chordata > Amphibia > Anura > Ranidae > Rana > Rana kukunoris. The sequence goes on along the minus strand of CM056050.1, from coordinate 231,980,641 downwards.
TTGTGCATATAAGCCAATCAGCTTCTAAATTAAGCTTAGTCAATTAAGACTTCGCATCCAAACATGGAAGATGATTGTTTTATATGCCAAGTGATGCTGCTTTTGCACCTTATAGCTTTAGTAAATAAACCCGTGTGTGTGTGTGCATCCTCAAATTTTGGGGGATATTAAACGAACATCATACAACATCTTTGAGAGTGGGGTGGTTAGGGGTGAGGGCAGGGGGGGCAGGGGGGGGCATGGGGGGCAGCTGGGGGGGATAGTCTTCTATATACGTCCCAAAATATCGAGCATGTTTTTGAAGTTTTGGTCCATCACCACCATCCTTTCCCTCATATTGGCCAGATCGGAGCTGCACTCCATTATCTGCTGTATTAGGATTTGTGCACTTGCACGAGAAAAAATAGGAGCGACAGATGTGCTAATCCCATCTTCATCCCCTAAAAATGCCAAAGGAAAAACACAACATTGTAAGTAAGTAAGGTGCAGGCCTATCTACAGTGCCTGCCGCCGAGAATGTGTTTTCAGCACGCCAGCATCGCGCTGAATCTCGGCGACAGGCTGCCGACATCTCGCACTCGCTGGAATAGTAAAAGTACATTCCAGCGAGCGCGTCATAGAAGCGACGGGGATCCGACGCGGATTCCCGCCAATTCTACACGTGGGCGGAGTTTGTTATGAATCCTGAAGGAGAAATCCCCGCCGGATTTTTAAAGAAAAATCCGGCATGGGTTCCCCCCTCAGGAGCATAACGGGCCCTTAGGTCGGTTATGGGTTGTAAGGAGACCCCCTACGCCGAAAAAACGGCGTGGGGGTCCCCCCACAATCCATAACAGACCCGTATCCAAAGCACGCCGGCCGGCCGGTCAGGAAGGGAGTGGGGGCGAGCGAGCGCCCCCCCCCTCCTGAGCCGTACCGGGCAGCATGCCCTCAACATGGGGGGGTTAGGTGCTCTGGGGCAGGGGGCGCACTGCGGCCCCCCACCCCAGAGCACCCTGTCCCCAAGTTGATGAGGACAGGGCCCCTTCCCGACAACCCTGGCCGTTGGTTGTCGGGGTATGCGGGCGGGAGGCTTATCGGAATCTGGAAGCCCCCTTTAATAAGGGGGCCCCCAGATACCGCCCCCCCACCCTAAGTGAATGAGTATGGGGTACATTGTACCCCTACCCATTCACCTGCAAATACAAAGTGTAAACACAAATAAAACACACAGGGTATGTGTGTGCCGGGCATAACAGCGGGAGGAAGCGTCGCGTCAACATCTGGAGAGCAGAAGAAGAAGAAGACGCCGACGTCGCAGAAGAGGGGACTGCCGCCGCTAGTAATTGAGCTAACACACGAAGATAGCGGCGGCGAGCCAAGCTCTGGTACCACAAAGAGCTCAGTTTTTTGAATGATGAACTGGATGGCAGGGCTTCGGTTTCAACACTTCCTCCCAGCGGAACTTCCCTGGATCCCAGGAGCCCTGCAGAATCAGAAGCAGGGCTGGCTGACATGGAGCCAGATCTGGCCATCTTCAGTGAGGTCTAGTATTTTCCAAACTAGTTTTGTGCTGCTATTTATTTTGAATTTGTGAGTTGATCTTGTAAACAAAAAACAAACAGGGATGCCAAATGCAGGGGTCAGAAGGACAGTCTGTTTAATTTCAATTAATACTAACTAAAAAATTCTAGAGAAATAAAATGTGTGTGCTTGATTGTGCCAAAAATTACAACATGTTGCCTTTTTTATACACAGGAAGAAGAGACCAGCCAGGAGGTGGCAGCTCCTGAGGCCCATGTCAGCCAGGCGGAAGGGGTGAGTGGCAGCCAGGAGGAGGCCGGGTCAAGTGAGGTGCAGCAGGTCCCCAGGCCCAGGCTGAGCACAATCAGCCAAGTTCCTCCCCTCCAAATGAGGCCACCAGCTGCAAAGAGGCGCATAAGGGAGGTGCATGATGAAAGCCTTCAGGTCATCCGGGAGGCTGCCGAAATCATGAGAGCCCCCCTCAACCCCACGGAATGCTATAGCGCATTTGTGGCCAATGAGCTGAACCAAGGGGGGGAGGAGCAAAAAAGCCTGGCCAAGGACATTATAAATCAGGTCCTGGCCAGGATGAAAAGGGACGAGCTGACCAGGGAAACTGTGCTGTGGGATCCGGCTTGGCCTGCTCCCCATCATCATCATCCTCCTCCTGCCACATCAGCCCCACCTGCAAGGTTCCGTGGACGGACCCGTGGAAGTTTCGCTGGAAGGAAGTCTGCTAGGAAGTCGAGAAGATGAATCCCTGCCATCCAGTTTATTGTCCAAAAAACTGAGCTCGTTGTAGTAGCACAGCTTGGGTTCCTTTGTTCATGTGCTGCTGATCCTGATTTTTGATATTGACTCCTGAGGTTACTTAATTTGTCCTTCATCATGTTGTAATTCCCAAGTATGCATGTATGTTGCAATCTCATCAAGTGCTGCCGTTCTGGTGATTTCTAATTTATTTTTTGGCCGGAAATAAATGGCTTTTGTATTTACTTTCAAACCTTGTCTATTGTGTTTTATACTGTGGTGAGTAAGCATCAGACATTTGGCAAAGAAAATGTGGCATTTGCAAAGGACCCAAACTCCTTTTAGGGGGGGGGGGACCTTTTATGTTTGAACTTGGTAAACCCAAAAGAAGCGTCAATTTTTGATAAACAAAAAAAAAAAAAAAAAAAGGATGAAACTACTAAATTACATAAGTTGGTGAAAAAAGGGACATTTAAAAAAAAAGGGTGAGGGCGTGGCCTGGACATGGCTGAGTGAGGCAGCTTGTTTTCTGAGCTCCCGGCCTGTCCGCCCAATACACGGCTGAAAACACGCTCAAAACCGGCATGTACTCTGCAAAAAAGTACAAGACTAGAGCTACTACACGGGGGACTCCGGCTGAAAAAATTTCGGGCGAAATTGAGAGATATTTCAAGCTGCTGCAGGAGACCCCTCCGTGCGGGGACTTACCAGCACCGCGGGGCCCACCACGTGGAGCCGAAGACGGGGAGACCCGGCCGCCATCCCCTGGAGATACGGCCCCCGGCACAAGCTGCACATCACCCCCCTCTCCGGAGACCCTCTCCCAGATGGCGATGCCTTCCCCGAGCTTACCGGAGATGGGAGAGCTAGACCAGGACATCCGGACGCTGCTTCAGGCCCTCCCCACGAGATCCGATATAGAGGCCCTAATTCTCCGCCTGGAAGAGACGCACAGACGCGACATCCAAGAGGTGAGAGGAGAGGTATCCACCCTTGCTGACCGGGTGACGACCGGAGAGGAGTCGGTCTCCTCGCTGGAGGCACGGGTAGCGGCGCTTGAACAGGCCCGCGACCAACACCGCGAGGCGGCCATTTCCCTACAGCTCCACCTAGAGGATGTGGAGGACAGGAGCCGCCGCAATAACCCGCGGATTCGGGGGGTGCCTGAACCGGAGGGCCCGGAGGACGTTGGAGCACGAGTCACGGAGCTCCTCAGGGACATCCTGGGAGACCCGGAGGCCACAATCGAGCTGGACAGGGCACACAGGTCACTAGGCCCCAAGTCAGTGGACCCGGACAGACCGCGGGACATAGTATGCAGGGTCCACCGTTACGTTCTACGGGAGGCCGTGCTACGCAGAGCCTGGGACCGAGAGGAGCTGGAGGTAGACGGCGCACGTGTCAAAATACTGCCAGATCTGTCTAGGGCGACTCTGCGCCGTCGGGCCTTGCTGAGACCACTACTGGACCTCGCCAGGGACTCTGGGTACGCTTACAGATGGAGCTACCCCCTCGCGGTTACCTTCCACAAGGACACACAAGCCTTCACGCTCCAGACGCCAGCAGAGCTCCCGGCGCTGTTCCGGTTCATGGAAACGGACCCCATCGCGATACCTGACTGGCTCCAATTCATCCCCCGCCAGGCTGGGCGTTCGGGTGTTGCTGCCTACCGAGGGCCCATGCAGCCCCGTCAACAGAGGGGCAGAAGGAGACGCCGCTCGGGCAGAGGAGAGGTGGCACGTGAGTAGGCCCTGGGCCACGCATCCCCGTCCCACCCCCTGCTATCCCTGCCCCATGACACTTCCACCGGGAGTACCTGGCACCGCGAGGTCTCATGCCCTCCTCCTGCCCGCTGCCACCCACGTCCTGTGTAGGCTCTGTTTTGCCCCCTGGATGACTACCCACCCACATTGAGCTCCCGCATGCTGGACGCCTGACCCATCTCCCTATCTTACTGGAATTACAAATGGAAATTGCGTTCCCCCCGAGAAGCTGTACCTGCTGTACACAAACTGTACTATCGCTGTCCCTGCTAGCTGAACCATTCTGCCCTCAGATGTGAGATCACCCATATGGGATGTTGCTTGGCCCAATATAATAACATGGGACCCCACCTGAGACACAACCCTGAGCCCCTAACGCACTGCTTTACCCCGTTGGTGATGGTTCACGCGGGGAGGGTTTTGAGACTTCTTTATGCCCCCGCAGCAGATGGATACCTGTATCTGGGGAAGGGGGATGATTGGACTTACCCAGCGACAATCGGTCCTGTGGGCCCATAAGCCTGCACGGGACCAGGTGGGTGAGTGGGGTCCATATTACACCAGAATGTATTTAAAGGGGAGAGACATACTCTGTATTGGCGCCCGGGGGATACCGGGCCGCTCTTGGGGTTATGGAGGCGGGCGGTGCTCTGCCTTACTTTGAGATGTGGAGCCTACGGGGGGGGGACCCCACCTGGAGGGTTGGGATGGGAGAGGGGAGAGGACCCTGTGCTCAGATGCCAGGAAGGAGACGTCTTGTTTAAAATACAACATCATATGGGTTATTTGCACTTTACATTTGTACCCTTTATTATGTTTACATTATATTACTCCTACGTTCATGGTCACGTCTATTGCCACTATTGCCATTACTGTCTACAATATTTGTTCCATGAGTTATGCCGTGTTATCTATTGTTTACAGATGCTCACTGTTTTTGCCGGGTTTGGGTAGGGGGCCGGGAGCTCGCTCCCTGGCCCTGTCTGGTTAAACCCCCACCTAGGACCGCGCTCGACTGCCGGATTTCCGGTGAGCGCCTTAGCCATTATATTTGGCTACCATAGTTGACCTTTGGCTGCACACCCTAGTGTAGACCCTTTAACTCTACTCTTTCTTACTACTGTTCTTTCTTCCTATCTCTATCTCCCCTGTCCGAGACACTCTACTTCTCCCCCCCCCCCCCCTCAGTTTTGCACGAGTATGGAGGTGCTCAATATAGTATCACTCAATGCTAAAGGCCTTAATACACCCGAAAAGAGACGCATGCTGCTGCATGACATGCGTGTCAGGAAAGCGGACATTGTCATGCTGCAAGAGACTCACTTCAGGGACGGCAACCTGCCCTACCTCCAAAATAGGAATTTCCCCTCTGCTTACCACTCCCGGTACACAGAGGCGAAATCGAGAGGGGTCTCCATCCTTATCGCCGCGAGAGTACCTTGGAAGCTACTCAGTGTCCAGACGGACGACGATGGGCGGTTTCTGTTCCTGAAGGGACTGATTGGGGACAGAAAGGTATCCTTTGCTAACTTGTACGCCCCTAATGTCCATCAAGAGGGCTTCCTTAAAAAACAACTAGTGAAGTTTGATCGCCTTGCGGAGGGCCATCTGATTATAGGTGGAGACCTAAATACCCCCTTGATCCCGTCTGAGGACACATCCTCCGGGAAATCATCCATGACTCGAGACTCACACAGAAAGCTAAGTGATACGTTACACTCCCTGCAGTTAATAGACGCCTGGCGCCTGCTACACGTGGGAGAGCGGGACTATACCTTCTACTCTAGGCCACACCAATCCTACTCACGGATTGATTATTTCCTACTACCACACAGACAACTCCACGCGATACAAGAAATTACCATCGGATCAATTACCTGGTCTGACCATGCCCCGATTGCCATGAAATACGCCATTGCCGACGCAGGGAGCGGTCATACACCTGTTTGGAGGCTTAATGAGAGCCTCCTGCAGGACACTGAGATAGTGGCGGAAGTGAGCAGGGAATTAGGACACTACTTCACTACCAATACCACCGCAGATAGCGCAATGGGAACCATCTGGGAGGCACACAAGGCCGTGATCCGTGGGATTCTCATAAAACATGGAGCGAGACTGAAACGCGAGAGGACAGCACAGCTGTCTAAACTCCTTGACAAACTACACACCCTGGAGACTGCACATAAAAACACCCCTACTAGACAGATCGATGCGGAACTAGACGTGGTACGCTCACAGGTGAAGGACATCTTGCTATATAAAGCTAAGTCGACGCTCCAGATCTGCAGACAAAAAGCCTATGTTTCAGGCAACAAATGTGGTAAGCTCTTGGCTAATACCCTCAGAACACAAAGATTGGCGTCCTATATACCCCATGTCATGTCTAAATCCGGGAAAAAACGCTCCATGCCCCAGCAGATTACGCAGGAATTCAGAGACTTTTACAACACCCTCTATAATATTGACAAAGCCCCGACAGACCAAGACTCAGTAGTGGATTACATCTCTGCCTCCCTAATGCCCTCTCTGACGACTGAAGCTAGGGAGAGCTTAGAGGACCCTATTACCCTTCCCGAGTTACAAATGGCCCTAAAGGAAGCCAAACCGGGCAAGGCCCCTGGACCAGATGGCCTGACGATCGCCTACTACAGGACCCTGCTTCCCTCTCTTGGCCCTCATATGGTGAGGCTATTTAATGACCTGGGGACTGGGGAATCCTTTAATGCCGCCACATTACAGGCCCAAATCTCGGTGATCCCCAAGGAGGGCAAGGACCCAACCCACTGTGGGAGTTATCGTCCGATCTCCCTCCTGAACACGGATCTGAAATTATTTACCAAAATCCTGGCGACCCGGTTGCAGAAACACCTCCCGGGCCTGATCCATCTTGACCAGGTTGGGTTCGTGCCCTCCAGGGAAGCCCGCGATAACACCACCAAGGTCCTTAATCTGTTGCACATAGTTACCGACAATAAAACGCCAAGCCTGTTCTTGGGAACAGACGCCGAAAAGGCCTTCGACAGGGTGGACTGGCAATTTATGCAGTCGACCCTGAGACATATAGGCCTGGGATGCAGGATGCAGTCTTGGATCTCAGCGATATACAAAAACCCGATGGCGAGGGTTAGGGCCAATGGAGTGGTTTCTGACCTATTCCCCATTTCCAACGGGACGAGGCAGGGATGTCCTCTGTCCCCGCTACTATTCGCGCTCTCCCTAGAGCCCTTTCTCTGCCATATCCGGCTGAACCCTGACATTACGGGAATACGGACCAGTGATAGGCAATATAAAGTATCCGCTTACGCAGATGACCTGTTATTTACCCTCACCAACCCAGACACCTCCCTACCAACCCTCCTGCGAGAATTTGACACTTACGGGCAGCTGTCTAACTTAAAAATTAATCACACTAAATCTGAGGCCATGGGGATAGGGATACCGCAGACACGACTATCTTACCTCAGGGATAATTTCCGCTTTAACTGGACGGACGAGGCATTGAAATACCTGGGGACATACATACCCGCTTCCCTCTCGCGAGTGTTCAAACTCAATTTTCCTCCCCTCCTGAGAGAAGTCCAAAGGCTACTCCAGCAGTGGACAGGCGGCCTTCACTCTTGGGTGGGCCGTTGCAACATCCTTAAAATGACAATTTTACCCAAGTTTTTGTATCTGATACAGGCCCTCCCGATTCGCATACCTGGCAACTATTTTAAGCAGATACACGCGACGTTCACCCGTTTTCTGTGGGCCGGGAGGAAACCACGAGTACAAAGGAAAGTGCTCTCGCTGCCAAAACTTCATGGCGGTCTGGCACTACCGGAGATTAGGACATATTACTGGGCAGCCCACTTGGTACGCCTCCTAGACTGGTGTCGCCACAGTGGCTCCAAGCTCTGGGCTCAAGTGGAACAGGAACAGTCGGGGATCCCGCTACAGAGGGCCCCCTGGTGCCTGTCGGATTTGCCGACGCGAGTCACGAGACACCCGCTGTTGGGAACCACGATTGGAATCTGCGCACAACTTTTCTCGCAGTTCTCCTTGTCTAGCTGCAACTCCCCCCTCCGCCCTATCATCGGACACCCTAAATTTGAACCCGGGTTGAAGGACAGACGCTTCATAGACCTCAAGGCAGCTGGATTTTTTCAAGCTTCCCATTTCAGTGACGGAGGCAGATGGAAGTCAGCCTCCGTACTGGCGGACCCCAATGGAGCATATAGACTCGACTTCCTGAGGGCGAATCAATTGACCCACTTTTTACATGACCTCCCGCCCCCTGCAGGACCGCAGACTCCCCTCACGACCCTAGAGACCTTATGTGTTGAGACTGGAGCTCTTCCCCATGGACTCTCCCTGATGTACTCCATGTTGATCTGCCCCCCTGACGATTTTCAGATACCGGCTCTTGCTAAGTGGGAAAGGGAACTGAGCACTCGATTTCCCACTACCAAGAAACTGAATATACTCAGGTTCACCCACAAATCCTCTCTCTGTTCCAAAACGCAGGAGACGAATTATAAGATCCTCGTTCGGTGGTACAGGACACCAGATCTCCTGAATAAAATCTTTCCCGCCTCATCGGCTGACTGTTGGAGGTGTCAGCAGGACAGGGGTACGCTCTTGCATATCTTTTGGTCATGTCCTCGGATGAGGGGCTTCTGGGAAGAGGTGCGCCGCATTACCCAGACATTTACGGAGAGTATAGTGCCGGACGACCCGGCATACTTTCTGCTCCACGCGACAGATATGTCAGCGGGAGCCTACAAAAAATCCCTGATACGTCATCTCTTGGACGCGGCTAAGGCGTGTGTGCCTCTTCACTGGAAGTCCCCTCAACCGCCGACGATTGCGCTCTGGCTAAGGAAGGTCGATGAGATAGGCCGCATGGAGGACTTGGTCCTTACCAGTCAGCAGAGACAGGAGGAATATACCAACACCTGGCAGATGTGGAACCTTTTTAGGTACTCGGAGGAAGGTCGGTCGATGAGAGCGGCTGAGTGACCCCCTAATGTACCTCTGTAGTAACTGAACACATGGGACTGAACATTGAGACACTCCTCACGATAGCTTACGCCCCGCTGGGGCGTCTGGATATATCCATGCTCGTGCAATTCCCCCCAACCCCCTCTTCTCCCCTCCTCCTTCATCTTCTCTTTATCCTCTCTCTCTCCCTCCCCTACTGTAACTGCTCTGGTTCTAACTTGCTTAGGAAAACGGAAACTGGACAGGAGACTAGGTTACCCGGGCACAGAAGTTGCCATATGTAACAGCACCCATAAAGCCATACATACTAGATATGAGAGATGAAGACAGCATGTTAGAGCTATGCAGGGTTATCCCTCTGTTGTTTTTCTTGTTTATGCCTGACCATGTTGTTTTCTTTATCTTTTGGTTAATACTTGCCTTTTCTATGTTTTGTGAAATGTATGGGATTTGGTCCGGACGGACTGGTCTCTTTGTTGTTGGTCCATAAATAAAGAAAATTTGAAAAAAAAAAAAGGGTGAAACAAGAAAAAAAAACTAAATTTGAAATATTCCAAACACGTTAAATCCAAATCTTAAAAAAAAAAAAAACGCTCAACATTAAGTCCAAATAGACATTTTAAAAATGTGGAGAACAGAAACAAATGTGGGGACATCTGGCAAGCAAACTGTGTCAAATAGAAAAAAAAATAAGGAAAATGCAAGCTAGCAGTATGTGACATCTGGAGAAAATTGCTACAGCAAAACAACGGGTTCATTCTAGCAAGAGAAGAAAGCACAAAAAAACGATCTAAACGGAACACTATATAGAGAGTTTAGGTGACGAATGTGCCAGGTCCCAAACAAACGCGAGTTTTACCTGAACGAGTGCTCCCGTCCCATCGTTTTGACTGAGCATGCGCGGGTTTTTGGTCCGAGGCTTTTGTGTACTAACGAGCGGACATATCCGACGGACATGGGTCCGGCGGAAATATTTCAAAGCATGCTTTGAAATTTTTCCGCTGGAAAAATCCGGCCAAAACGGTCCTTTTGACCATACAAACGACCGGATCTTTCGGATGAAATGGTCCGTCGGACCAGTTTCAGCGGATTTATTCCCTCGTGTGTACAAGGCCTAAGTGTAAAGTTGTCTGAAGAAGTCACCAAAGGCATCAACTTGAAACAGTAAACGAAATGGGTACTCTTACCGAAAGGTGTGGACTCAACTGTTACTACTAACAGCAAGTCTAAACAGCATAATGGTCTCAACAGACCTCGATCTCTGCATGGACGGTCACTCCGGGCGGCGATGGTCGTATCAATCCGATAAGACATATACCACCAATACCAGGAACCAAATGGATGCGACTTTCGGTGCAGGTCATCTAGGGAGCTCCAATGAATGGGCAAAACGTGGATGGACACAAAAGATGGAAAAGAAAAAAGAGTGCTCCAAATGGTGCAGGTCAAATTAAAACTTGACAGGTTTTATTAAAATAAAAATTCATAAAAATCATGTGAATGTATAATAAAAGCAGTATAGGGTGCTGAAAAAGCAAACCCTAAGGCCTCGTACACACGAGGCAATCTATTTGTTCAAATCGGTCGGACCGACCGATTTGAACAAATCTGTCTGATAGGATTTTGGTTTGCTCGCGTGTACACACGAGCAAACCAAAATCCCCGCCAGCAGACGGCGCGCTGACGTGTCGGTGACGTCGACGCCGCCACGTCACCACACCAGGAAGTAAAACACTTCCGCGCATGCGCCGAATCCATTCGGCGGCGGTGCGGGACGACATGTCTGCTGGTAAGTGTACTAACCAGCAGACATGTCGGGCGGACGGATTCCCACCCGATAGATTTCAAAGCATGCTTTGAAATCTGTCGGGTGGCCAAATCCGTCGGCTCGCCCGTACACACGATCGAATCTGTCTGCTGGGACGGTCTAGCAGACCGTTTCCAGCAGACAGATTTGATCGTGTGTACGCGGCCTAAGCGTTTCGGCAAAAAAAAGTGGTATATCACTGCACCCCCATACTGCTTGCTTTTATATGCATAGTAAACCCAAAGCCCAGCCCACGCAGGGGCGGGACCAGGAAATGATGTGTACGGTCTACAGGAAATGATAACATAAATCTATAAACTTTAAGTAAAACATCATATATATAAATATAATATGCTGAAAAACTTTATATAACAAAGTTTCTTGTATAAATGGCTATAACCTGAAATAAGCCTATAATGTATATATAATGTATAAAAAATAAGGAAACATAGGGAACAATAATTAGCAATTGAAAGTGACAACCACTAAATATAGTACATGGGGACAACCAGGGATATCCATGTAGCTCCCACAATGCTGAAAGCATAGATTGCATCATGTGTGATGCAATATGGTCAGAAATGGAGTGACACCACATATACTGTACATTAGACCCAATATGACCTTATCCAGTATCCACGTTTTGGAGAGTGTGTCCCCATATGTATGTTTGTACATTCAGGGAATCCAGTGTCCACATCTCAGTTAAATGTCTAAAATATGAGCCGGGATCAAAGCTGAAAAGGCGAGGGGAGATAATGCGGCAGAGGACGGACAGCAGCCGTCCAATAAGGACACGTATCTGTTGCTATCCCCTCGTAAGCCGCATGTTTCTCCAATTCCGGCCTGACGTCCGACGCAAGGCGCAATGATGTCACGGCGCCGCCAAATGTCTGCCAATCAGAAGGCACCACCAACAACCAATAGGCGCTCCCGACCAGACGTCAGGCGGCAGCCGAGACGAAAGAGGACCCAAGCACAGACAACCAATAGCACGCCAGCCATAGGGAACTAACCAGTAGCCAGAGAGGCTGCAGTGATAGGGGTACCAGCAAAAAAGAAACACCCAATCCCGCGTGTGTGACACACATTGTTCCTATAGTATTACAGATGGCCCCAATAGAAGATTAGAGACAGGAGATAAGGCACTGATGTGCAGCAGCCTATGACACAAATTAGGCTGCCCAAAGACACACGCCAGTTTTTTAAACATAGGAAGGTACTCATTCTAAGTGGGAGCAGTGACTCCATATTATTTTAATTGGGACCCTCAATCGCACATGCCTAAAAAACCGATGGACAGTGGACATGTAAAAAATATATACATATATTTTTTTTATTATTATTATTCTTTTTTTAAATGGAAGCATATGAAAGTGCGTGAAAATTCCACCAGCCAGCCCAGTTGGGTGGGCACAAAACACACCAGCACACTGCCAATCATCCAGAGACAAATAAAAGTGTACTGACAAAAATGGAACCCGGAGCCCAGGGTACTCACCCCCAGTTAATGAAACAATTAATGTCCTATTCAACATTCATACCATGGGGTAAGTAACTCCTGGGCTTGTGTATCCAGAATGTCTCCAAACGGGAGACCCCCCTAAGATGGGAGTCGCCCCTCCAATGGGGAACAAACATATCAATGACCTGAAATGAGGTGCCCCTAGGGTCTTTAGCGTGATGTTCCAGATAATGTCTAGATACGGTATGCTTGGGACAGCCCTTCCGAATCTTAGCCAGGTGCTCATTGACCCTAATGACAAAATTACGGATGGTGCGTCCCACATAATGTAACTTGCAAGGGCAAGTGATGAGATAAACTATATAACTGGTAAAGCAGGTGGTTAATTGCTTCATATTGTAGATACGATTAGTCACACTGGACATAAAGGTATCAATCCTGCGTCTACCCAAAATGTTAACGGCTCATACATTGCATTTATGACATGGATGGTACTCATTGGTTTTGGGAAAGAAAGAGATCTTTTTAGGGGGGTTGATGATGTTAGGGGCCACGTCACTCTGAATGGATCGTGCTCCCCTGAATATTACATCCGCCCTGTCAGGTAAAGATGGTCCGAATACTTTGTCACTGCAGAGCACTTTCCAGTGTCTGTTCAAGATCTTTTTTATATCGTTATGTTGTGTGGAATATTCGGTGAAAAACAACCACTTAAACCTGGTATCTCCACCAGTTGAAGGTTTGTCAACCAGAAGCGATGATCTCTCAATTACAGAAACTGTATTGATGGCTTCATCCAGCGCAAGGGGCTTGTATCCCTTATCCAGGAATCTCTCCCTCAAAAGATGATATTAAGACTGAAAGTCCTCCTCTTTAGTACAATTCCTCCTGAGGCGGAGGAATTGGCCACAAGGAACAGACCCCAGCCACTGACGGTGATGACAGCTATCGACCGGTATGTAACCATTCCGGTTGGTAGGTTTGAAGTAGGTTTTGAATCCAAAATGACCGTCAGTGGCTGAGATCTCCAGATCTAAGAAATTAATGGACGTAGAGCTGGCCTCATAAGTTAAAACGATGCCTCGGTGGTTATCATTAAGGCAAGCCATAAAGGAGTCTAGAGATTCCCTGTCACCTTTCCAGAGGATGAGGATGTTGTCTATGTACCACGCCCAAATTGTCAACTCAGGTCTCTTGAGAGCATAGACGACATCCTCCTCCCACTGGTCCATAAACAGATTTGCGAGGCTGGGGGGCATATTTAGCCCCCATAGCCACGCCTTTGTCCCTGAAACCAAAAGTAATTGTGCTTGGTTGCAAAATTCAACAGTTCCATAATAAAATTTCTCTGAATCGCAGATAGCGAATGGTTTCTAGTAAGAAACAGCTCAACTCAATAATAACCCCGTGCATTGAGATGTCAGTGGACGTGTGTACGGACATGTAATGTGAGAGCTCCTGCTTTTCCCCGGGACACATGCAGCTGTACGAGATCATGGAGATCTAACTGATTGATGAGTCTGAGAAGCACTCCCCCCAGCAAAGCAAAGCACAGCACAGCACGGCACAGAAGTAACATGATACCTGATACCTGAAGTGTAGCTGATGGATGGATGGCTATAGTCTTAGCCTTAGCCGATGCCGACCCCTCTGCCTGGTCTCCGTTCTATACTAACCGCCTCAGCTGAACTTCAATTCCCGCTGGATCTTCTTACCTGTCTCCATACCAGCTGATCCTTGCTTGACCCCCGTCCTAGCTGCTCTAATCGTCTCAATCCCTGCTGGATCCCTATACTGGCCGCTGATCTCAGCTGACCCGGACACCGATACTATACAGGTGTCCTGGACGTAAGCAGCGTAAGCAGCGTGAAAACGGCAAGTGTAGTGTGAATATAGCAGTACACAAGGTAGTGGAGACAGGGACTCAGACATTGTCAGTCGGAGTAGCGGCAGCAAGGATGACAACCCGCAGACGAGCAGCATTCCAACCTGCTGCTGGAGGAAACAGAAGCCCGGTTGGTGGGCTTAGAGCATACATGACGCTGCAGAGAGGAGGTCAGACATCTGGAGCTGTAACTAGGAGAGGGGAGGAGGAGGTAAAGGCTAACAGCCCGGACCTGAAGAAAGGACGGGGAGCATTAACTCCCAAACGGGGTACAGCGGTACCTGCATCAAACTGTGGCTCTCCAGCACATGGACATGGCACCCTGACTGCGGGCGGTGGTGGAACGCTGAGAGGACCTCCCGGAAGCACTAGTACGGAGCAAAGGGGCGGTGGACAGACTGCCAGAGGTATGAACAGTATGGACTGTATGGGGGAGGATGGCAGCTCTAAGGAGAGAGAGGACTGTTGGCTGGAAGTGAGAGATATCCCTCTAGAAACCCCTTTAGAGATAAACCAGGACCCCCTGACAATAGCAATGGCTAGAGAAGATAGGGGGGAACATAAAAGCAACCCCCACGAGAGGAATAGAGAAAGCTCCCAAGACATTACTAGATCACATGAAGAAGCCCTGAATATATACAAAGATCGTCTGGACGATCTTGAGAACAGGGAACACCGTCAGAATATACGGATACGAGTTCTACCTGAGAAACATCATAATGCGGACCTCCTAGGAATAGTGCAAAGACTATTTCTTCAAATCAATGGTGAATCAACATCAGAAGCTATGGAAATAGATAGAGTTCACCGTGTGACAGCCACCGCCTATCAGAATAAAGAGAGGCCAAGAGATGTGATCTGTAAAATGCACAAATATTCGGTGAAAGAGGCGATTATGAGAGCTGTATGGGACACACCTATGATAGAATTTGAGGGAGCCCAAATCTCCATATTTCCGGACATATCACGCCGTACATTAATGCAAAGGAGGGCAGTAAGACCAGTGTTGGAGGCACTACGTGAGGTAGACGTTAGATACCGTTGGGGGTTTCCCTTTCGTTTAACAGCTTCTCGGAACGGGAAAACGGCATCACTTCGAACCAAGGATGATCTGAAAATGTTTCTAGAGACTTTAGATCTTCCCCCAACTGACTTTCAGGATTGGAGAGGATTTAATACTAAAAAACCCTTGCAGCACTCAGAGCCTTGGCATAAGGTCCTAAGAAAAGACCCATAAGGAGGGAAAAAAGAAGAAAAAAAAGAGAAAAAATATAGAGACATAAAGTGTTCAATAGAAAAATGGGACAATCAAGCAATAAGGAATCCCCCCCCCTTTTTTTTTCCCCCCCCTGCTCATCCTTTTTCTCTATTCTCACAAAGAAAGAGAGGGCTAAAGTAGAAGGGAGGAAGGGGGAGCGGGAGGGGGGAAGAGAAGGGTGGAGGGGGGAGAGGGAAAGAGGGATAAGGGGGAAATTAATATAGAAATATAGAAATAGAAGGAAATTTGGGAGGGAACAGAGGGAGATATATAGAGATGGGAGAGGGGAAGGGAAGGTATTAAATATGAATATCAATTTTTTTTTTTCTTTTTTTGGTCTTTTTTGGTGATGTCTTCCCCCCCCCCACTCCACTAAAAGAGGAGGGAGAGGGGGAAGGGAAGGGAAGAAGAGAAAAAAAAGGGGGAGAGTATTGAAACAATTTGTCTTTCTAGGCAATTGACTGAGGGGATTTGAGGGGACCTAACTGTATTTGTTATATAAATGGTCTGTAAATATGGCTCCTCCTCTTTTCCACCCCCCCTTTTTTTTTGTCTTCCTTTTATTGGTGGACGTCTCCTCTCCCCACAGGGGGAGGGAGACATTCGCAGGGGGAGTTTTGCTCTTGTCCTGTCCTTTTTTTTTTTGCTTCTTTTTTTTCCCCCCCTTTTTTTTTTTTCCTCTCTTTTTCTTCTCTCCTCTGTTTCGAGGGGAGAGAGGGGGAGAGAAAGGGGAGAAGTGAAGGGAGAGTGCTCAAACATTATCTAGGTAACTGATTAAGGAGTCTCAAACAATTTTTTCTTTTTTTTCTGATATAAGTGATTTATATACAAGCTTTGAATATGATACAAATGAAGCCCGGGGAACAGAAGATGGTAAATTATTATTTATCATTGTTCATTTGATATATTTTTTTTTTTTTGCGTGTTTTGAGGGAATTTTGTTTATCTTTCCCCATTAGGTAGGTCCTGGAAAGGGACTGGTTAATCTGCACGGAAGCAGATAGGCGGGGTGGTTCGGGGAGGAGTGGGGATAAAGATTGCCCACACGGACCTATCCCTCCTTTAGTGGTTATATGTTATATGTTATGTTATATAGTAGAATGTTTGGCTATATTGTAGTGAGATACATCTCAGGTCTTTTGAGAGAGAGAGAGAGGAGAAAAGGAGATATGTGGCGAGAAATACAAGAGATTTTTTTTTTTTTTAGATAGTAATGTCTACTTCAATAAAAATTGTGACTTATAATGTGAGGGGCTTGTGTTCCCCCCAAAAAAGGGGTCGTCTATGGCAGGAATTGAGTCACCAAGCAGTGGATGTCGCCTTTCTGCAGGAGACACATTTTATGGCAGGATCAATACCTAAGTTACCCCTATTCCCATATAATCAATGGTTTTATTCAGTATCGCCGATTGCAAGGGCAAAGGGGGTAACAATAGCCTTTGGAAGAACTTGCCCACTAGTGCCCATGTCGGTGCAGACAGACCCAGAGGGACGATTTCTTTTCATTAAGGGAATGCTGCAGGGACAATGTTATACATTTGCTTCTCTTTATGCACCTAATTCTGGTACAGCTCGCTTCTTAATTAAAACCTTAGGATTATTGGAAAAATTCAGGGAAGGGGTTGTAATTTTAGGAGGAGATTTTAATATCACTTTTAATCCCCAAATAGACACTACCACAGGTAAAACCCCATTATCTTTTAGAGCTCTTAAAGATATTAAAAAACTCCTTCAGTCTCTACACCTAATAGATAGCTGGAGAGTGCTAAATGAAGAGAAGAGGGATTTTAGCTATTACTCAAAGACTTATAAAGTATACTCTCGGTTAGATCTGATTTTGGTAGATTAATATTATTTAGACTGCGTGGAATCTGCAACTATAGAATTGATAACAATTTCGGACCACGCCCCAGTGGTAGTAGTGTTTCATTTGGTGCCAGGGGGCCGCCAGGAGAGGACATGGCGCCTAAATGAATCACTACTAGATGATAGAAAGATAGCGGAGGATATACAATATAAATTGGTAGAGTACTTTAAGAATAATATAGATGGGGGAATATCTGACCAAATAGTCTGGGAAGCACACAAGGCCGTTATTAGAGGAGAAATAATAGCACATGGTATTCGAGTTAAAAAGGAAAAGAGGAAGGAAATAGAGAGGTTGCTGAGGGAAATACATGATCGAGAGACCAAGCATAAAATCAACTTAGACCCAGAAGAAGCTAGCCAACTAGATATACTGAGGATAGACCTTTCTAAATGCTTGGATAGAAGAAATAAAGAAAAATATCGATTCCTGGCCCATCAATTTTATGAACAAGGAAATAAATGTAGTAGATTATTAGCAAACCAAATAAAAAAACAACAAGAAACCACTCATGTGCATAAAATAACAGCAAACGGTAAAATAATAGAGGACACTAAAGCAATAGCAGCAGAATTCCACCGGTTTTACACCAAATTATATAATATACAAACAACCCCACTGAGGGGGGAAGGCAGGAGGGAGATGGAAGAGATAGAGAAATATATCAAAGACTCTAAATTACCAACCCTCTCCCCAAGGATTATAAAAAAGTTAGAAGGGCCAATAACTACGGAGGAAATAAGTAAGGTAATAGAAAATCTGCCAAATGGGAAAAGTCCAGGACCAGACGGCCTAACTAACGCATATTATAAGAAGTATAGTAAAATCTTGGTAATGCCTTTATGTAATTATCTTAACAAAATAACAGAAAATAACCCTTTGACCCCGGAAGCCCTAGGGGCACATGTGACGGTAATACCAAAACCAGGGAAAGACCCACAATTTTGCGCAAACTATAGACCTATCCTCCCTTTTGAATTCAGATACCAAACTCCTAGCAAAAATCCTAGCTATAAGACTACAAGATCATATAACCCAATTAGTCCATATCGACCAGACTGGCTTCATGAAAGGCAGGGAAACTAAAGATAATACCATTCGCGCCCTTCATATCCTTCATTGGATGCAGAATGGACCAGACAAGAAACCAAAAGTAGTACTATCAATGGATGCCGAAAAGGCATTTGATAGAGTAAACTGGAGGTTCATGACAGAGGTATTAAAAGGAATAGGTCTTGGGAAGTGGATGATGAGATGGATATTGGCATTATATGCCAATCCTAGAGCTAGGGTCAAGGTAAACGGGACCCTTTCAAATAATTTTGACATACGGAACGGCACTAGGCAGGGATGTCCCCTTTCCCCATTATTATTTGCAATAGTTTTAGAGCCCTTTCTTTGTAAAGTAAAGGAAAAAAAGGGAATAGTTGGGGTTGATATAGGTTCAGGAGTACATAAGGTCTCTGCATATGCAGATGACTTGTTGTTTTATCTTTCCAATCCTCAGAAGTCTATACCTGCATTGATGTTGGAAGTACAGAAATATGGAGAATTGTCTAACGTTAAAATACATTTTGATAAATCCGTAGTACTACCAAGCCATGTACCAGGTGTAATGGCCACATCTCTGAGGAATAACCTTCCGTTTATCTGGGAAGAAGAATCAATATATTATCTAGGAGTACATATTACAGCGAATACAAAACTTCTGTATGAGCGGAATTATGGATCATTAATAATAGAGATAATGAAGGACCTACAGAGATGGAAAGGCCATTCCTTGACCTGGTTTGGGAGGGTCAACGTAATCAAAATGAACATTATACCGAGAATAATTTATCTTCTATATACTGTACCAATATCGATCCCACAAGTTTTCTTTAAACAAATACGTAAAGCATTTATATCTTTCATATGGAAGGATGGAAAATCTAGAATAGCCTACGATACGTTACGTAGAAACAAACAGGTAGGGGGAATCGGACTACCAGATATATCTATGTACTACAGAGCAATGTCTCTGGTACGTATCTTAAATTGGTGCCACGACTCTCCAACTAAAATATGGGTTCAAGTTGAAAAAATTATGGCAGGAAGAGATTTAATGGGAGCACCATGGATACCGACTAAAATGAGGGGGCTTTCTAAATGGACATCCCGATTGACTAGGAGTACCCTAGCAATATGGGATAGATTAAACAAAGATGGGAAATATGCTCCACCTACATCCCCAATGGCTCCATTAGGAGGATATCCATGGTTCCCTCCAGGAGAGGAAAATGGGGCAATGGGCTTATGGGGATCTAATGGGAATACTATGTGCTCAAGATATGCACCCCAAGGGACTCTAAAACCATTATCAGAATTAATATCATCTCAAGGGAATATGAAAATGGTAAATGGAGATACTACCAAATGGCGGACTTTTTCAGTAAGTTAAAACCAAAAGTAAGGACAGTAGGATCGCTCACAATATTTGAGAATATGTGTGTGAAAATGTCGAAGCCTAACCATCTGCTATCACAAATGTATAAGTTGGTTCTTAGTGAACAGGGAAATACAATTCCTTATTTTATTAGAGAATGGGAAAAAGAGTTAAATTACACATTTACACCAGTTCAAATTAAAACATTCATAGAATCAACATATACAACCTCTATAAGTTCTAAAATCCAAGAAATGTCATATAAATTCATGGTGAGATGGTATCAGACTCCAGCCCGATTGGCCCAAATATACCCCACAGCAGATGGAAGCTGCTGGAGGGGATGTAAAGAAAAGGGAACATTTCTCCATATTTGGTGGTCTTGTAAAAAGATCAGACCATTTTGGGAAGAAATAGTACCGTGGGTTAAGATGATGACCAAACAACCTATAGAATTATCACCTATATATTTTTTATTTCATGGGATACCGGGATCAATAAACAGCCATAAGAAAAGCGTGATACCACACATATTAAACGTGGCTAAAATGCTAATACCCAGGCATTGGAAACAAAACACACGCCCCTCCCTTATGGAATGGAAAAAAGAAGTGAACCTAATAATGGAGGCAGAGAGATGGGTGCATAAGATTAAAGACAAACAGGATAGATTTAACAACATTTGGGCAGACTGGGAACATTACGCCCCACAGATATAATAGGAGTAAAGGAGGGAGTTTAGCTTTCTCCTTCTTTTTCGGTCCCTTTTTTTTTTTCCTCACGCTTTTTCTTGAACCACATATACTCACTCCTCTCTCAAAAAAAAAAATATATATATATATATATATATATATATATATATATATATATATATATATATATATATATACTCGATGCTTAGTAAGAAAGACAAACTACAATTTTAGATGAATGCTGTTAAATTTTTTTTTTTTTTTTTTATGTTTTGTTTGTTGTTTTACTCCTCTCCCCCTCACCCTCTCCTTTATCTCCACAGGAAAAGGGGGGGGGGGAATGATTAGTAAAGGGGAAGGGAACAGGTTTTTAACTTATATGTAAATAACTCACAAAGGGAATATAAAGAAGGTTGAAGCAAAGAACCTCACAAACACTAGAGACACAGGGTAATATTTATACACACAAAATAAACACAGACACATAGACAGCACAAATAAATAAACCTGAAATGGGCCTAAAACTAATATGTATGTATAAATGTATGTGTGGGGGCGTGTATGTAGGTATGTATACGTGTATGTGTGTGTGTGTGTGTATGCGTGTATACATGTGCACATGTGTGTAGAAGTATGTATGGGTATGTAGATATATATGCATATACTTTTTTTTTCTTTTTTTTTTTTGCAAGTTTGGATATAGGAACACGACAAACACGATAAACACACAAGAATATAAAAGAGGGAATACCCTAAGAGGAATAATCTAGTTATAATCTATATGGGGGGGTGTGGGAGCAGGAGGGGGGAGAGAGGGGGAGAAGCATTATCATTATTTTGGCCGTTTTTTCTTTTTTTTTGTTTATTTTTTATTCCCTTTTTTTTTTTTTTTTTTACTTGTTTTGTTTGTATTTATAAATGTTATGTATTTTGTTCCCGGTGGAGGTTTGGTATACATGTAAGTGATGTAATATACAGAAAATACAAAGATAAAGAATTATATAAAAAAAAAAAAGAAGAAACAGCTCAACTGCAGCCAAACCTAATTGGTGTGAGATGCATGTATAAAGTGGCGAAACATCGGCTGTTACCAATAAGATCTCATCCTGAGGCCGTGTACACACGACCGAGGTTCTCGCTGGAAACCAGCGAGAACCTCGCTGGAAGCTGCATTCCAGCGAGGACCTCGGCCGTGTGTACACTCTCAGCGAGCTTCCCGTCGGGAAGCCCGTCGAGCAGAAATAGAGAGCACGCTCTCTATTTGCTCGACGGCCCGCCTGGAAGAATGGCTGGTTGCCATTCCCGACGGGCGGGTCGCCGATTTCGACGGCCGGCAGGGAACCTCGACGGGCGGAACGATGTGTTCTGCCCGTCGAGGTTCTCTGCCGTGTGTACACGGCCTGATAATGAACTGTCTCTAACAATTTAATAGTGTCCCTAGTGTCCTACAAATAAGAAGGAACTAACCTTACTAGTGGCTGAAGGTAAAAATCTATGTACTTGCCGATCCGTGAAGTAACCGAGTCAATCCCGCTGACGATAGGGCATCCAGGGGGATTGACTGGGTCCTTGTAGACCTTCGGCAAGTAATAGATCATGCGGGGAGCTAGAGGAATCAAGTAATCAGCCTCTTTTTTGTTTAAAATATTGAGAGCTGATCCCTCTTTGATGATAGCTGTCAAAGCCTTTTTATACTTAGAGGTCGGATCTCCGGGTAGGATAATGTACGTAGTCTTATCCCCAAGGAGTTTGATCATCTCTTGGAGATAAGAGTCTTTGTCTAATACCACTATCCCGCCCCCCTTGTCAGCGGGGCGGATAATACGATTTTTTTTATTGCACAGTCTTCAACCCAGCTTGGATGGTGGGATCCTGATGTACTCTTTTTTATTAGGCAGTTTGTCCAGATCGTCTAGGACCAAGCTACAAAATACATTAATAGAGTGAGCAGAGTTAGCTGCAGGGTTGAACAGAGAAGGGTTAGATAACCCTGAGTGTATGGTCATTGTGTTGTTGGTCAAAGTGTTAATAGGGGGTACAATAGGCCCCGAATTGGCCAAAGTACTGGGCTGGTTGCCAGAAGTTGATAAAGA
This sequence comes from Rana kukunoris, assembly GCA_029574335.1. Lineage (NCBI taxonomy): Eukaryota > Metazoa > Chordata > Amphibia > Anura > Ranidae > Rana > Rana kukunoris. The sequence continues at coordinate 231,958,150 of CM056050.1, read as the reverse complement.
TAAAAAAAATGTCTCTGGATTTTAAGCTTCCTAATAAATTTTTGAACGTCGATGAAGGTTGAAAATGTGTTCAATTTCCTGGGCGGAACAAACTCTAAACCCTTATCGAGAATCAATTGTTCTGGTTCTGAAAGAACAACTGTACTGAGGTTAAATATACCTAAATCTATTGAACTCTTTTTATTTTTTTGGCGCTGGACGTGCCGCCCCCCTCTGATACCTCGTTTGGTCTTAGGTTGCGAGGGATATGGTACATGGGTTTGCGAAAACCCTGAGGTCGAGAAAAACCTTGCGTCGGATGTCAGGCCGAGATTGGAGAGACATGCGGCTTACGAGGGGATAGCAGCAGATACGTGTCCTTATTGGACGGCTGCTGTCCGTCCTCTGCCGCATCATCTCCCCTCGCCTTTCAGCTTTGATCCCGGCTCGTGTTTTAGATATTTAACTGAGATGTGGACACTGGATTCCCTGGGTGTACAAACATACATATGGGGACACACTCTCCAAAACGTGGATATTGGATAAGGTCATATTGGGTCTAATGTATATGTGGTGTCAATCCAGTTCTGACCATATTGCATCACACATGATGCAAACTATGCTTTCCGCATTGTGGGAGCTATATGGATATCCCTGGGTGTCCCCATGTACTACATTTAGTGGTTGTGACTTTCAATTGCTGATTAGTGTTCCCTTTTTATCCTTATTTTTTATACATTATGGGCCAGATTCAGGTAGATGCGCGCATATTTTCGCCAGCGTATCGCATCGCATATACGCTGCGCTGACGCAAACTAGCGAGTGAAGTACAGTATTCACCAAGCGCCTGTCCATTACTTTGCGCCGGAGTAACGGAAATGCGCTGGCGTAACCCGACGCAAGTGGAAGTGGGTGTAATCACATGTAAATGATCGTCGGAGCCCAGCGCAGAGGCTTACATTCCGGCGCAAAAGTATTTCCGTTTCCCCCCACCCCAGGGAAGTTACTTTTGCAAAGAGATGGCTGCTCCCGCTCCCCCCAAAGAGAGGAGAAACCTTAATTTCAATTCACAGGAGGTCTCTGTTATAATCTCCGCTATGGAGACTTTTAATGACTTCCTCCACGGCAAAAAAAGTCGGAAGACCAGCCGGGATAGGAAGCAAGCCATCCTGGAGACCATTGCTGGCAGGGTGAATGTTTTGGGGTACTCCACCCGGACTGCTGGCGATATACAAAAAAAAAAATTACCTGCGGCGCAAGGTCCGTGGCAAGGTGGCCACCATCAGGAGGCATGAGAGGGGCACGGGTGGTGGACCCTCATGTGCGGTCAGCCTGACCACGGAGGAGGAGGTGGTCGCCCGCTGCCTGGACAGGGAGCAGTTGGAGGGGGTCCCTGGATATGACTCCATGGAGGAAGGCTCCAGGACAGGTAAGTGATTTTTACCCCCTTTTTGGTGTGTTGCATGTGGGGGGGGGAGGGTACATGTGCCAAGTGTGTGGGACCACCCAACATGTGTGTGCTTTGTGTCATCCACAGATGACGGAGCTGGGCCATCATCTGTTGGCGGCCAGTCCACCCCATCCCCCCAACGGCATCCTGTGCCCGAGCCCCTGGGTGGTGAAGAGACCGAGGTGGAGGAGAGTGCCCACACCTCACCTGCAGAGGTGGTTGAGGAGCAGCCTGTTGTGGCAGAGCAGGACATTATTTTATTTTTGGAGGAGTCCTCCTCTTCTGCAGGGCCCTCTGTAATACCCTCCCCCATCCTAGGAAGCCCCTCAAGGGCGACTCCATCCCCCTGGGGACAACCATCTCCTGGCCCCAGGAAGGCCACCCGGAAGACCAGGGGGGTGTCTGATCTGGTCCAGGAGGCGAGGGATCACGCCAGGCAGACCCAGCAAATGGGGGACATAGTTGGGCACCTGGACAGAGTGGCTGACAACCTGTGCTCCGTGGCCCAGATATCCAATGCAGTGCAGGATGTCAGCTGCAACTGCGCTGCAGTGGTGACCAGTCTGGGGAGGTGCAGGGTGATATAAGGCACCTCACTGCAGCCGTCCAGGCAAACACTGCTGCCATCCGGGACCAGGGGAGGCAGAGTCGGCGGGCCCAACAATACCAGGTCACCCGGCAGCTCGGGATGCAGGCCCAGCAGCTCAGGATGCAGGCCCAGACAAACTGTTACCTCGGCCGGATAGCCATGGCCTTGGAGGGCATGCAGGCCACACCTGCCAGGAGTGGCCCACCCGGGGATCAGCCACCTCCAGATGCCCCCCCACCCCCACCCACTCCATCCAGGCAGCTGAGGAGCCAGAGAGGGGCCACCAGAGGGAGCCCCCGGCATCCCAGATGATGTTTTTTTTTTGTTTTGTTCTTAATGCTCAGGATATGAGATTTTTATTTTATTTGTTCTTAATGCTCAGGACATGAGATTTTTATTTTATTTGTTCTTAATGCTCAGGACATGAGATTTTTATTTTATTTGTTATTAATGCTCAGGACATGAGGTTTTTTTTTATTGATATTGCACACGTTGCAGTGTGAATGTGAGGGGGTGGCACTCCTGCCAGTAAGGGGTGTCACCCTCGGCCGTGGTGGAGAAGTTATCCCCACGGCTGTGTGAATGACGTGTGAAAGGTGTATGAATGGACAGCGACATCATTGGGGCCTTGACGCTGGCGTTGCTGCTCCCAAGTCCTACATGTTGGACTTGGGCTAATCCAATGTGATGTGGATGTGGTGTGTGTGATCTAGGGACCTCAGTGGTGTGCATGCGTGCATTGTCCGTGTGATCATTGTATTTGTTTAGTGTCCAAAGATGCCTACGGCGAGGACCCTCCTGACTGCTCTTCCATCAGCTGAATGGGTCTCCTCTGGCAGGGGGGGCTGTCTGGTTGGGGGGTCAGGTCATCACGTATGTCAATCTGCAGGCCTTTTCTCATGGCAAAGTTGTGCAGAATGCAACATGCACCGATGATCTGACACACAAAGGTAGGGAAATACAATAGGGCCCCCCCAGACTTATCCAGGCAGCGGAAACGGGACTTCAAGAGCCCAAATGTTTGCTCCACCACTGCACGGGTTTTGATGTGTGCTTCATTGTATTTTCTCTCTCCTCTGGTTTGGGGGTTCCGGAAAGGAGTCATGAGATGGGGTCCCAGTGCATATGCAGAGTCACCTGTAAGGGAAAAGACAGGAGGATGTTAGTCATGCATGTGGCCCTTGTGATGTGTGCATCATGGGGGGGGACAGCCATGCCTGCCACCCATGTCACTCACCAACCAGCCAGCTGTCCCCATACATGTTCTGTTCGAATTCCATTGGGATGGGGCTCTGATTGTATATGAAGCTGTCATGGCTGGATCCGGGGTGTTTGGCACGGACGTGCCATATGAGGCGTTGGGCATCAGCTATCACCTGTACGTTGATGGAATGCCAATGCTTCCGATTGCGGTATATGTGCTCTGTGGCACTGGGGGGCTGTAGGGCCACATGTGTGCAATCAATGGCCCCCACAGTGCGTGGGAATCTGGCAATGCTGTAGAAATCTGTCATTGCCTTCAGCCGCAGCTCCTCAGTGGTGGGTCTGATGAACTGGTTGGACATGCGTCTGAGGATTGCAGGGACAACCTGGTGCACACATCTGCTCATGGAGGACTGTGACATCCCAGCCACCACTCCACTTGTATGCTGGAATGATCCACTGGCAAGGAAATGAAGTGTTGCCAGTACCTTCACCAGTGGCTGCACTGCTTGTGAGCGGTGTGTCTTGCTGGTGATGTCATCGTGCAGGGTTGTGGTTAGTTCAAGTATTGCATCAGGGCTGAATCTGAAGAGGCGATACGGCGATACACCTCCTCATCCCCCATGCCAAAGAGGCTCATGCGCGTGCGGTATATCCTCTCACATGCCCGCCTCCTCCGTACCGGGGGACCCAGTACTAGTGCTAGGACCGCGACTGCCCCTGGCATGTTGGCACACAGAGGTGTTGTCCTTGCACGTGTGGTTGTTCAGCTTGCTAGTTTTGTCGGTAACGCTGCTGCTGTAGCTGCTCTCCTGCTGACCTGTGGCTGTCTGGAGTAAAGATAAAGCAGCTATTTGTAGAAATAACTTTGCGACGGACGGACGACATATGTGCGGCGCATGTAGCCAGCGTATGGTGCTAATCCGTTCGCGAATCGGGAAATCTCCCTCATTTGCATATTTGTATGGCAAATCAATAGGCGCGACAGATGCGACAAGCGAAAATATGATCTAAAGATACTCTGGCGAGGGAAAGTTAAGCCGATCGGAAAAGGCCCGTTTTCTGGCGCATCTAGGTTGGTGGGTACGGCCACATAGATACAACGGCGCATCTTTACAGTTACGCGGCGCATATCGATATACTCCAGCGCAAGTCTTGCTGAATCTGGCCCTATATATTTTTGATTATAGGCTTATTTCAGGTTATAGCCATTTATATAAGAAACTTTGTTATATAACATTTTTCAGCATATTATATTTATATATATGATGTTTTACTTAGAGTTTATAGATGTTATAATTTCCTGTAGACCGTACACATCATTTCCTGATCCCGCCCCTGCGTGGGCTGGGCTTCGGGTTCACTATGCATATAAAAGCAAGCAGTATGGGGGTGCAGTGATATGCCCCTGTTGACGGCTTCTTTAGCTGAAACGCATCGGGTTTGCATTTTCAGCACCCTATACTTCTTTTATTATACATTCAGGTGATTTTTATTTTAATAAAACCTGTCAAGGTTTAATTTGACCTGCACCATTTGGAGCACTCTTTTTTCTTTCCCATCTTTTGTGTCATCCACGTTTTGCCCATTAATTGGAGCTCCCTACATGACCTGCACCGAAAGTCGCATACATTTGGTTCCTGGTATTGGTGGTATTCGTCTTATCAGATTGATACGGCCATCGCCACCCGGAGTGACCGTCCATGCAGAGATCGAGGTCTGTTGAGACCATTATGCTGTTTAGACTTGCTGTTAGTAGTAACAGTCGAGTCCACACCTTTCGGTAAGAGTACCCATTTTGTTTACTGAGTTGATGCATTTGGTGACTTCTTCAGACAACTTTACACTTCACATGGTTACATTTATTCATCACTTGTTATTGAACTGTGAATGCATCTACTCACTAGAGTGATCTACTCACTTTCATTATTTTTGAGAGTTCTATCTCATATGGACTTCACTTATATACATTTTTGTATATCCATTGTTGTGTCAATTTAATACTGATTACAACTGCTCTCCAGGATTGAGTCTGAAAGAGTGACTCCTCCCCAGGGCTTGAACTGACTCCAGTAGTAATCGGCGTGCGTCCTAACAGTAGGACGTACGGCTCCTGGAGCCAGATAGGCAGGGTTTTCCTCTCCCAGCATCAGCCTCTGCTGTCAGATCCGCTCTGACCTCGAGCCACCCCTGGATCCCCTGGTTCTCTCTCCCTCCGGAGCCTCCACCTGCCAGAGACCAGACAGGCAGATAGTGACAGGCAGACTGCTAGGCAGGCCTGCTCTATCCCTCCATTCCTCCAGCAATTCACCACTTGGGTTTGCGCATGGCTGAGTGAGGTTGTGAAGGTGTGAGCTCCCGCTACCTCCATGCCCTCCGTGCGTGATACAAAGCTATAGCCCGAGAAAGGCAACCTGTTGTCGGTGTAACTTGGCGAAAACCCCCGGTGAAACTCCCCGGACTGTTCCTGGAGCCGTTGGACACCGTGAGTGTTGGAAGCCTGCCCTTCACCTTCCCGCTGCTCCCGCTGCCTGTTGTCTGTTGCAGCCTGTGTCCCCGCCTTCCGCCCTCCGCTGGCTATGCGGCCCGCATGTTAGCGGTACAGATGGGACTTCTTTGATCCCGGCGGAACTGAAAGTGAAGGGAGCTGGACGTGGGGAAGGAAAAGTTGAGGAGATCGGAGACGGGAGTAGGAGCGAGGGTGCAGGTAGGGAGGCTGAGTCTGTGAGGAGCCATGGCTCCATGGCTGTGTAGGTGGTGACGGCGTGCAGTGTGCAGTGTGCAGGGGGCTGTAGTGAACCGCGGGGCGGACCTGCTCCAGCATAGCCCTAGCCCAACTAGACAACCGAGGGGCTAGACTCTCAAGCACTAAGTGCCCCCAATTGTCTTGGGGGGACGCCGAGAGGAACGTGTAACACAAAGCCTGAGAATCGAGAAATCGCATGTGGAAAGTGGAGGGGAGGCATGTGTGCAGCTAGAGCTAGAGACACACGGACATCCCGGAGGACTGCACTGTTAACACAGCCACCTAGCCTAGCGGGTCATCTGGAGATCCAGAGTTATTTTTCAAAAATGGAGAAAGGGGGTGAGCAGGGTCAGAGCCTGGAGAGTCTGCAAATGCAAACGCAGACTACTATCCCAAGGCTAGAGGTGCGGGCAGACGTAGAGACACTACAGATAGCTTCTCAAAGCCCCCGGGTGATCAATACAGGGGGAAGTGACCCCCCATCCAGACTAAGTGAAGGGGGGAAGAGTGAGCTTGAGACCCTAAAATCCCTGATCCAGGCATTACCAACAAGAGAGGACATCACTACACTAATTATGAAAATAGAGGAAGCCCACTCCAGAGATATGGAAGAGATTAAAGGGGAGGTTCAGGGCTTGGAAAAACGCACGACAATGAATGAAAGTACCTCCAAAGACCTCACACTGCGTGTGATGACACTGGAACAGGAAAGAAATAAACAATTAGATGTGATCAACTCTCTACAGTTACAACTAGAAGAAATCCAAGACAGGAACAGACGGAATAATCTACGTATAAGAGGTATCCCTGAAGCAGCAGTCCCAGAAGACCTCCAAGAGACGGTAAAAAAACATTTTTCTGATATTATTAAAGGATGCTTCACCTTTAAATCTTGAGATGGACAGAGTGCATAGGGCCCTTGGCCCCAAGCCCAAAGATAGCTCTCGGCCTCGAGATGTGATATGCAGACTGCATTATTTTAGACAAAAAGAGGCAATATTAAGGAAATCCTGGGACATGGGGACCATAGAATTTAATGGAGCCCAGTTGAAGATATTACCAGATCTATCAAGTGCTACTCTGCAACGGAGAGCTAAGCTACGCCCCATATTAGATCGAATAAGGGAACTAGGGGGAACATACAGATGGAGGTATCCAATATCTGTATTAATCAGGAAACAAGATACAGGTACATTTTGTCTGCGCTCCAAAAATGACTTGCCGGAACTTTTCTCCTTTTTGGGGATCAACCCTTTGGAGGTGGTGGATTGGAGACAGCCAATCTTAAGGAATAGTTGAAACTGGAGGTCCTGTTGACTGCCCCTTTCTCCCCCCCCCCCCTCCCTCTCTCTTTTTTTTGTGTGTTTGGACCTTTGAGAGAGACTGGCCTTTTTTTTTTGTTTTTTTTTTCTCCCTTTTGTCCCTTGGTGCCTTCTTCATTTGTGCTTCCCCTTTTTCTTTTGATTGTTTTTGCCCTTCCTCCTCTGGACTTTTTTGAAAACCCCAGAGTGAGGTAGTCGGTGTTAAGAGTGTGCGGGGTACTGAGAGGGGGGTGAGGGGTGAGTGGTGGGGGGTGGGGGGTAGGATGGGGGGGTGGGGGGAATAGAGATTAGAGGGGAGGAATAGGTTAGGGAAGTGGGGGCGAGGGGTGAGGGGTGGGGGTTAAAGGGGGGGTAACATAACTACACTATACACTATATAATACAATAATACACTATAATACACTATAATAGAGACAATATTCAATACACACTTACACAAGGTTAAGGGGGGTGGGAATTAATAGTGAGAGCCCAATGGACATATTATTCAGGAGGGTATACCACTAGATAGGTTAGTCACAACTCACAGTTCACAGTATTAAAGTAGTTTGGCTCTACACATATTCAATACTAACAGTTAACACACATTAAGGAATAAAACACGTATGGGAAGGGGTGGGAGGGGAGGGGGATGGAAAGGGTGGGTGGAGGGGGAGGGAGCACCCAGACCCCAAGCAGGTTTATCGATAACCGAGGTATAAGGATTAATATAATTTATTTGGAATTATTAATGTATTATTAAGGTATTGTTAAAGTAAAATTAATGTATTATGAACAGGTACGTGAATTAGACTTGAGGGAAACTATTTAGATAGGACATCTATTGAGACACGCTACGCATGATGTTTTAGAATGCACTATAAAACTAGTTTTGTTGTTTGCTTTTTCCCCTCTCGAACTACTGTAAGAATACTATATTACAGATTATTATGCATCATGTACTGTGAGAATACTATAGGAATAATTAGTACACATATTCTATAGAGGGATTTAACCCCAGTATTGGAAATGGGGGGGGGGGGATATTTATATGGTGAAGTCACTTGGGGGAGGGAGGGCACTACCCTGGCGTTATTAACGATTAGGTACCTAGGGAGAATGAGTAGTCCCTTAATGGGGCAATAATATGAGGTGGGCGGGAGGGGGAAGAGGGGGGAGGAAGTAAAACAGGAATACTTGAGATCCAGGGATTAATTGAGATGGGCAATATATTATATAGTACGACTTAAATAAAGCGGAGGTGGAAGGAGGGATGGAAGGTGCGGGGGCACCGCGATATAGGAGTGCGCAAAACCAGTACCCCCCGATAGGGAATTACTCAGGGGGATACTTAGGGGATAGAGTATTAGAGTAAGCAAGTAGGAGCTAAATTGGCTCTGGGGTAGAGGGGGGGGGGTCTTTGTACCATACTTCTCGATCCCCACGGTCAATAAGTAAGGGGATTGGGTGGGGGGGGGTCTCCCTTTTTTTTTTTTTTCTTCTCTCTCCTCTCCTTGGCGCGGTTTTCTCTCCTTCCTCACCCATTTACTTAGCCTCGTCTCCCTGGCTCAAGGGGAGGAGGAGAGGGGAGAGGACTCTGAGCTGCAAGGATGGGGGGTATAAGGATTACCACTTTTAAAGTTAAGGGACTAAATACCCCAGAAAAAAGGAGAATGCTCCTTAGTGAATTAAAAAAAATGCGCTCAGATGTGGCCTTTGTCCAAGAAACCCATTTTAGAGCTAGTCGGTTACCCTATTTACAAAATAGATTTTTCCCATGTGCCTACCACTCAGTTAGTCCAACATCTAAATCTAAAGGAGTGGCTATATTAATATCCAACCAGATTGCTTGGTCATTAACGGAAAAACAGATAGACGAAAATGGAAGGTATATATTTCTAAAAGGCACTTTAGGAGACGAGAAAGTAACACTAGCCACTATATATACACCTAATACGAATCAAGATACTTTCCTGACTAAAGTACTGTCTAAACTAGATAAATTTATAGAAGGGAAGTTGATACTAGGAGGAGACATTAATATGACATTAGACCCCAAACTAGATACATCTCTAGGATCTTCTTCTCTATCAGGTAAATCTAGGAGGCGAGTCCTGCGAAAGTTAAAAGAAATGCATCTGGTCGACGCTTGGAGGATACTACACGGGGAGGAGAGAGACTATACCTTTTACTCTAATCCACATAAAAGATATTCCCGGCTGGATTATTTTCTGATCCCCCACTATCTATTGACGGGAGTGGAGGAAGTAAAAATTGGAAATATAACCTGGTCAGACCATGCCCCAGTGACAATTGACATAATAATATCAGGTAAGGCTCTCTCCACGGGATATCGTTGGCGTCTGAATGAAAGCCTACTACAGACCCCAGAAGTCAAAGAAGCAGTAGAAAAGGAACTAGGAGAATACTTTCGGACCAACGATACCCCGGGGAGCGACCCAAGTGTGGTGTGGGAGGCCCACAAGGCGGTGATGAGGGGTTTATTGATAAAGCATGGGGCAAGAACAAAAACAATTCGGGAGAATCAGGTTAGGAAATTAACGATAGATATCCAAACCCTGGAAATTCAACATAAAGGTACACAGTCAATCAAAGTAGGAGAAGAATTAGGACACAAAAGGAGGGAGTTAGCTGACCTACTGAGGTATAAAGCTAAAGCGATTATCCAAGTAGGTAGAAGGATAACATATGAATTAGGCGACAAGTGTGGCAAAGTTTTAGCAGGGAAATTAAAAGATACTAGGAATACTGTGTACATACCACATATTAAGGGCAAGAACGGCCAGATAATGTCACTCCCTAAAGATATAGCGCAGAGATTTAGAGAATACTATTCCTCCCTATACAATTTAGAACAAATAGATATCCCTAGAGGAAGGATTGAGGATTATCTGTCCTCAACACAACTTAAAAGAATACCCTCAACCGAAAGGGAGATTCTCGATAGACCTATCTCAATGGAGGAACTCCAAGGAACTATGAAAATGGTTAAAAAAGGGAAAGCTCCTGGCCCAGATGGGTTTTCTATTCAGTATTACCAGCATTTTTTCCCCATCCTCGGACCATACATGATTGGGATGTTCAATGAGATCGGCCGATCTACCGCGTTCTGCCCGGAAGCCCTTATGGCACATATTGCGGTGATTCCCAAAGAAGGGAAGGACCCGGCGGAGTGCGGTAGTTATCGCCCGATCTCATTGTTGAATACAGATCTAAAACTTTTTACTAAACTAATAGCAGCCCGATTACAACCTTTCCTGACACAGCTAATACACCTAGATCAGGTGGGTTTTATCCCGACCCGGGAAGCCAGGGATAATACCATTAAAGTATTGAACCTGGTACACTGGGCAAGGGAAACCAAAACACCTTCGATCTTCCTCAGTACAGACGCCGAAAAGGCCTTCGACCGAGTAAACTGGAAGTTTATGGCAGGAGTATTGAGACATATTGGATTAGGAGAACATATGTATAGATGGATTATGGGGGTGTATACTACACCTCAAGCATCAGTCAAGGTAAATGGGATCCTCTCAGAGCCTATTAAAATATTAAATGGAACAAGACAGGGGTGTCCACTATCCCCGCTATTATACGTTTTGACACTGGAACCTCTGCTGAATAGGATTAGGCAAAACCCGAGAGTCCGGGGATTAGATATAGGAGACAGAGAATATAAAATTTCTGCATTTGCAGACGACATGCTGTTCACCATATCTCACCCCCGGGAATCACTACAGAACTTGATGAGAGAAATAGAGGAATATGGGAAATTAGCAAATTTAAAAATTAATTATGAGAAATCAGAAGCTATGAGTGTGGAACTACCGGGGGGCATACAACAAACCTTAAAACCTAATTTTAAATTTAAGTGGGTTAAGATAGCCCTGAAATATCTGGGGATCTATATCCCACCAAAACTAGGTAATATCTTTGAAGTAAATTTCCCTCCATTGATGAACATAATCAAGGACACTTTGAAGAGATGGCAGAGGGGATTTCATTCTTGGTTTGGGAGATGTAATGCTATTAAGATGAGTATACTCCCTAGAATATTATATCTCCTTCAAACAATACCAATCAAGATCCCCCCTGCCTTTTTACTTCAAGTAAATAGGCTTCTTTTTAAGTTCATTTGGGCTAAGAAAAAACCTAGGATTAGTAGGAGTAGGATGTGCCTACCTAAGAGTAATGGGGGTCTAGCAATACCAGACGTAACCAAATACTATCAAGCAATTCCATATGGGTAGGATTATAGAATGGGGTAGGAGGATAGGATCAAAATTATGGGTAGATCTAGAACAAGAAATTAGTCAAATCCCACTGCAAAGAGCACTCTGGTGCTATCAAACACTGCCGATACAATTAAAAAACCATCCAATTATAGGGACGACGTTAGCAATAGGCCATAAGATATGCCAGTTAGGAAAACACACCTCAAGCTTCTCCCCCCTGTATCCAGTATTAGGAAACCCCTGCTTTCCACCAGGTATGGAGAAAGGAGCATACAGGAGTCTCAGAGAGAGGGGCCTTACACAGATATCACATTTCTCAGAACAAGACAGATGGCCAACTGTACCCTCATTGGTACTCCAGGAAGGAAAATATGGGATTAAAAATTGGCAAGCGGTACAATTGTGCCATTTTCTGAACTCTCTGGGATCAACAAACAGATACAAAAGGGAATTAACACAATTTGAAAGATATTGTGAAAACCAGGAACCCCCGGATAAATTACTATCTAGGTTGTATAGGCTAGGAACAACACCTTTAGAAGGCCAGGAGATACCATCTATAAGAGAATGGGCCAGAGATATGGAGAGGAATTTCTCACAGACTCAGCAGCAAAAAATAATCAATTTAACCATGAAAACATCAATAAGTACTAGGCTCCAAGAATTAAATTATAAAATAGATGGTACTACACACCAGAGAAATTGAGTAGGGCGTTTCCGGGAACCCTAGATATCTGTTGGAGATGCAAGGAAGATAGGGGAACCATATATCATTTATTTTGGACCTGCCCAAAGATCAGGAAATACTGGCAGGAAGTATTAAGGATAACCCAAAAATTTACAACATATCAACTGCAGGACGACCCAGCTTTTTGTTTGCTGCACCTAACACAGATTCCAATAAAAATATATAAGAAATCGATCATATGCCATATGATCAACGAAGCTAAAGCTGGGATAACTCAAAACTGGAAAAAAAATAATCCCCCCACGATAACCGACTGGCTCTATAGGGTGAGGAATATTTGTGCAATAGAGGACGTGGTCTTATCAGCCCAAGATAGAAAGGAACAATATAACTGGACCTGGGGAGCATGGAATGTATTCATGAACTCAGAAGAAGGGAGGAGTTTGATGGGAGGGGAGTGACGGAACGGGAATGAGAGAAGCTCTAAGGAATTGGATGGAGAGCTCTGACCTAGGAGAGGGGAGAGGAGGGAGAGAATGGGTGGGGGGGGGTTTCTTCCCCTTTTTTTTTTTTTTGAAGGGGGATGGGGGAGGGTAGGGCAGGAAGAGGGAAATAAAAGGGGAAAAAAAAGGAGATATGGCAACACAAGAGAACATGGGAAATAAAAATGGAATTAAAGACAGGGGGGAGGCGAGGATAAGGGAGGAAGGAAAGGAAGAGAGGAGGGGGGAAGGAGGAGGGGGCAGAAAGGGAAAGGAGAAAAAAAGGGAGAAGGAAGAAGAAAAAAAAGGGAAAAGAGACAATTAAAAATGGATAATAGGGAGAGGTTGGAGAAAACAGGGGATCAGAACACCCCATCAAATAGATGGAGAACCCAAACCTGGAGCAGGAACTATAGGAGATAATAAAGGGCACTATCATTAGGCTAACCCTGGACGTAAATAACTACCTGCACTCACTCCTACCCTGTTATCCCCAAATATACCCCTGAGTCTTAAACGAGTACAAAGGACTATGAGATAATAAGTTAATGTTTTGTTTTATTTGGTCGATTCTAATGCAATTGTTAAGTAACTTATGCTGTAAAACTAATATTTCCTAAATAAAGAAGGATTAAATGTAAAAAAAAAAATTCACCACTTGGCTTCCCTCGGCTTTACCTGACCCCCCTGGCTTCCCTCCTTCACCCTTCTCCAGCAGGTAAGCCATTTCACTGAGGCTGCAGGCGGCCGTCCTTTTTAGGACAAGCCGCTGCTGCCACTTAAGCCTCGGCTTTCCCCCTATCCACATCTCCCCACCTATACCCCCACACTACCAGCCCTTCTCAAGCTACCCATCCGCCACCTTCCTTGCAATCCTTTGCAATTTTCCGCCGTTTCTGGCGTTTTTTCGATACGTCCGCACCGGCCTGGTAGCAATCGCGGCAGCCACAATCTAGGAAAGGCCGCGGCTTCACCCGCGGCCTAGTGGCGCGCCGCTTCTTACCCCCTCCAACCGCCACCAAAGTCCCAAAACGGACTAGAAACCCACCCCATACCCCCAGGAAAGTACCTCACACCCTGGTCTATCAATCCTGGCCCCAAATAGTAGCACCGATCCACCCAATCTGGAAGCTTTACCAGCCTGGATCCTGCTGCCGATCGGCAGGCCATCTTACTACTCCCAGCCCCAAATCTCAACACCATTACAACTTGATCCAGGGTTCGCCCGATGGCCTATCAAGGGGTCAGGAAGGAATTTTTTTCCCTGTCATTGCAGATTGGCGTAGCACGGTCAGGGTTTTTTTTGCCTTCCTCTGGACCAAGTCAGGTTAGAGGATTCAATCAATCCTTGACAATCCCTCCCCCCTCCCTCCTGGTGTTTGGCGACCATGGTCAATCTGCAATACACGGCAGAGGCCATGTGGGGTTTGAGGCGATTTGCCTCAATACTACCAGCCTGCACCAAAAAAGCCCTCCAAACTGAGCGCCTATTGAGGATCGATCGAAGATCAATTATCAAAGGTCTCTGCCGTTTGCCCCAACCAAAGCACATATCATGTGCTTTGATCAACACCAGATTGGCAGTAAAACACCGATTAGAAATCCATGATTTCATCCTACAGCACGATTTAGACTGCCTCTTTATTACAGAGAGCTGGCTTACAGCCGATTGTAACACCATTCTAGGAGAATTGGTGCCAGAAAACTACCGTATTATAACGGAAAACAGAATAGGGCAAAGAGGAGGAGGATTGGCGGTGATCCATAAGACGCGTCTTGCGATCACAAAATCAGTTCTTCAAAATCCTCTTCCATTCATGGAAACCCTTACTCTACAACTGCAAGCAAACTCCCAGGAGACCGTCCGGATTCTACTCTGCTATAGGCCACCCGGCCCAAAATCGCAGCTTCTCCCTTCATTGACGGACTTTATCTCCACTTATACCCTGAACAGCAAACACCTTTTGCTGCTCGGGGATTTCAACCTCTGGGCCAACTCCCCGCAAGACCCCGTTGCCGACGCCTGCATTGACCACCTGGAAGCATTAGGGCTTCAGCAATTAGTATGTGGGCCCACACATGCTTCAGGTCACACACTCGATCTTATTTTCAGACACGATCTGGAAATAAAAATCTTGGAAAATGAACCATTGCCATGGACTGATCACCATGCAATTAAATTCATTATTTCCGAATTCCCCCCCTTAATAAAAACATCAAATCCAGTGACTACACACTGGACTAGATGTCAGAAGAAGCTCCATTCGGAATTCTTCAAAGCCACATTAAGGGAAAAAATAAATTCAATTCAGCCGCATCAAAAGGCTGAGGAAACACTGGAGGCCATAAACACAGCACTATTACAGTCAGCCGACTTAATAGCACCGAAACATAAAACCCACATCCGGAAAAATAACGCAGGCTGGTTCAACAACCAGCTGGCGTTACGGAAGCAAGAGCACAGAAGGGCAGAAGCCGCCTGGAAGAGAAGTTCATCAGATGAGAACCTCTCCATCTACAAGGAAATAACCAGAAAATACCACAAGGAAATCTTCGATGCCAAGAAAAATTATTTTTCTGAGGCCATCAACAATGCCCTCAACCGCCCCCGCGAGCTCTTCAAGCTGGTCACTCAGACCATGAATCCAGGATGTCTTGAAGCCCCCAATTCGGACTCACAAGAATTTTGCGATGAGTTATCAGATTACTTCATTAATAAAATTGAAGGAATCCAGCAAAGCATTGAGCAGAACAACGCCCCCCATAGCCCCCCCAGTAATTATTCACATAGCACCGGCAGTAACTCGCCACAACCAGGTAAGTTCACGCTGGAACCCGTCTCTACCCATGACATTAAAAATATCATTGGTACTCTGCGTAACAGCACTGCGCCTAATGATATCATTCCCACCAAACTGCTGAAGGAATGCGCCGACATCCTGGCACCTCCTATCACGCAGCTTATTAACCAATCCTTCAGGGAGGGCATAGTGCCTGCCCAGTTGAAGGAGGGTATAATTCGACCTATCTTGAAGAAACCCACCCTGGACCCCAAGAATCCACTTCACCGCCGTCCCATAACAGGCCTAAATTCTCTTTCTAAGGTCATGAAGAAAGTAGTGGTACAACAGCTGCAACAGCATCTAGATACCCACAACCTACTTGATCCATATCAATCGGGATTCCGGCCCGGACACGGGACAGAAACCGCATTGATCAAGATATGGGACGACGCTCTCGAGGCCGCAGACGAAGGAGAATCTTGTCTTCTGGTTCTGCTGGACCTAAGCGCAGCCTTCGACACAGTAGACCACAAGCTTCTATTGACTCGGCTAGCTGAAGTAGCCAAAGTCGCAGAAGGCGATCTATCCTGGTTCTCCTCTTTCTTGGAAAATCGATCGCAAATAGTGAAGCTAGGACCGTTCACTTCGGAAAAACGGAAAGTATCATGCGGAGTCCCTCAAGGATCCCCCCTGTCGCCGGTGTTATTCAACATCTATCTGCGTCCTCTTTTTGAAATCATCAGCAGTCAAAAACTGCTCTATCACTCATATGCAGACGACGCGCAACTGTATTTCCGCATTTGCAATAAAAAGGATCACCACCTCAATCTAGAGACTTGTCTCTCTTTGATAGAGGACTGGATGACCAAGAGTTATCTTAAACTCAACGGAGCGAAAACAGAACTTCTCCTGTTTCACGCTAAGCGTAGGAACCAACCAGCAACAACTTGGACCCCCCCCCGCCCATTCTGGGTAAATTCATCACCCCTAGCGCCAAAGTCAAAAGTCTTGGGGTCATCTTCGACTCCTACATGACAATGGACGCACAAATAGGGTCAGTAGTCAGCGGATCTCACCATCTGCTGCGCCTACTACGCAGACTTATTCCTTTCATTCCTAAAGAAGACGTAGCAGTCGTGGTGGGAACAATTGTTAACTCCAGACTGGACTATGCAAATGCCCTTTACCTCGGACTCCCGAAGTACCAAATCGCTCGTCTGCAAGTCGTTCAAAACACGGCTGCGAGACTTGTGACAGGGAAAAAACCCTGGGAATCCATCTCACCTTCGTTGAGATCCCTTCACTGGTTGCCAGTGAAAGACAGAATTGCTTTTAAAGCACTCTGTCTAACGCAGAGATGTATCCATGGGAATGCTCCCCTATACCTATGCGAAAAAATAAAAGTTCATAACCCCAATCGCATCTTGCGATCCACCAACCAAAATCTACTCCAGATACCGAAAGCCAATTACAAGTCCAAAGGAGATAGAAGATTTGCGGTCCAAGGTCCCAGACTATGGAATGCTTTACCAACCAATATTCAGTTGGAGGAGAATCACCTAGCATTCAGGAGAAAGATCAAGACTCATCTCTTTTGATATCAAAGGAGACAGGAACAACAAGCGCCCAGAGGCGATTCAATTCGCATGTGCAGCGCTATATAAGTTTTCATTCATTCACAACTTATTAGCGCTGCACTTTTTGTTCCACTATTGCTTTATACTTTGTTTGTGTGCTGGCAGCTTTTTCACTTAATTGTTTTTGGTTTAGCACAGTTTATTCTCCTTTCTTTTTGTTACTAGCTGTGACAGAGGTGGAGATGGTGAGGTGAGTAAAGGTGGCTTAGGAGAAGACACAGTCAGTCTGTCCTGCACCTGACATTATCTACACCCCCATCTTCAATAATCTGCCCCCATCTTCAATAAACCGCCTCTATACCCCCTACATCTTCTATAGTCCCCATAACACACTCCTCCAGCCCAGTACACACCGCTCACTCCTCCTGTCAGTCTGTTTCTCTCAGGTTGGATCTTCCGCACGGCCGTCTCTTTCCACCCCCTCCAACATATTTGAATATAAACATCCGCCTCATGTGATACGTGATCAATATCCATTAGTGGCGTGGCTGAAGGCAGGGTTTTTTGGTTGTTAAACATATAACTCTATTGAGATAATTGTGACAGAGCAGTGTGACAGGACTCAGATTGTCTGTGATGTGTTGCTGGTCTTGTCCGTTAAGTTAGACTCCCCCAGTGAATAAGCAGAGCTGCCCCCCCCCACCCATGGGTGGCACTCGGGGCGGAGTTATCACCAGGAAACTGTCTTAGAGAGTATTTACTACACTTATAATAGATTTGTTTTCATTTCTTGATGTATTTGCAGGACAGTAGATGAAGAGAAATCTACATAATGAGACACAGATGAAAAAAAATGACAGGGTTTTTTACTATTCTCCGCTGTTTTGGGCTTTAGATACAGTTAAATAAATGATTGTAAATGATCACTGTGTAAAACAATACATTAAATTCAAAGTAGAAATAAAAGGCAAAAATCCTTGTATAGATAAAAAAAAAAAAACATTATAAATAACTTTTTTTTCTTTTTTATAAGTGAGTACCTTCCCTCTGTTTTAAGCTACGTAAGAGCTGGGGGGAGGATAAGCAGCAGAACACTGAAAGAATGTACAGGGGGAACGTGGCAGGACAAGTCTGATCATTAGAGGAGAGCAGGCTGAGTTCCCAGCACAGCTAGAGAACTGACCACGTTGTGCTATTTTGCTTAGTGCGGTCAGGTTTTACTAGGAAAGCAGAGGGACTGGCAGGAACACCAGGGCTTTCACACAAAGAAAGCAATACAAAGACAACAGGATACTTTCTCATACAAGTACATGGTACACCAGATACATCAGAAATATGAAATGTTGGGGTAACAAACTTTAAAGGGTTGCTTGTGTGTTTTCTTCTCTTCTATCTTGGCAATTGTCTTGTCTCGTGATGACCTTTGTTCATCAGAAAAACAAACCGTGTGTGGGCCCCATCGGACTTTTTTCCATCGGTGTAAGAAAATAGAACATGTTTTAAATTTTTACAATGAAAAAAATAATAATTGCTCATAAGCATTGGACTTCATTTTTCTCGGCTCGTAGTAGTGTTTTACATCACCACGTTTTGCATGGTCGGAATTTAGTCTGATAGTGTGTAGGCAAGACTAATGAAAGTCAGCTTCATCGGAATTCTGATGGAAATTTCCATCGGATTTTTTTCCATTGGAAATCTGATTGTGTGTATGCGGCATTAGACTTGCCATATCTAGGCTTTCTAGGATCTGTATTATATTCTGAACCTGTTGACTAGAAAATGGGTATTATGCATTATAGTTCCGTATATACAGTAACACTGGCCATCATAGAATGCCACAAAAATATTAAAATACTAACAGGCACTGGATTCTATAAAATATGAATGGATGTTTGTTTTTAGATTGGATTTATAATTTAAAAATTTGAAGAAATTGGCATAAAGAGAGGAGAGGTGCATTAAATAAAAATCATTAGAACTTAAACATAATTCATCCTTACTGTGGTAAACCACAGAGACTGCTTTTAATGACTACATTTACTGTATGTATCAGTATTGCTCTTTGTTTTCCTACACTAATTGAGCCCTATTGTGTGATTGCTTTAAAGTAAAAAAATACAAAACTTGTTACAAATGTTACATTTTGCTTTCTTCAATATAAACTAGCCCTGTGCCTGATTTAAGCTGGCCAGGGTTAACAAAAGAAAATGTGACTAGAGGTCTCTGCTTTACTACATAAATTCATATGCACTTATCTTGGTAAATAAACCAATCAAGGTGAACTTTCATGCTGCTCAACAAGTGCCGAATGTGCGTAATGCTACTTTGTGAAGAATGTAGAAGAAAATGGAAGGGCATGTGATAACCACAAACTCTATGCTACCTGATATCAACAGACTTATGGAATAGTATGATAACAATGCTAATGCTGGAAGAGTACCTGAATCTGATTTGACAGCAGAACCAATGACATCTAAACAACCTTTACAAACTTCTATAAAAGAGAGTGATAGTTTAGCGAGGTGCTGCTTTTTTGGATACTGTATAGAAGGGTTCAATCTTGATCTTCAAAAATGGCCACTTTTAATGAAAAGAAGACATGCAGCCAACGGATGGAAAATTTTAGCCGCTTTCTATGGAATCCTGACACATCAGAATTTATGGGAAGAACGGCAATCAAATGGGGTATATTACTTTTCAGGTTTCTAACTAGCTAATTTTAGCAGAAATATAATTATTATTTTTTTAATTCTTCTAATATCAGTTTTCAGTATACAAAAAAGAACACAAAGTGACAAAAACAACAGGCTAATTGTATACTTATTTTAAATTATATGAGCAGATCAGTGTGCTTTGAATGTCTGGGCAATAGAACATTTTAACATATTTTCCATTCTTTTCATCGTCTACATCTTTATTAGGTGGGATACATGTCCTATATAGTATGACTAAAGTAGACACAAGTTTTTTTAGGCTAGCATGTGGAAGGATTATTTTGGTGTCTGTATTCTTCTATGGATATATTCTTTAATTTCCTTTCACAACAGGTTGTGTCAGGAAATCTCCCAATTGGGAGGAATTCCCATATTAGACAGCCAAACATTTCTCTACACTGAAAGATTCCAATGGCCTATTGCTCTTATGACAACTCTGTCATTTATATATTACTTTTTTTTTTTACAGTGATTACCATTCCATTCCACACTCCATTAGAAACTAAGGCAAAACATTTTGTCCCAGATTCAGATAGAATTAGACTATCGTAGAGTATCAGAAATACACTACGCTGCCGTTTTTTTACCTGGCTCTATGTGGAATCCAGGTAGATTTTGTCCAGTAAACGATGGCGGCGTAGTGTATTTCTCCCGTCGCAATCCATCTGCGCGAGTAGGGGGCGCGAAGCATTTAAAATAGGCGCGTTCCCGCGGCGATCGAACTGCGCATGCTCCGTTCCCAAATTTCCCGCCGTGCATTGCGCGAAAACACATCGTTACGTCATTCGTTGTTTGAGTAGCGTCGTTTACGGACAATCCTAGTCCCGAACGAGTTACGTAAAAAATAAAAATAAAAAAACAAATTCGACGCGTGAACGACGGCCATACTTAACATGAGCTACGTACCGTTAGACCAGCAAAAAGCTGGTCTAACAGTACGTAAAAAAAATAGACGAAAGCGATTGCGAAGACCACTCGTATCTTCGTGGATCGCCGTAAAAACACATTTGCATATCCCGACTGATCAAAACGACGCGAACTCCTCCCAGCGGCCGCAAAAATAATGCAGCGTAGATCCGAAGGCTTACGAAGACGTAAGCCTCTCGGATCGAAGCCCGAAGCCGCAGTATCATGGTTTGAGGATTCAAACTAGTGATACGGCGCGCAAAATTTGAAATTACTCCTGTCTAACACCAGTTAGACAGGCGTAATTGCATTCTGAATCTGGGCCTTTGTCTTTACATACATTATAATTTATTGAATTAAGAAATAAATACCTGTTACTGAAGTCTGAGTTTTGTGATTTACATTCACTGAATGGTTCAATGCATCTGTCATTCAGGTAGAGTTTACAAAAAGTGTTATATAACAGTTAACATAAATTGCAGTTTGTGTGTGGCAATATTACATATCCTCATCTGATGAAAAATATTAATTTATACTATGTTGAAAATAATAATTCAAATGATTAGAATCAGTTATTAGCCAAGTTAAGGATCATAAATTGATAACAACTTTTCTTTTGTATTCTCTTTACAGTGTACATTGTTTCTTACTATATAGCTTTTTACATTGTTATGATTGGAATGTTTGCTCTTTCCATCTACTCCCTAATGAAAACCATCAGCCCTTACGAACCGTTTTATCAGGACCAAATAAAGTCACCAGGTAATTGATCAATCTTAGTCATGCTCTTCATACCAAGTATCCAAAGGTTTTGCTAGTTGTTACACTTCATTGTAGTTTAAAGTTGATGTGCAGAAACAATTCTTGCATAATAAAGAGCTATTGAGAGTTAAGGCTATTGCAAGTCACCCAAACTGTCAATTGAATGCTAATTTGAGGAATTAAACTAGATTTTTTTTTAGAGAAATATTTTTTGCATTTTAGATTTTACTTGTGCATGCTTCCAGAGTGTACCTCTAGTGTGCTATGCAGGAACTTTTTTTGTGCTGCAAAGTGCCAGTACCATGTCCTGGCACCTTCCAGCACTGGTCCTGAATTTGAATGTCAAAATATATGAATAAGAAAGTGTGTGCAGTGTATGGTTATGTAATCCCCATGCAGTTCCCAGCTTCTGTTTGGTGTAGGGAGCATGGGGAAGATTAGTTTCTAGTTGTTTGTGAGGCTGAAGATGGGAGCAGCTTATCTCCGAGGACTGCAGCTAGTGTCTAATTTACAGAAAGTCTGAGGCCGCGTACACACGATCAAATTTGTCCACTGAAACTGGTCCGACGGACTGTTTCAGCAGACAAATCCGATCGTGTGTATGGGCTAGCGGACACGTCTGACCGGCGGACAAATTTTAAAGCATGCTTTAAAATTTGTCTGCCGGTTAGTACACTAACCAGCGGACATATCTGCCCGCACAAGCGTCGAATGGATGCGACGCATGCGTGGAAGTTTTTTACTTCCTGGTGCGGTGACGTGGCAGCATCAACGTCACCGCGCTGTCTGCCGGCGGGGATTTTGATCCGATGGTGTGTACACGCCGTCGGATGAAAATCCGGAGGAGACATGTCCGCTAGGAACGGTCTGTCGGACTGTTTCAGTGGACATGTCCCTCCGTGTGTACGCGGCCTGACACTTCAGCCTTGTTTCATAGTTCAATACAGTTAGGCCTCATGCTCACTGGATTTTATGAAAATGCCAGTAGTGTTTGCTGTAGAATGAGAATGAGTTTTTTAGCATTTTTGCAGTAGCGTTTTTTAGCATTTGCATTGTTTTAGCAAAACTACACTCCTACAAAAGCTTATGGCTCATAAACACTGATAAATGCTGAATAGCCACGTTATTCAGCATTTAACGTGGATGTAAACCCAATTCATGACATTTGAGCTGGGCACATATACAGTATCTGTAGTGTTTGCTTATCTCTTCAAAGCACTGTGTCCCGTGGCTGTCTCCTGCTTTGTTCTTCCTGATAACTTCTTACAAGTTCTCCATCACATGTGATAAAAGAAGCGTTTTGGGATGGGGGATGCTATAGATAAATTAGCAGAGCCCTGAACTATTCAAGCAACAGAGCTGAAATTCTCCACCTATGAGAAGAGGGGCGTGTGCCTTTCCTCCAGTCAGCTGTCTTGGCTGTATGCCCATGCTTCACTGCAGTGCTGAACAGGAAGAGAAAATCTCATAACACGATCTGAACAAAGAATATATAAGCTGAAGACAGCAGATATGTGTCAATGGACAGATAGGATAACATGCTTGAACATTTACTGGTTGCAGAAAAAAACCCACCTGAAACCAAAAACAACAGCTTTAAAAATGTCCAGTTTCCATGAGGCTGGCCTTAGGCTGTGTGGGGCCCTAGGATTTCTAATGGCAGCCCTGTGTCTGTGTGAGGCTGTTTGTAGAAAGTACATTGCAAAATATGTCTGGGATTGAGTACCTGACCGATTCTCAGACCTACTGCTACCTGTTCTCAGTATTAAGTAATGTTGCTGTATGTCAATTCTGTTCATAAGCTCTAAATAAAAACAAAACTGCCTGAAGTCCTAAAAATACTGCTGATTTTCACAAAATGTGCAATGTCAACTGATATCTTAAAGGCAGAGTGTTGCTTACAGAATAAAGGAAACATTTCTTAAGAAAAACATGAAAGATGCCATTGCTGACTAATTTTGCAAATGGCAGTTACATCCTAACCTTGTGAGACTTTGGGGGTAATTTACGAAAGGCAAATCCACTTTGCACTGCAAGTGCAGTCGATTTAGATCTGAGGGGGACATGAAAGGAAAATAAAAAGCAGCATTTTAGCTTGCACATGATTGGATGCTAAAATCGGCAGAGCTTCCCCTCATTTCAGATCTACCCCTCAGATTTACAGCGACTGCACTTCCAAGTGCACTTGTAGTGAAAAGTGGATTTGCCTTTTGTAAATAACCCCCCTTGTGTCAAAGCCAAAGCAAGAATAAGTCACAAACCCAAAACAGGGTCCCCCAAACCCTCTGGTCTTGAATTGCATTGTAACTGTACTGTCTGCCAATATTTAGTAAAGCGCTGTGTTGGCACTATAAATGTCATGTATAACAATAGTTTCTGACCTTCTTGATTTGTATACATGTTGCGGGATAGGGACTTAGAATGTATTGAATACAAAAGGTCAGTACAGTATAACAGACAGTCAACTCATATTTTTAGAGACAGGTGAGCAGCAGTGGTTCCTTTTTCTTTAGGAAAGGTTTACTTAATGCTGAACAAAAACATTGAAATGTGCTGGCTGTTTATGGCCTTGTTTTTTTTCCGAAAAGTATCACAATACTGGCCACTCAAGTATCACAACACTGGCCAACCATTACTTCTTTTTGCTTGGTTTAGCAAACAGAAAAAGATGTACCAACCACCAATAGTTCATACATATGCATTTAAATGTGTATTTCTTTGTTACAGGTGTGACAATGAGGCCAGATGTATATAGCGATGATGCCTTAGTGTTATATTATAACATGTCCAACAAAGCAACATATGAATCATCTGTGAAGGCTCTGATCCAATTTCTTGAGCGTATGTAACTTATTTATTAGTACTTTTTCAAAGTAAGGTTTAAGGTTGCATCTGCACAATACTGTGTCACTGTCTGGTAGTGTGCTTCCTATACCTAAACTGGAAAATAAATGTGGAATATTACTCAAAGCTATTGATTGAAAACCAACTGTAAATTTAAAGTGGTAGTAAACACAGAAAAAAAAAAACTTCTCCTGCAAGACAATGTTATAATGTGCTTTTATGCATTATGTAAAATTTACCTTAAAAAACAGCCTTCCAGTGGTGCACTGTCAGGCCGCGTACACACGGGGAGACATGTCCGCGGAAACTGGTCCGCAGACCAGTTTCCGCAGACATGTCTGATCGTGTGTACGGCCTAGCAGACAGCATGCTTAGAAACCTGTCCGTCGGACATGTCCGATGGTTAGTACGCCCAACCATCGGACAGAAATCCTGCACATGCGTCGAATTGATTCGACGCATGCGTGGAAGCATTGTACTTCCTTGTTTGAGGACGTCGGTGTCTTCTACGTCACCGCGTTCTCTGTCCGCGGGGATTTTGGTCTGATGGTGTGTACGATCCTATACAATCACTTAGGCTGCGTACACACGAGGAGACATGTCCGATAAAACAGGTCCGACGGACCGTTTTCATCGGACATGTCTGAAGGGATATTTTGGTCTGTACACACATCAGACCAAAATATCCCTGGAGACATGTCCGATGAAAACGGTCCGCATACCGATTTCATCGGACATGTCTTCTCGTGTGTACAGAGCCTCACAGCTTCCATCTTCACCTGGTCTTCCTTCCAGGTTTGTGGGCTCCGGTCCTTTGAATGGAGTAGCTGCAATGATGTCACTCCCGCACATGCACACAGGAGTCACCGTTTATGGCACAGGGCTCTAAAGGAACAGCACAGGTATGATGTTCCTTCAGAGCGCATGCGCTGGTGACGTCATAAGTGGCTTTACAAGTAAATATATCCTAAATGGTGCAGATTTAAGAGCTATTTACAGTACCTGGAGGTAAGCCTTATTATAGGCTTACCTGTTTGTAAAACATAAACAAAAGGCATTTACTATCATTTTAAAGTGGTTGTAAACCTCAGACATGAAATATGAACAAAGTCAATTAACGTGGACGACAGGGGGCAGAGCCGAGTCACACATGATGCGCTATGGTTGCCGAAAGACTCAGGAGGGTGCCCGCAAAGTAGTCCCCCAGAAGAGCGATTCTCCTTAAGGGTTATCTCATGTGGGGAAGAGCCGCGAGAGCCGCCGAGGGACCCCAGAAGAGAACGATCAGTGCCCAAAACGAGCTGCACAGTCAAGGTAAGTATGAAAAGCTTGTTATTTAAAAAAAAAAACGATCCTATACAATCACTTAGGCGCGTACACACGAGGAGACATGTCCGACGGACCGTTTTCATCGGACATGTCTGAAGGGATATTTTGGTCTGATGTGTGTACACACCATCAGACCAAAATCCCCGCGGACAGAGAACACGGTGACGTAGAAGACACCGACGTGCTCAAACAAGGAAGTTCAATGCTTCCACGGATGCGTCGGATCAATTTGACGCATGCGCAGAATTTCGGTCCGATGGTTGGGCGTACCAACCATCGGATATGTCCGACGGACAGGTTTCCAGCGGACAAGTTTCTAAGCATGCTTAGAATCTTTTGTCTGCTGGAAACCTGTTCGCTAGGCCAAACACACGATCGAACATGTCCGCAGAAACTGGTCTGTGGACCAGTTTCAGGGGACATGTCTCCTCGTGTGTACGAGGACTTAAGGTTTACAACCACTTTAAAAAGATCTATAGTTTATTTAATGTTTTGCTGATATACATGTGAAAGAAGTCACTGTAAGTTGTGCATCAATGTATGTTAACTAAAGAGTATGTAAACCTAACATTTAATTTTCATGCTATGTGTCTGCTGTACCATGTACTTGTATGAAAAATATACTATTCTCTTTGTAGTGCTTCCTTTGTGTGAATTCCCTGGTGTTCCTGCCAGTCCCTTTGCTTTCCTATTAAAACTGACAGCACTGGGCATGAGAGGACAGTGTGGTCTGTTCTCTAGCTGTTCTGAGAACTTGACCTGCATTCCGCCAATGATCAGACTTGTCCTAACACGCCCCCCCTGCACAGCCATTAACTAAGAAGATCAGTGTACTGCTCTTTCTCCTCCCTCAGCTCTTATGCAGCTTAGAACAGAGGGAATGTGATCACCTGGAAAAAAGTTTTTTTTTAATATCTACACACTCAGTTTTGCCTTTCAGTTCTATTTTAAACAGAATGGGATATTTTACAAAGTGAGGGCTTACACGCACTTTAACTAAAAGTCTTGTTTCTGTGTATAGGTTGTAAATATTTGTGTACATATGGCAGCCATATTTTATCATATTTGCTCATTACTCATTGAAAACAATAGATCCTCTGCAGCAATGTTTGAATGATAAAGAGCATGTGATCTATGTGCGTGATGGAAAACAGCAGTTTTTTATTCATGGCATGCAAACGCAATTTTTTTTACATACTGTACACCTTGCTAAATAACATAAAGAGTAAACATTAAGGTAAAGCTCTTAGCTTGTAAATGCGAGTCAGGTATAGCAAGGAATTTAAAAGCATGTGCAAAGAAGCTAAAAGTAGGAATTTTGGCTTACCTATAAATTCCATATCTTGAAGTACAGTACACAGACTGGATATTCATAGACCCTGGGTTATAGGCTGCTACCTTCAGGTGACTGGACACTGCCAAACAATTTGCTGGGAATACTCCATGGGTGTACTCATGTGAGCCCCATCCCACTCTGAGTCCTCAGTTTTTCAGCAAAAAATTGCAAAGATAGGGGACTGGACTTCAAAATTAGGGAATTTGCAGGGAAGTCAAAATCTCCTCCTATCGTAATCATACAGTATAGGACACAGGCTACATAGTCATAGACCCTGGGACATTCACAAGCAATGAGTGTACAGTTAGGCAAATAGAACTATGGCAACAAGCCAAATAACAACAAGGATCAACAGACCCAACTTCAAAGTACACCAAGAACTTTACGGATGAAATCTGCATCTGCCTAGATATCCGACTGGTAAAACTTGGAGAAAGTATGAATAGAAAAAAGCAGAGGCCTTACAAATCTAGGCAATAGATGGCTGATTCCAGAAAGCTTTGAAAACTCCAAATGATAAGGTGATGTGAGCACATATAGGTACTGGAGGTGCCCTGTCTTTGAGAGCATAAGCCCTCACAAGGAGTTGTCTTATCTACCAAGCAATAGTGGACTTAGAAGTAGGCTGTCCTTTACAGTACCCTGTCTCCAATACAAAGAGGAAGTACATTTTACAGATAGATATGGGGCTGTCAGTTAGTCCCTAGAAGCTCTGACCATGTCCAAACAATGGAGGGTCTTCGGTGCAAGACCACTTTATCTGTATGGAGGATTAGGAAAGGAAATTAAGAAACATGTCTGACAGGCATGATAGCCACCAAAAAGGCCACTTTGCAGGAGATCATCCACGGGGAGTTCCCTAATGGGTCCAAATGAGCTTCTTCAGGACAAAGAGAACAACATTGAGGGTCTGATCTGTGAGACATGTTGAATAGAGTCTAACAAGGGAAAGCAAAGTCAAATTATTCTGGAATAGAATGGATAAGGTCGAAGTATATCACCTAAGAATACTTAAGGCCAAATTCTTGTCAAGTCCTGATTGTAGGAAGGCCAGAATGTGAGGGAGAGGGTAATCCCTGGGTATAAAAAGCTTGTGTTCCCACCAGAAAAAAAAAATGATTTCCAAGTATGATAGCAATAATGTTCTAAGTGGCCTTTCAGGCTCTGAGTAAGGGTGGAAACACAATCAGAGATACCCCATGCTCTTTAAGATCTGGGTTTCAATAGTGATGCCATTAAAGCAGGCAGCTGAAAAGCAAGATGTTATAGTGGGCCTAGGGACAGTAGATCAGGCCTGTTTGGAAGAGTGGTTGTTCTGGTGGTGGTTGTAAAAGTGTGAGATGTGGTGTGATGCAACACCTGGTCATCCCCAAAGCATGAAAGAATGTTTACCTTCAAGTTTGAAAGTTTAAAAACCTGATAAGCAAATAAACTCAAACATGCTCCCAGCTTCCTGCTGATTTGATAAAGCGAATACCAGGGGGTACTTAAATAAGTGCTTTTATATTAATGAAGGAACCGAATCTCATATTTGCTGTAAAGCTACAGTATCCAAAGATTATAAAGAACCTGTCTAACCTTTTTGTGTTGCTGGTGCTTATATGGGTCCAGGCTTCATATAATGGTGTCTACACAACCAGAGGTGTTTTAGGGGTCTGGAAATCATAGGTATTGACCACGACCCTGAGCTTATATAGCACCCTGCAGCTAACTACACTCATTGCAGTGAGTGCCAAAGTAGGAGCCAGTGACCAAAGGCACACTACAGGCCTCCCCACAGTGTGTGATCCAGGTAAAGTTCCCATAGTATTACCAAGGGTACACCAGTCCAGATACACTGCTTCTATTTTTATAGTAGAAGGCACTAATGAGTTGATTGAAGCATCAAAATCAAAATAAAGGTAAAATAAACAAAACTGGTAAATCACAGAAAACTCCTCTATACGGGAGAATAGGTCCATCACCTAAGGACAGTAGTAAAAAACAAGAACTCACAAAGTGGGGTGTGGTTATAGGTGTATGCCTTGGGTGAGTGTTCAGTAAAGCTTTTGCCAGTGTCCAATTACCTGAAGGTAGTAGCCTATGACACGTGGTCTATGAATATCCATCCTGTGTCCTGTACGGTAAGATTAAAATAAGCACCTTTTTATAAGCCCTTAACCACTTTAGCCCCGGACCATATTGCTGTCCAAAGACCAGAGCACTTTTTGTGATTCGACACTGCGTCGCTTTAACTGACAATTGTGCGATCGTGCGACGTGGCTCCCAAACAAAATTGGCGTCCTTTTTTTCCCACAAATAGAGCTTTCTTTTGGTGGTATTTGATCATCTCTGCGGTTTTTATTTTTTGCGCTATAAACAAAAATAGAGCGACTATTTTGAAAAAATGCAATATTTTTTTACATTTTGCTATAATAAATATCCCCAAAAAAGAAATAAAAAAACATTTTTTTTCCTCAGTTTAGGCCTATACGTATTCTTCTCTTATAAATTAGCATTTATTGATTGGTTAGCGCAAAATTTATAGCGTTTACAAAAAAGGGGGTAGTTTTATGGCATTTTTATTAATATTTTTTTTTTACTAGTAATGGCGGCGATCAGCGTTTTTTTTCGGTACTGCGATATTATGGCGGACACATCGGACACTTTTGACACATTTTTGGGACCATTGGCATTTTTATAGCGATCAATGCTATAAAAATGCATTGGATTACTAAAAAAAATGCCATTGGCAGTGAAGGTTAACACTAGGGGGCGGGGAAGGGGTTAAGTATGTTCCTGGTGAGTTCTAACTGTATGGGGGGGGTTGACTCACTAGGGGGAATCACTGATCTTTCGTTCATTGTATAAACGGGAAATCAGAGTTTCCCCCGCTGACAGGAACGAGAGGAATGTGTTTACACACATACCTCCCGTTCCCCGCTCTGTAACGAACACGCGCGCGCGTGCCCGGCGGCAAAAGCACCCTCCGGGCACACGCGCGGGACTCGGGGGCGCGCGCGCCCCCTAGTGGCCGAAAAAGATAGGACGTAGAGCTACGTACTCTCGCCCAGCAGTGCCACCGTCCCGCCGTAATATGACGGCGGGCGGTCGGCCGGCAATCAGTTAAAGTACCCTTCATCCTAAAACTATGCCAAATCTTGCTAAAGCCTGCTAAAATATAGTAAAATGCTTGGTAATGGTTTACTGAATCTGATGCCTTTTGGAGAGCAAAAATATAACCATGTGTTTAGTAGAGCTGCACGATTCTGTCTAAAATGAGAATCACAATTTTTTTGCTTAGAAGATAGATTATGATTCTCGCGGCATAACATCATCTCTCACATTAAAACAAAACGTTGTTTTTTTTTTATTTATTGAAGTCTATTTTTCCCCAGAAAATTGCATTTGAAAGACCGCTGGGCAAATACAGCGAGACATAAAATATTGCAGCAATTGCCATTTTATTCACTAGGGTCTCTGCTAAAATATATATGGGCCCAGATTCTCAAAGAAGTTACGTTGGCGTATCTCAAGATACGCCACGTAACTTCTAGGATGCGCCGGCGTATCTTTTTTCTGTATTCAGAAAGCAAGATACGCCGGAATTTTGCTAAGATCCGACCAGCGTAAGTCTCTTACGCCATCGTATCTTAGTTGCATATTTACGCTGGCCGCTAGGTGGGGCTTGCCTCGATTTACACGTTGAATATGCAAATGAGCTAGATACGCCGATTCACAAATGTACTTGCGCCCAGTCGCATTTTTTTAAGTAGTTCGCGTAAGCGTATGTCTGGCGTAAAGTTACCCCTGCTATATGAGGCGTACGCAATGTTAAGTATGGACGTCGGAACAGCGTCGAATTTTCCGTTGTTTGCGTAAAACGTTCGTGAATAGGGTTTTGCGTAAGTTACGTTCACGTTGAAACCAATGAGTATTTGTGGCATAATTTTGAGCATGCGCACTGGGCTACGTCCACGGACAGCGCATGCGCCGTTCGTTAGAAACATATTTTACGTGGGGTCATGGTTGATTACCATACAACACGCCCACTCCAAGCCTACTTTGAATTACACGGGCTTACGCCAGCCAATTTACGCTACGCCGCCGTAACTTAGGACGCAAGTGCTTTGTGAATACGGCACTTGCCTCTCTAAGTTGCGGCGGCGTAGCGTAAAGAGGATACGCTATGCCCGCACAAAGATACGCCTCTGTACGTGAATCTACCCTATAGTGTTTGGGGGTTCCAAGTAGTTTTATAGCAAAAAAATATTGATTTTAACTTAAGAAATAAGTGTCAGAAAAAGATTTAGGGGCAGATTCACAGAGAATTAGATTCTCGTAGAGTATCAGAAATACACTACGCCGCCGTTTTTTACCTGGCTCTACGTGGAATCCAGGTAGATTTTGTCCAGTAAACGACGGCAGCGTAGTGTATTTCTCCCGTCGCAATCCATCTGCGCGAGTAGGGGGTGTGAAGCATTTAAAATAGGCGCGTTCCCGCGGCGATCGAACTGCGCATGCTCCGTTCGCAAATTTCCCGCCGTGCATTGCGCGAAAACACGTCGTCACGTCGTAGTAGCGTCGTTTACGTACATTCCTATTCCCGAATGAGTTACGTTAAAAAAAATATATATATTTTCAAATCGACGCGGGAACGACGGCCATACTTTACATGGGTTACGCACTGTTAGACCAGAAAAAAGCTCCTCTAACATTACGTAGCCAAAAAATGACGTAGGCGATTGCGAGGGACACTCGTACCTTCATGGATCGCCGTAAAAACTCATTTGCATATCCCGACGCATGAAAACGACGCAAACTCCTCCCAGCGGCCGCAAAAATATCGCAGTGTAGATCCGAAGGCTTACGAGGACGTAAGCCTCTCGAATCGAAGCCCGAAGCCGCCGTATCATGGTTTGAGGATTCAAACTAGTGATACGGCGCGCGAAATTTGAAATTACTCCTGTCTAACACCAGTTAGACAGGCGTAATTGCTCTGTGAATCTGGGCCTTAGACTTTAAGTTGTAAAACTTCCTGCAATTTACACACAGAAGTTTGATCTAAGAATGAATCGTTAGTTACAATGTTTCATGTTAAAAACTTGGCAGACTGCCCAGATTTGTTCTTCACACACACACAGAAGTGTATCCCTTTGATCTAAGAAGGAAGCTATAGTTACAATGTTTCCTGTTAAAAACTTGGCAGGCTGCCCAGACATTTTCTTTTGACAGCTGAGTGAGCAGATAAGTCTCTCCACTTATATGAAAAAATTGACAAACTCTGCATTGGAGATCTTCAAGGGGGTTGAATCGAGATCACGATTTTTTAACAATAAATTGTGCAGCTCTAATGTTTAGGGTCATTGTGTGTTTTGTATTTGCAGTGTATAATACAAGTTTGACTTTTTTGAATTTACAGCATACAACACAACAAGACAACAAGAAACAAATAAAAATTGTACTGGTGTCACTGATGTGGCAGCTTTCTTGTCCACTTCTGACCGCTCAAAGCATGCATGTCAGTTTTTGGAATCAGAGCTTGGAGACTGTGCCTATAATCCTGATGATAAAGACCCTTTTGGATTTCAAAAAGGACAGCCATGCATTTTTATAAGAATCAACAGGGTAAGAATTTGAAACATATACTATCAATATTGTGCAATATACAAATGTTTATACGGAGTATACATTTTTAATTTTGTACAGGCAGCAACTAAACTAGTAATCGCCTTCAGATAATGCTTTAAAAATACAGCCAGATCTTTAAAAGGGATGGTACGACTCTATTACAAGCTGACCTCTACATATACAGACATACATCATGATAAACACATCCATGATTTTAGATTCCGAATTTGGACTTTAGCAATCTCGCCTTCCCCCAACTGATATGACATCAGGACTGTTCTTAGATCATCACATTCTGACTGCAGGTTCATTATGCCCTGTACTCACAAGATATTCTTTGTTTTCTGGGTCGAATGACGCTAAGTATTATCTTTTGGTGAAAGGGAAAGAGGGAGGGACAGTGCCAAAGAAAAGCAAAGTATTTTTACAATTTTAATGGGGAACCTTTATAAAATGGCCTGTCTGCACTTTCATAGACTGATCACATTAGTCCAAACACAAAATCTGCGAGGCTTCTAAAGTTCAATAATGTTGCAACTTAGCAACAGTAAAACATGTTGTTACATAATCTATTATTTTTCATTTTAGATAGTACATTTTGTACCTCGGAATCACTCAACTCCAACACTTAAGTGCTTACCAAAGGTTTGTACTTTTATGATTTAATTATGTCCACTTGTACCAAAAAATCAGAGATTGCTTTCCGGCAGCATAGGTAAATTGTATTAGGCTTCATTCACACCTAGGCGACACGAGAAAGTTTAATCTTTCTTTAACATTGCGGTCTATGAGGAAACGCCAATGTCGCCTGAAAAAAAGGGTCCGGGACTTTTTTTCAGGCGACAGGCGTTGAGATGTGAACCATCTCCATAGACCGCAATGTTATTTCACATCTCGAGCGACAAGAGCGACGGGCGACCGGCGTTTTGTCGCTCAGATGTGAATGGAGCCTTAGGCTGGGAAAGAATTATTGAAGTATATAAAAGTATAGCAAGTGTTAGCCCTTGTGAGAGGTACCAATTAAACTGCATCTTTTGCCAAAACCTTTTTTTTTTTAAATAGAGTAGGGAAGGACTGGTAACACGATCAAGTTTTTATTGCTTTGCTTTCCCACTAAATAGAGTTACCGTCTCTATTTGTCCTGATGATTATTGTCAAAGCAATAGGAAATCCAACATTTTAAATTTTTTTGCACATTTTTTAGCGGCGCTTTAACGTCATTTGGGGAGGTTTTCGGCTGCTAGCGGGCCGATTTTAACCCCCGCTAGCGCCCGAAAAAGGGTTAAAAATCAACCGCAAAGCGGCACATTGCCGGCGGTGCTCCCCATTCATTTCAATGGGCAGGAGTGGTGGAAGAACAGATAATACATCGCTCCAAAGATGCTGCTTGCAGGAGTTTTTTCTTAACGTCCTGCCAGTGCATCGCCTCGGTGTGAAAGCACTCAGGCTTTCAGACAGACTGCAGGGGAGACCTTTTTCAGGCCTTATTTTTAGCTCAAAAGCGCTTGAAAAACGCCTCGGTGTGAAAGGGGTCTAACAGGAATTTCCCTCATCTTCTAGAGATTTCTACTTCTTTTTTTGTATCTGTAAAAAAACTGACATTTCCTTGCTTAAGCCCGGTAAACACAGGTCGAATATCGGCCGGTTCAACAGAAACCAGCCGACATTCGTCCCATGTGCAGACCAGCCTATCTGACAGAAGCCAGCTGAACTGCTGGCTTCTGTCGAACAGGCATACTGGAAAACCAGCATCCGATCAGTGCTGGCAGCCAATGTCAGAACATAATAGCTCAGCGGGGAAATGGTCGTATGAACATTGTATTTTTAGTATAATGAGCTTCTCCCCAGCACCTGTGTTTTTTTATTTTTTTGGTTCAGCCCGCTGGGTTGAATAAAAAAAAGAATAAAAAAATCTGATAGTGTGTACTAAGCAGCTTTACTCTCTTAAAAAGTAAATAAATTATGTTTTGGCTATACCTACACTTTAAATGCCTATTTGCACTGTATACATATAGCCACACAATTTGTTAAAATTATATTATACAATATTGCTTGCATTTCTTTTTTTTTTAAGTTATGTATACTTTTAAAACACAGACCAATGAAGAAACCTGGGAGGTAAAATATTATCCAGAGGATGCATCCTTTAACTTGCAGTATTTCCCATACTATGGGAAAAAAGCTCAGGTACCACCTTTCACAACTACATTAACTTCTTTGACTTTCTTTGGCTTGTTGATATTACTACATAAATGTTTGCTCCTTTTCAGCCTACCTACATCAATCCAATGGTGGCAGTGAAGTTGGTGAATGTTCCACACAATAAATTGATTGAAGTTGTGTGTACAGTTCATGCTGATGGAATTATTACAGACAATATCCATGATCCATATGAAGGAAAAGTGACATTCAAACTTAATATACAAGGTTAAAGTACCCTTCGTGATAAGACTGGAAGGTATGACTAGAGTAACAGCTTTTCATAAAGTACGTCATATGAAAGGTACATACACTAAGTGGCGTGAAAATCAAATATTACTGTTTGCTTACCATAACAGCAGAAGATAGGACAAGGTGACAAGTTAATTATCAGTATGTTCAAGTTTAAATCAGCTAGGACTGATGGCATTAAAGAAAACCTGAATTGACAGAAATATTTTCTCCCACTGAAGACATGTCCTTCTAAAAAAAGCTAGTTCCCTGGCTGCCATGCCGATCCTGAGCTACGGACCTTAACCAAGTCTGCAAATCTAAAATTGTGACTTAATTTGCTGAAAGCTTGCTCCGAGTAACAACCAGGCAATTAGCATTTTAAGAAAGAGGGCAGCAATGGAGACTGGAATTTCTCCAAATACAGGCTACCTTTATTCTGTTTTTATCAAAAGATTTAATTAACAGTTACAGTGAATCCAGTATATTTTACACAAGAAAGCTTACAATACAACAAAAAGACAAAAACTAAGATTTGTTTCCAATTCATTTTCTTCTGAGAGTCGTCAGATCATTTCCACCGATGCGATTGTCACCTTGACCTCTAAACTGTATCCCTACATATTCACCAAATAGAAAGAACATTCTAAGCAAAAGAAAATGTGTTAAAAGGTATTGTCAGTTCAAGTACAAAATATTTTGTATCATTGTGGTTTCATTGCACAAGAATATGCATGAACTGAAAGTCATATTGATTCATATTTGGACAGCAAAGTAGTAATTTCCAGGAGCATTGTACTGCTGTAACTGCTAAATGCTATTTAATTTTTGTTCTTAACTTTATATTAAAGTGGAGTTCCAGGCACAATAAAAAGTACATGGCAAAGTCATCTCCTTTCCTAACCACATTGGCTCACACAGCAGTAAAAAAAAGAAGAATTTTAAATCCTGATATTCTTGTATAAAATTGGGGTCCCATGGTGCTTTGCTTCTGCCATTTGATGTTCAAATTTCATCTTGGTTCGGTAGGATCCTTTCTATCTCAGTATGTCCCATGCATGTGACGTTGTTGCTGTCATTTACTTGTATACTCTGTCAGAACTGAAGTCTCAGGTTAAGTATTAGGTTGTAAGGCCAGTCTATCTCCTGCCTGAGCTTTAGCGATAAACTGACACTCAGTGGTCATATAACAAAGGTTCTGTCAGGATTAGATAATAAGATGCTTATTTTTTTTACTCCCCCAAAAAGTCCAGATAGTGTCTTTCATTAAACTGCACTATTTGACAACTGAAGATATAAAGGGCACCCATTTAATTTGCTTTCAAATGAAGGGCTAGTGGTGCCTTCATGCAAGGTCTGCTTGAGGGCCAGTTCACTCCTGAATCACACATGAACATAGTCTGTATTCCTGCAATCTTGTCAATAGCAGGGATGTGAACTGCCTATTACAGATTATATGTTTGCGTCATCATGGGCTTATTGTAAAGATACTATTTAGTGGACCATATCTAACTAAAATGTTTTCTCCATTTCCACAGATTCATCCTCCTAAGGAAGAAGAATTTTGCCAACAGTGGTCATCTCGGTGCTCTGGTTTTGCCTGCAACAAAAAATGTGCTCAAATACACTGTCACGTAACAAGTTAGAAGAAAAGGACAATGCAATGATCTACATATTCCTTTTAGACATATACTGATATATATATGAGATTTAAATAAATGATTATATAATAATTTCCATTGACAGTTAAACATTTCTACTCTACACTGCCCGTTGCTTCAGTTTTTAAAAACCAGCCCAGCCTTCTTAAGGCATTTTTTTTTTTTTTTTACAGTTAATGCTTACTACTTAGAGAAAAAATGTGTTTAAAATGTAATTATTACATCTTTATACATTAAATAGAAGGCCCTATATATACTGACAATGTTTTAAGATATGGTCAGCATTGCTAAGCTTAAAGCCTCGCACACACAATCATATTTTCCGACGGGAATTGTGTGATGACAGACTGTTGGCCTAAAATCTGACCATTTGTGCGCACCATCAGACAATTGTTGTCCAACTTTCCACCAACAAATGTTGGATGACTGGCTAATACATTTTCCGGACAGCGGTCTGTTGTCAGATTTTCCTATCGTATGTACACATATCCGTCACGCAAAAGTCCAAAGTACAAACACGCATGCTCAGAATCAATGCTCACCAAACAACATTAGCAGAAGGTCCCCAAAGGGTGGCGCTCAGGAGCTGAAGTTTCACATAGTACATCACTACGTTCATGTTTGTTGGCTGACAATTGTGTGGCATTTGTATGCAAGACAAGTTCATGGCCAACGCTCTTCGGACAAAAGTCTGACGCTTTGTCTGTGAAAAATCCGATCGTGTGTACGAGGCTTTAGATAAGGGTTTGTTTGGTCTTCTTTCACCTCTGTTACGTATTAAAACCTTTATGTGACTTTTTAATACTGACCTTATATGCCGGCATTTTTCTGTTCCACCACACTCAGACTCCGGTTATGCCACATTATTAAATACAGTATACAAACGGGATATGGCCAGGGTTGTCCACCCATGGTTTACCACCATAGGACAGGCCCCTCTTTACATAGGGTGTGTTCTAGATCCCCAAAACATATTCTTCAAATATAGACTTCGTCTTAATATATGTGTCAACTTACTTATTGCTTTGTATTACAAACAACGTACTTTTTACAGCAAGGAGACTGTTGCGTAAATATGTTCCAGGCTTATTGCCAGCATTGTGAATAAACTGTAAAAGCTTAGAGCAAGTTCCCAATTCCATAGATGGCAAAATATCCAAAACTTAAAGAAATCTTCGACTAATATTTAAAAAAACACAAAGCATTGTACATGTTTATGGGGTATTTACAAGATCCTTTCAATGTACATAGATGTATTAATACACTATCATGTGTTTAATGTAATACCAAGTTCGTATATGTATATATATATATATATATATATATATATATATATATATATATATATATATATATACACACACACACACACATATATGTATATTTTATTTATCTAATCAACGTTTGCTTGACAATAGTTTGAACGAGAAACTGTGCTAATAGAATGTTGTGCACCAAATACATAAAAGGAACTCTAAATAATATTACTTAAATAAAAGCATACTTTGTATACCATTAAAAATATATAGCTACTGGTCTTTGTGTTTGCTCATTTGGTGCCAAAAACCCAATTTATAAGTATATATATATATATATATATATATATAATATATATATATATATATATATATATATATATATATATATATATATAATATATATATATATATATATATATATATATATATATATATATATATTATATATAATATATATATATTTGTCTGAACTGAAAGCGAAGTCTTGAACCTCATGCACAAAGGGCATTAAAAGAAAAAACTAGCTGCAAAGCCAGTACCATCGCAAGAAAAAAGTGGCAGTAAAAACACGCTGTTAATTGGCATTAATGCGTATTTAGCAACATTTCTCTGCCCTCTTCTATTTTCCTCAACCAAATCCAATTACTACAGCTTAAAAACGCGTTTAGCTGCATGAGGCATTATAATAGCTGTAAGGCGGCTGCTCCAGATTGCACTGGCCCTGGGTTTTTTGCAGCTTGAAAACACCTATGCCATTTACAGCTACTAAAAGCCTATGTGTGCATCGACACAAACAGAGTCCAGTGTGCAT
Source organism: Rana kukunoris (assembly GCA_029574335.1). Taxonomy (NCBI): domain Eukaryota; kingdom Metazoa; phylum Chordata; class Amphibia; order Anura; family Ranidae; genus Rana; species Rana kukunoris. Next base: position 231,919,434 of record CM056050.1, on the reverse strand, counting down.
GAGGCCTTATTGTTAGACAACCCACTTTATTCCTTCAGTTTTATTTAATCACCCGGTTTCCTTATGGCTATACATTCAGCCAGGACATTTTTTTTCAGCAGGAATACAGGGGAACGCAGTTCCGGCACTAGACATGTGCATGACAGCAACAAAAAAAAATACTTTTGTTTCATTTTCGATTTGCTACATTCGGTATTTTGTTTAGTTAAATTCATATTCGGAATTTGTATTCAGAATTTCATTCAAATTTTTTAAAAAAAAGATATTATTCCAAACTATTGAATCAATACATTTTGAATCGGTCGAATCGAAAACTTTACATTTTTTTCAATTATAATGTGGCAAAGTGAACGAACAAAAGGAAAATCATCATGATTACACTCACTCTTTAAATCCCATTTGGCTTAACTAAATCAGCATTATTTTTAAACTCTAATAACACACACAGTCTTTGATTTGATCAGCAATATGTGTACAGTTAGAATTCTACTGAAGTTCGATATAAAATGAGATTCTTATTTCAGTCCGAATTTCCAAAATTAGTTATTCAGAGCATTCAGTAAAATTTGATTACACTGCAATCCAGGTATTTGGCTATACCCAAATCTCTGATTAACGAAAAATTGTCTGAATAATATTTCAGAATGAAACAAACCACACATGTCTATCCAACACCTCTAGAACTGAATGTGTGCAATGACAAGGGGTGTGGAGGGTCTATTGCTGTTGATGGGGGATCTGTTGTTCCTGGGGGTGGGTCTTATGTTGCAGAGGGTCAATTGTTGCTGAGAGGGATATACTGTTGAGGGAGGGGTCTAATGTTGCTGGAGGATCTATTGATGCTGGCTCTTGGGAGTCTATTGTTGCTTTGGTGATCTATTGTCACTGGGGCGTCCATTGTTGACTAGATCTATTTTACTTCATTTGTTATTAAAAAATTCCATACAAAAAATAAATACTTAGCACCACAAAATGATACTGGGTTCTGTAGTTTCTAAAGGGGGTACTGGGGGGGGGGGGGGTGCAACCAAGAAACGATGCTCGGAGGTGGGTAGGGGACAGAGTTAAATGGTGACTTGGAAGAGATTCTCTAAGAAAAAAAAAAGGAATTGTTTTGGCCAGATTTCTAAAGACCAGAAATCTACATGGAAAATGATACTGTTGTTCCAAGTTTTGACATCTAAATGTATTGTCTGCATGGAAGAACAGTTTAGTTACAATTGAAAAAATGTCCAATACTCTAATAGTAGAACTTTACACATAAGAGCTTAATAAAATAAATATGTTCTTAGTAAGGAACCTACATTCCACATGAATAATTATGCTATCAAAATAAGTGTGTGCTGTAAATTTCTCCTGTTTCTTTTTGCCAGAAGCTGCCATTTTGTTGAAGCCAAAACCCCCAGCAGTAAATCATAAAGTGGAACTAAACTCATTGATTTAACAGTTTAAAAACAGTCCTGGAATGGCGGGATCACAGTTGTGTTCTCAACCAAACTGTCAAACCATCAAATGGCTGTTATAACTTTTAGGCCTCATGCACACTGGACGTTATATAAAACACTAATAGCTTTAGCTGTAGAATGCTGCATTAAAAATTAGTTTTGCCGCATTTTTTTAACATTTGCGTTTTATAGCAAAACTATTTTTCAAAAAAACTTGAGGCTCAAAAACTCGCAAACAGCAGATAGCTAAAGTGTTTATACAGTTGAAAAACACTTCAAACACAGTAGTTCTCGGTTCTTTTTTCCAGCCTAAAAGAGCCACTGCCAAAAACCGCTGATAACAGCCTATGTGTGCATGGACACATGCTGGAAGTTTACTGGCTGTAGAAAAAAAATGGCCAACGCCCAAAACAGCATGGGGCCATATTGGTTGAACTAGATGGACTTGTGTCTTTTTTTCAACCATGTAACTATAAGGCCACTTTCACACTGAGCGCCTGGAAACTGCCTATTCTGCAGCTCCAGTGTGAAAGCCTGAGTGCTTTCACACTGGCAGTATGCTTGCAGGACAAGGAAAACAAAGTCCTGCAAGCAGCATCTTTGGGGCATGCACGAGAAGATGGACTGAGGGGGGAGATAGAACATCACAGAGCCAGCATAGACGGTTCTATGAGAGACACACTCTCTGCTCAGAGCCGTACGGAGAAGGCAGATGGCACTGATGAGTAGTGACAGGCTGCATTTATGAGCACTGATAGGAGGCACTAATGGGCACTGATAGGCAGAACTCATAGGCAGCATTGGTAAGCACAGATAGATACTGATATGCAGAATTGATGAGCAATGATAGATGCCGATAGGCAGCATTAATGAGCACTGATGGACGGCATTGATGAGTGCTGATAAGTAGAATTAATGCGCACTAATAGGCGGCATTGATGAACACTGATAGGCAGCATTGATAAGCAACGATACAGTGCCTTACAAAAAGGTATTCACCCCCCCCCCCCCCCCCGGCTTACCTATTTTGTTACATTACAGCCTTTAGTTCATTTTTTTTTTTTTTTTTTTTTTTTATTTATATGTGATGGATCAAAACACAATAGTCTAAGATGGTGAAGTAAAATTATAAAAATATATACATAAAACAAATTTTTCAGAAATACAAAAATAATTGGCATATGTATTCACCTCCTTTGTGATGAAGACCATAAAAAGCTCTGGTGCAACCAATTACCCTCATAAGTCACATAATTAAATTCATGTCTACATGTGTGCACTCTAAGTGTCACATGATATGTCAATACATATACACACACCTTTTTGAAAGGCCCCAGAGGCACCACTAACCAAACACTGCCATGAAGACCGAGCAACTCTCCAAACAAATAAGGGACAATGTTATTGAGAAGTACAAGCCAGGGATAGGTCATAAAGAAATATCCAAACCTTTGATAATCCCTAGGAGCACCATCAAATCTATCATAGCCAAATGGAAAGAACATTGCACAACAGCAAACCTGCCAAGAGACAGCTGCACACCAAAACTCACGGATTGTGCAAGGAGGGCATTAATCAGAGAGGCAGCAAAGACCTATGATAACCCTGGAGGAGCTACAGAGTTCCACAGCAGCTACAGAGTTCCACAGCAGAGACTGGAGTATCTGTACATAGGACGACAATAAGCCGTACACGCCATAGAGTTGGGCTTTATGGCAGAGTGGCCAGGAGAACGCTATTACTCTCAGCAAAAAACAAAATGGCACGTTTTGCGTTTGCAAAAGGCATGTGGGCGACTCCCAAAACGTATGGAGGAAGATGCTCTGGTCTGATGAGACTAAAATTGAACTTTTTTCTATCAAAGAAAACGCCAGATCTGGCATAAACCCAACACATGACATTACCCAAATAACACCATCCCCACAGTGAAATATGGTGGTGGCAGCATCATGCTGTGGGAATGTTTTTCAGCCGTCAACTCTGACCAGTTTCCCAGTCCTGAGGGGGAAAAAAATGGGTGGTGCTAAATACAGGGATATTCTTGAGAAAAACCTGTACCACTCTGTGTGTAATTTGAGGTTAGGATGGTGGTTCACCTTCCAGCAGGACAATGACCCCAAACACACTGCTAAAGCAACACTTCAATGGTGTAAATAGAACATGTAAATGTGTTGGAATGGCCTTGTCAAAGCCCAGACCCTCAATCTAATAGAAAATCTTTGGTCAGAATTAAAGATTGCTGTTCACAAGCGCAAACCATCCAACTTGAAGGAGCTGGAGCAATTTTGCAAGGAGGAATGGACAAAAATCCCAGTGGTAAGATGTGGCAAGCTCATTGAGACTTATCCAAAATGACTTGGAGCTGTAATAGCCGCAAAAGGTGGCTCTATAAAGTGTTGACTTTAGGGGGGTTAAATAGTTATGCACATTGACTTTCTGCTATTTAGCCCCATTTGTTGTTTGCATCACAATAATAAAAAAAATCTCCAAAAAAGGTTTGGGCATTTTCCATAAATTAAATGATGCAAATCCTCAAACAATCCATGTTAATTCCAGGTTGTGAGGCAACAAAACATGAAAAATTCCAAGGGGGTAAATATTTTTGCAAGGCACTGTAGGTGTCACAGATGATTGGGGCACCGATTAACAGTGTAAACAATTTACTGACATTCTTGATTGTTACCGGCAGTCCTTTCCTCAGACACAGCGTGGGAGGAAAGGGCTGCAGACAACCGGCAAGTCTGTTTACCATGTGATCAGCTAATCACATGGTAAAGGGAAGCTGTGATTGCACTGGATGCACATCCTAGGGGGCACACGAGAGGCAGGGTTCTGGGAGGATGTCCATGGACACCCTCACAAAATTAGAAGCCCTGGGCTCGGATGAAAGGGGCCCCATGATGATTTCTTGCACCGTGGCCCCAAAGGTTCTAGTTACACCTCTGCCAGTATCCAAATGCTTCTGGATGAATTCCAAACAAAAAGACACCTGAAGGACCTTACATCTGAAACTGGAATCAAAAAAGCCTGAACATCCACCTGGTAAAGCTTGAACATAAGACCAGATGGCAGTCTTGCAAATCTGGGAAACAGCTGCCTGATGCCAAAAAGCCCACAGAGCACTCACAGGTCTAGTACTGTTTAACTTCACAGGAAAGGGTGCAACCTAATCCTTTTAAACGTATCCCTGGTCTAAATATAAAATCATATCTTATAAAATCATATCTTAATTTCCACTATGTACTTTAATAATTTAATCCCATTAATCTGAATGATCTTTAAGCTTGTAAACTTACTTTGTGAGGATACCCATTTACTTCCTTGAATTCTGACATGTATTTACTATGCCGTGAGTAAGCACTTCGTCACAGAATTCACCAAGATTGCCTTTTGAACTACAGAGGGTGGAGCGTGAGGAAGCAGGATCAGTACTCAACTTTTGTTGAGTATGATTGTGGGGTGGTCCGACAAGCTAAGCTGTTCTGCTACACCATTGATGACCGCATTTTTGCCACCGTCAGATCAGCTTTACTTTGTCTGGGTGTCACACAAGGTGTGGTGCCCACCCTATACCCATGGTCTGGTTCTCACCGGGGTGACCCTCTATTGTCGGTTTCCCTCTTCCGGTTGGGGTTTGCACCTAGCACAGGAGCGAAAATATAAAAAAAAAAATGGGCATGGTAGGTTCATTGATGTACCGAGGCTGAAGCCTTTTAATAAAGGCACAACCGGCAAATCAAAACTTATTGATGTTATGACCCAGGGTGAAAAACAAAAAGCAGCTCCCTCACACTTTTGGGAACTGGCTGCAGTACTTTCTGTGCCTATTTAGGGGTGCTTTGTGAAAAAAAATCTAGAATTAAGCCCCTCCCCATTTGGATTTGTGTATCTCTTTTGGGGGCCTACATAAATTATGGAGAGCAGTGCTGGTTTAATTATGATACCTAGTTTAGCCAAAAAAATAGCTGCCCAGAAAGAACTGCATTTTGACTGCCAAGATGGTAGTCTTTGGTTATTACTCATGTATCTGCATAGGCAGACTTCCTTGCTGTTATCTGCTGGTGCCCCCACAATGCTCAGCAGCATCCAAAAAAGCCTTTAGTAAATCAACCCCCTATGTCTGCCAATTTAAAAGCATCACTACAGTTTGAATCAGTAGCAGCTGATAAAACTGAGAAAGAATTGGAATTAGGGCACAAGAGGCCCATTTGATCTGTCTTCCTACCACAACTTGCAGGTTTCTTCAGTTGGTGTGGTATCCAGAAAAGAACAAGGAAAAAGAGGATTTTTGTACTCACCGTAAAATCCATTTCTCTGAGTTCATGGACGGACACAGCATCTTATTCTTAACATTAGGGTATTAGTCATCGATCAGGAGAGGACTAGGCAGAAAGGCGTGTTAAACACACATCAGAACTGTACAGTACCGCCCTGGGGGCGGTCCCTCTAGGTACAACCCCTCTCCCTGCATGCAGCTCAGTTCATCAAAAAGCAGTACAAACATAGAACAGAAGGGGTGGGTGCTGTGTCCGTCCACAAACTCAGAGAAAGGGATTTTATGGGGGGTACAAAAATCCTATTTTCTATTTCGTTCATGGACAGACACCGCATCTTTATTCTTGACATTAGGGACGTCCCCCAAGCCGCGTCAAAAACGAGGGGTGGGCACAGCAAATAAAACAAATTACCACCCAAACCAACCAACACTCCACAATGGAGGCGCTGGAACCTAAACAGCCCCCTGCAGAGTAAGCATTCGCCGATGCACTCAGATTACCTTGTAATATTTGGTAAAAGGGAAATTTTAGGTGACCCGGTCACCGCTTACACACAAGATTTGTTGCCCAAGAGGCACCTATTGCCCTGGCTGAATGCACTGTGACAGGAAAGGAAGGCGCTCACCTGTCAGGGCATAAGCCCGACCGCCTGATCCACTGAAAAAAACGGTGGTCGACGAGACCGCCAGGCCCTCCAGAGGGGCAACAAAAGGGGGGTCAGAGTTCCGAAAAGGAGCCGTAGCAGACAGATCCACCCGCAGAGCTCGTACCAAGCCCAAGGAAGGCCAGCAACCTCTTGGGATGCGATAGCCGAGTTCACAAGAATGAAAGTCCAATGTCCTCAGCGCCACTTTATCCTAGTGGAGGAGTAAGTAGGGAGACTAGCAAGACAAAGCCACCAACTCAGAAAACCTCAGGTAGAGGTAAAAGCCACACAAAAAGCTACTTCCCAAGAGGGTGCTAACAGGAGAATCTCTCTAATGTTTTCAAAATGGTGGTTACTCAACCACCAAGGGTACCAGATTCAATCCCACAGAGGCAGCAGTGATTGAACCAGAGGGGCCACAACTCGAACCCCTTGGACAAACATACTCCCCAGGAATGAGCCGCCAAGGGTCACTGAAAGAAAACAGCCAAGGCTAATATACGCCACTAAATAGAGCTAAAAGCAAGTCTTTGATCCACTCCCCGCTGTAAAAACAGAAGGACCCAGGAAGCCGAATATGTACATGAACGCCACTCAATCTCCACACAGAGATGTAGGCCCTCAAGTGTGATGGTTAGTCTTACAGAGGATGACTTCCGTGCCCTTAGCATGGCGGAAATCGCCGAAACAGACGGGCCACGGTCACTTAGTATCCGACTGTCAACAGCCACGTCGTGAAGGCCAGTGACTGAGCAGGATGAAATGTAGGACCTGGCAACAGAAGGTCCTCTCGCATTAGCAGCTGCCAAGGAACATTCGCCACCAGTCGTACTAAGGCGTACCAGGGACACCAAAATCAATCTGAGGCAATTAGGACTACTCGGACCCCTCAGCCTCTACTCTGCGAAGCAGACGAGGAAGAGTATTTGCAGGAGGAAGGCATAATTTGGCAGATACTGTCCCCTCAGGGCGTCCGACGCGTCCTTCCAGGGATCATTGAACTTCTACAACCTCAAAATCTTCCGATTGGGCCGAGAAGCCAGGAGATCCCCATCTCCAGTAAAAGTCGAAAACACCCCTGGGTGTAGCGACCCTAGTCCATGGCCCAGCAACTGATGGCTGAGGGAGTCCACCAGCTAGAGTTCTACGCTTGGACTGTATGCGGGTGATAGAGCCAGTACATTCTGCTCACCACAGGATTTGAGCGACAGAATGCTGCAGCCGAGGGACTTGTTCCCCTCGATGGCTGACAGATGCCACCGCCGTTGCGTTGTCTAATTGGATCCTGACTGAACGCTCCCGCAGCCTCCATGACTGACCAGCAGGCGGGGTTCTTCCTGTGTCCAGCGACCGCGTCGTCCGATAAAAAGGAAACGACTTCCTGGACTAAAAGGCCGGAGCCCCCAGATCAGGGAATCCCTGACTAGCCACTTACCCGGATTTGACCATCCAGGGAGAATGGAGACATGTCCCATGGCGACAGGATCTTCGTTTGCAAGACTCGAGTGTGGAACTAAACAGACAGTACCAACTGAAGGTGGCTACCATGAAAAACCCCAGGACTCGCATACAAAAGCGCAGAAACCACCACCAGCGTGACGTCCACCGATGTACCGCAGCCCGAAGAGTCTGCAACTTGCGAGGGGAGAAAAAACTCTCGCCTTTGAGGAGTCCAGCCGTTGAGTCGGCACCAAAACCGATTACTGGAGGTTCAGTACACTCCCAGTCTAACTGGTGATCACCATATCCACCCTTAATTCTGAGGCCCAAGCTGCTCTCAGACAGAGATTGACCAAAAAGCCAGTGATTGCGATCCCTTGCTGTCTCAGCAAGGCCAGGATCGGGGCGAGCACCTTAAACACTTGGTGCCGATGCCAGGCCAAAAGAGAACCACCATCTTGCAGTGCCCATCCCAAACCGCAGAATACTCAGATGCCTGATGCATATGGGGACTTCAAAAAAGTGCGTCCCTAATGTCCAAGGATGGTAGAAACAAAAATCCTCAGATGGAGTGCAGCGACCACAGAGAGAAATACTACCATCCTGAACCTTTGTGCTTTCACAAAACTGTTGAGGGCCTTGAGATCCAGGACCGTACAGACCCCACCCTTCTTTAAAACATAGTAGATTCCTTGAACATTATTCCGGCACTGGCACAGGGACTATCACCCTGCGCATCAGCACGTCCTGCACTGCCCCAAACAAGGCGGCCCGGCAAGCCAGAAGGGGATGAAGGTTGGAGAAAAAAAAAACAGTTTTGGGGACAAGAAAAAACTCCATCTTGTACCCTGATGAAACCACTTCACAGACCCACTGGACAGAAGTAGGGAGGTCCACTACTAACTCACGAGGGCGACCCCCCACCCCATAGTCGGGCAGGGGGCAAAACCTCCAGATGTGCTCGCAGGCATGTTTTGCTTGTGAGAAACAGGGATACTTCAGTCCCTTAGCGGGTGCCCTGTCGGCCTGGGAACGCTTACCTGCGAGCCCAGCGGAACCTTTTTTGAGTATGTGGGAGCACCATGCTCTCACCCCAAACTACATTTTCAATAATGCCATCTGGCGAGGCTCCAAAAGCCTCTAACCCAGGCAGAGCAAATCTGCCAGAGCCTCCTTGGACATCTGGTCCGCAGACCAGCAGTTCAGTCAAATCATGCGGCGTAGCCCCACCGCAGATACTGATGGAACTGGACAGCCAGGGAGCTGTATCTAAGGCTGCAATGCAGACATACTTGAGGCCATGCAACAACAGGCCCACTATCGTGGAGACTGGGGAATCCAGTGGCTCTACAAGTCACAGAGCAGCAAATCTATGGCCATTAAGGGAGCGTCAAAGACACCCGGTTTGTGGCCATAAATGCTGACCACAATACCATGAACAAGGACCAGGCACCGCCTTGGTCCTCCCGTCTCCAAGGTCCTTAAAAAGAGGGGTCCCTTCCACCAGAATCGTGGTAATTCCCTGGACACAGGAGGGTCCCATCGGTGGGAGATGTCCTTTTCCAGGAACATTCCTCAAGAGAGAACGGACAGCCAATGGGATTTTTTTTAAACGCGTCAGCCGTTCCCACTCTTGGCATAAAACGTACCAAATGGCTAGGTAGGAAAAACCTAGCGGTGCGGGCCGGCCTATGGGACCCAGAAGGGTGACCGGTGCCTTAATAGATGCCCTCGCCGTATCCTCCAATTTTGGGGATCCCGCGCCCAGTGAGAAGTGCTCCATAAGCTCCTTTTGCGCTGACCCGGACACTGAAGAATCAAGGGATCTCATCTGTACTGTAAGAAAAAAGTCCTGGTCCGCATCTTCTGACCTGTCAGAGCAGAGGACATTTGCCACAGCAGACCCGACTCTGAATCAGAACTTCCGCCAGAAGATGGTGGGGGGGTGGTTTACCCCCCTTGAACCCACACACTGCTTCCACCCTGGCAACGAGAGTCTCCAGGACCGCCGACAGGTGCACCGGCTGCCAGCACAGGTATGTAAAACCACAAAATGGCCGCAAGCCCTGTAAAGCATGCGGTCCACAAGAAAAAGGCCGCTGGTCATCTTTATGGAAAGAAAGTGCGGACTACGCTATTACCCATTACCCAAAATGGCCGCTGACCATTGAAGAGGAAGAAAAAAATAAAAACATAGCAGCGAACACCCGGCAACCAAAATTGAGGCACACACACACAAGGCAGCACACCCCAGCAGAGAGCAGACCCCAAACGCAGCATAGCCCTTTACAGCCAAGAGTCCCCCCCCCGGGCAAGCCCAGCCACATAGCACAGGGAGGGTGGAAACCCCTAATCGATCCCCCAGGAATGCCCATCCATGTCATCCTGCCAAAGCAGGGGGACTGCTACTTACTCGTCCTGCATGGACGTGCTGGAAGCATCCCTGACAGACCCATCTCCCGCATGTTTACGGGGGGTGGCTGTCGGCCAGGCACACTGTGACTCGGACATAGAGCCCGGTCATATGTATGCCCCAGAGCATGTAGCTCAGTGGACGACCCAGAGAGTAGCTAAATGTCAGCACACGCTCGATGGCCAAAACTGGGGAGACTACAAGGATCTAATGTCCAGCCTGTCGCCCAGTCAGCAGTTGATAGTAGATCTCAGGAACCCATTTTTTTTTTTTTAAAGAAATAGAAAAAAAATCTCCGGGAACTATGAGCCCAAAAGGGAGCCACGCCCATCTATGCTAGGCAGAAAAAAAAACTGAGCTGCTGCATGCCCAACCCTTCTCTGAGTCATTTAGATGTCCATCGGCATGACTGTACATGCGCCTTGTCTTGAGGAGGGGGACTTGCCGTGTTTGGAGTAAGAAAAATGCTAACTATAAGACTTGGAACACTATCCCTACAGTCAAGCACAGAGGTGGAAACACAATGCTTTTGGGCGGTTTCTCTGCTAAAAGGTACAGACCGACTTTGCCTCATTGAGGGTCCAAAGGATGGGGCCCTGTTTTGTAAAATCTTGTATGACTTTTCTCAGCCAGACATGACAATGACCCAAAACATACTGCCAAGGCAACAAAGGAATGGCTCAAGAAGAAGCACATTAAGGTCATGGAGTAGCCTAGCCAGTCTCAAAACCTTAATCCTACAGTAAACTTATGGAGGGAGCTGAAATTTTGAGTTGCCAAGCGACAGCCAAGAAACCTTAAGGAATTAGAGAAGATCTGTAAAGAACAATGGACCAAAATCCATTTGAGATGAGCACAAACCTGGTCACCAACTACAACGTCTTACCTCTGTGCTTGCAAGCAAGGGTTTTCTCCACCATGTACGAAGTCATGTTTTGCTTGGGGATGAAATACTTATTTTACTCACTGAACTGCAACTCAATTTATAACATTTGTATCATTGTGTCTTTTGGTTAATATTCTGTCTCCATCATTTAACCACTTCCAGAGTGTGTGTGTGAGTGAGTGTGTGTGAGAGTGTGAGAGTGTGTGAGAGTGTGTGAGTGAGAGTGTGTGTGTGAGTGAGAGTGTGTGTGTGTGTGAGTGAGAGTGTGTGTGTGAGTGAGAGTGTGTGTGTGAGAGTGAGTGTGTGTGTGAGAGTGAGTGTGTGTGTGAGAGTGAGTGTGTGTGTGAGAGTGAGTGTGTGTGTGAGAGTGAGTGTGTGTGTGAGAGTGAGTGTGTGTGTGAGAGTGAGTGTGTGTGTGAGAGTGAGTGTGTGTGTGAGAGTGTGTGTGTGAGAGTGTGTGAGTGAGAGTGTGTGAGTGAGAGTGTGTGAGTGAGAGTGTGTGAGTGAGAGTGTGTGAGTGAGAGTGTGTGAGTGAGAGTGTGTGAGTGAGAGTGTGTGAGTGAGAGTGTGTGAGTGAGAGTGTGTGAGTGAGAGTGTGAGTGAGTGAGAGTGTGAGTGAGTGAGAGTGTGAGTGAGTGAGAGTGTGAGTGAGTGAGAGTGTGAGTGAGTGTGAGTGTGAGTGAGTGTGAGAGTGAGTGTGTGAGTGAGTGTGTGAGTGAGTGAGTGAGAGTGTGTGAGTGAGTGAGAGTGTGTGAGTGAGAGTGTGTGATCAGCGCTTTAAAAAATGGAAAGCTCTGTTATGGCAGCAGCTAGATGCCATAACCCAGGTATCAATCTCTTCAGCGAGTTGTCCGATTTACAATAATGGTGGTGTCTGCGATGGATTCACCTCAAGATCATGGTTATCGGCGGGCCGTGAGAGGGTTGCGCCCTCCATCACTTACCAGACCCATCGCAGCAGCGATCGGGTCTTTGCTGTGGCTGGGTATGGAGACGGGTGAGGGGAAGATGGCCCCCACTCTTTTCTCCATTACCACAGGAGGGAAAATGGCTAATTGGGCCCAATTTGGACATTTTCACTTAGGGGTGTACTCGCTTTTGTTGCCAGCGTTGGATGCGTGTTATTTTGAGGGGACAGCAAATTTACACTGTTATGCAAGCTGTACACTCACTACTTTACATGGTATAAAAGTGTAATTTCCTCAGTGTTGTCACATGAAAAGATACACTAAAATATTCACAAAAATGTGAGGGGCGTACTTACAATAGTTTAGCCTTTCTTGTCGCTCTAAGCCAGGGATTCTCAAACTACGACGCTCCAGCTGTTGCGGAACTACACATCCCATGAGGCATTGTAAAACTCTGACATTCACAGACCTGACTAGGCATGATGGGAATTGTAGTTCCTGAACAGCTGGAGGGCCATTGTTTGAAGACCCATGATCTAAGCCCTGGTTCACACTGATGCTACTTTGAAATCGTGCTACTTTACCTGGAAGTAGCGCGATTTCAAAGTAGCAAGGTCAGCACGATTTCAGATGCTACTTGATAGACATTTGTGTGGCTTCATACACAGATGTCTATAGAAATTGCACCTGAAATCGGCAAAAGTAGTGCAGGAACTACTTTTGCAAATTGGTGCGGTGCCGCAAAATCAGTGTCGCACCGATTGGAACAGTGCCATTGCCGCCAATAGGCTGCGAGTTGTCATGCGATTTGAGAGATCGCTCCAGTGTGAACCTAGGCTTAAACTGACTAGGTAATTTTACAAGTGAAGGATTTACATATAAGTAAGAAAGCAAAGTGCACAAATTTTGGTAAACCATAGCAAAATCAACATCTTCATTGATCTCACTTTAGACCATAATTGACGCCAATGTGCAGTGCTACATATTGAGATGTAAACAAAGAAAGTCAGTGTAGAGATCTTGCAGATAACTTTGCAAAAGAATACATTTTTCAATTCGATTGGAAATAATAAAAATAAAAAAATTGTATCAAATTAGCACAGCTTTACTGGTCTGAGAAAACAAGACTTAAAAACTAACCACATCAATACCTTGCGGTTTAATAGCTTAATATTTTACAGTGGAACCTCGGATTGCGAGTAACACGGTTAACGAGCATTTCGCAATACGAGCACTGTATTTCCTAAAAGCCTAACTCTGTTTGCGAGTGTTGTCTCTCAAAACGAGCAGGATTCAAGCCAAACCGGAGTGCAGTACCGCGTTTGGCCTGGAGGTGGGGGCGCCAGAGTCTAATGGTGCCGTTTGAAAACGGCCTGAAAGGCCCGAAGACAGTTTGGCTGACCTCGGAAAGGCTTGTGAGCGGAGTCTTTCCGAGGTCAGCCGAACTGTCCTCTGGCCTTTCCACCCGTTTGAGGCTCTCCGGCACCCCCTCACCTTTGGCCGCATGCAGTATTGCATGCTATTGAAGTCAATGCGTAACTAGTTATTTTCGATGGGGAAACTCGCTTTAATATGCTAGTACTTTGTGTTACAAGCATCCTCCTGGAACTAATTACTCTCGTAATCCAAAGTTTCACTGTACTGGTTAAAAACATTACTACATGAATCAAAACTAAAAGGAATGTAACATGTTCTTTTATTAAAACCGCCAGTAAAAACCAACATGTAGGGTGAGCTCATCTGGTAGGTCAGTGATCTTTAGGAAGATACATGTGCAGATTTCAGTAGATATGAGGCGATCTTATCCACTTGCATGGTATCAGACAGGTTTAACCACTTAAGGACCGCCTACTGCACATTTACGTCGGCAGAATGGCACGGCTGGGCACATCAACGTGTATACATACACGTTGATTTTAGTACCCAGCCGTGGGTCGCGGGAGAGCGCCCGCGACCCGGTCCGAAGCTCCAGGACCGGGACCGCGGGATTCGCGGACCCGATCGCCGCTGCAGTGCGGCGATCCGTCCCTGGAGCGGAAGAACGGGGAGAGCCGTGTACACATGGCTTCTCCGTGCTTCTCTGTGGCCGCAGCATCGATCGTGTCATCCCTGTAATAGGTGGACGCGATCGATGACGTCACACCTACAGCCACACCCCCCTACAGTTGTAAACACAACACATAGGCACACATCCCCTACAGCGCCACCTGTGGTTAACTCCCAAACTGCAACTGTCATTTCCACAGAAAACAATGCAAATTTAAATGCATTTTTTGCTGTGAAAATGACAATTGTCCCAAAAATGTGTCAAAATTGTTCGAAGTGTCCGCCATATTGTCGCAGTCACGAAAAAATAATCGCTGATCGCCGCTATTAGTAAAAAAAAAAAAAAATTAATAAAAATGCAATAAAACTATCCCTTATTTTGTAAACGCTATAAATTTTGCGAAAACCAACCGATAAACGCTTATTGCGATTTTTTTTTATACCAAAAATAGGTAGAAGAATACATATCGGCCTAAACTGAGGAAAAAAAGTTTTTTTACATATTTTTGGGGGATATTTATTATAGCAAAAAGTAAAAAATATTGCATTTTTTTTTAAATTGTCGCTCTATTTTTGTTTATAGCGCAAAAAATAAAAACCGCAGAGGTGATCAAATACCACCAAAAGAAAGCTCTATTTGTGGGGAAAAAAGGACGCCAATTTTGTTTGGGAGCCACGTCGCACGACCGCGCAATTGTCAGTTAAAGCGACGCAGTGCCGAATCGCAAAAAGGGGCAAGGTCCTTTACCTGCATTTTGGTCCGGGTCTTAAGTGGTTAAGCTGTATCCATAGAACAGTACAGTAGGTTGCAATATCTGGTGCACCAAACATAGCTCCAATTAATTGGAGAAAAATGCAATGTGTTTTACCAAAACAGGAAGACATACCATTTTAGAGAAGTCTCTGAAACTTTTTTGAATTTATGCATTTTTAACATAAAGCAACTTCTAGTTTATGCTTAAAATTGACGCTTGATGAGTATATTATACATGATGTTGGCGTACATCAAGGTGCATAAAATAGTCACCTTTATAATTAATGGACACATGCACAACCTATTATCTTAAATGGCTCAAATTAAACTCTTTAAGCTGCAAAAATATCTAGAAAACCACTAAAGGACTTTTCTATAGAGCAAATCCCATTTAGGATGTCACATTTCACCTATCTGACTATGAACGGTCTATATAATGTGCATCATGTAATAGTTTCGACTGGGGTTTAGTGATATACAACAACCTTTTAAAAAAAGCATTTATTGTAGTGTCAAAAATTCAATTAGAATTGTATGCCTTGTATTGCATTTGCAAGTAATAGATTTTCCTCATTCAGCCATCTTTCTTTTTTATTTTCTACAATTCAACGGAGCCGCGAATTGGGTCTTTGATCACATTAATAAAAGAAATAGTGTTCCTAAAATACTTGACATGGTTTATAGTTTTTTCCTGGAGAGGTTGACTGAATGAGTTAACCGTATTCCCAAAGCATGACTGGATAAGCATTTCTGTAGTCAATATATGTGATAGTTCAGGTGTTCTACTGTTAAGCAGAGAGGGACCAGAAAACGATTCGCTCGATGATGGGCTTACATGTTGTGACCGATGTTTGCAGTTCCATGATTGATTCCCCTATGTCAATGGTTCGAAAGCTAGCCTGTTCCAACTGTCCAAGAGACAAGACAACTTCCTGTCCTGGGTCACATGGCATGCAATCCATTCTGATTTTTGTTCTAACCCAAATCCTGTAAATACTACAAATTCCTAACAAATGCATAACAAATCCATATCTACTCTTACATATGCAATAAAAACTGCATTGTTCCGCCATAAAGTGGATGTAAATGCAAAATTTTAAAGTAGATGTAAATCCTAACTAAAAGGCATTAGGCTGCTAAAGCACTGGGCAACAATTGCCTTTTATTTAAAAAATTAAATACTGTGTCTTTCACATTTTTATGCTTTGTTGCATCTTATTACTGGTGAACTCCTGCTGCCACTTCCTGCCTACTGCATGCACTCCAGCAACGCCTGCGAGACATTTCTCAGGGTAGCTTTTCTGATTGCAACAGCAGTGGACCATGTCTGCAAAATGTGTTACAACAACCACTTGCAGTCTCCATCAGATGCCCACATGACAGAGAAACACAGCATCAAAATTGGGAGACACCGATGGGGCTTTAATGGCAAAAGAGAGAGGATTAAGGGGAAAAAAAAAAAAACTCACCTACGTGGATTCAGCATTGGTCTGATTCTGCATCTGTCCCCTGCAGTCTCTAAGACCACTGAATACTCAAATTTTTTCATCTTCAGTGAGCAGCGGGGCAGCGAGTCACCGGCCCTCTGAGGTACCCCTCCAGCCCTCAATGGCGCTCTGGGCTGTGGAAGTAGGGGGAATAGCTGGCTCAGCCTCTCAGTGCATGCTGGAAGGCTGATGGTTAGGGCATCTGAGTGGACATTAAAGTTGGGAACCCTCCAGAGTCTAGGCCAGCTAAGTGAGGTTGGCCAACAGTGGACTTTAGCCCATTGTTGGCTAAATAAGGGCCACAAGAGTGCAGAATTAAGTGCCCACATTAGAAGTATGGCAAAAAGAACTTTGCACTACTTTATACATCACAGAAAGACTATTGAAGTACAACCAAAGCTCGTCTGACAGCCACCAGCGCTATGCTCACCGAGCACTGAGAGATCAGCTATCAGCTTTGATTGCTCAGTTCTCAGTCTTAGAGCAGGTGGGGTCAGATGCAGATTAATCGATTATGAAAATTATAATTGATTAGTTGTCGATTAATCGATTAGTTGTTTCGGCCCTAGATGCAGCTTTAGACTGATGCATCCACCTAGCCAAGTATAATTCTTAAAAATAAAAAATTTCCCATACTTCTGTTTAAAAGGAAGAGGGAAAAAAAGGCATGAAAGCTTTTCCTTTTCTCAAGGAATGTTGCGTTGGGTTATAGCGAGATAACACATACCGTATTTATTCGAGTATAGCACGCAAAATTTTCTACCAAAAAAAGAAATCAATGTTTGGGTGGGCGTTATAAACAAGGGCTGGGGTGGGGTGGCAGTGGCGGCCAGTGCATTGAGGGCGCAGGCGAATTGTGAGTTCGCACTGCGCCTTTTCCGGGCTGCAGCCGGTCACTGTACGTTAGGGCAAAGAAAAAAAAAACGTCCCCACATCACGTACAGTGGGCGGCCCGAACTGGGGGTGAGAATTCTTATTATCCGCTGTATGGTCGCCGCTTCATTTCCTCGCCCAAACGTTAGGGTAAGCATTGCTTTTGTACAATTCAGTGTTTTGCGTACCGTAATTCAGTGTTCTTCATATTTTAATTGATATACTGGTACCAGTTAGATGGCAACTCAGGGTATCAAGAGAAAACCTTCTGCATATGACGCTTCATTCAAGCTCAAAGTTGTTGACCATGCTGAAATTCACGGAAATCGAGCAGCTAGCCGAGAATTCACTGTACCAGAGACTAATGTTATACCAGTTTACGTTGTCAATAAATGATTTTTATCATGGCCGCACGTGTTCAACGTTTTTTTGTCAATTACCATGCTTGGTGTGAAACAAAATGTTATACTGATTTTTAATCGAAAATTAGGGGTGCGCGTTATACACGTGTGCGCGTTATACTCGGATAAATACGGTACCTAAATGCCTAGCCCCCAAATTGTTTCTGCTTAAGGGGAAGACCAACCAGAGTGAACTTTGATCCTCCTTCAATAGTGAACACACAAAAGTGTAGGCCTTTGGTCATGTGGCACGTTGTCCATTCCAAACTTTTAATATAGCATTATAATATCATTATAGGCTCACTTTAATTACTCTTCGGGTACCCATACTAAATATTTTTCGGGTACCCATACTAAATATTTTTCGGGTAACCATACTAAATATTTTTCGGGTACCCATACTAAATATTTTTCGGGTACCCATACTAAATCTTTAACACCTCAGGTGTGCCATTTTGCAAGAGTGCACATATATACAGGACCATGATCCCAGTCTTGGCTTAGAATTGTAGACGGGCTACTTGATACAGGAAGAAAAGGTGATCATAGTACAAGGTTACGGTAAGCTGCATTTAATAGGTCCATAGTAGTAGAGAAACTTAAGGGGAAAATGAAAGATAATTTCAGTAGATAACACCTTTTTAATGCCCATGCATTGTTTGTTTTTTATTAATAAAACTAACAGTGCCAAGTTAAACAAAATCATTTATAGGTCTCTGTATAGTTAATAAAATTACATAAGTGTATGCACTTTCCAATAAAAAGAAGATTGTATTTCAGTAGGCAGCTGTCGGCATATGTGCAGTTTATTTTCTTGTGAATAAGTTCATCTTAAACTACAGCTTGCCTTAAAAATATCATAGAAAATATGACTGCTAAAAACAATTCACAAATCTGGAGAAAAGAAAAATGTTAAAACTAAAATTTCAACATTATAATAGATTACAAGGCGTTTAGGAAACAAATACAAAACATTTGCTTCAGAACACATTTAAATGATAATTATGTAAACTATATATAAAAAAAAGTTTACCTGGAAGAATTCAGGCAAATTATACTATAAGCAATATTTATATACTGTATATAGCAACTTTCAAAACATTTCACAGAACTGCATCGGCATTGCAGATTTTTTTTTGGATAGAAAATTTATTTAGTTACCCCAAAATATACAACAGAAATCATAAAAGCTGTAACAGTTCAGTTTCTGAACTCTAGCTTATTTCAGGAGGAAAAAAGGTTCTTTGGACAATGCATGATTTCTTAAAACCATACTTAATCCTACATTATATGTTCTTCAAATAAAAGCCAATTTGTTAAACCCATTTCATTTAGCATGTATGCATAGCATTTTATTTATTACATGGATCATACATCATTAGGAAGTGTCACAGAACCAAGGGCCAAATAAAAAATGTGTTGGAACAAATAAGGGAGCCAGAGAATAAAATACTATATTCAAACATCCACAGCATAAAAAAAAAATGCTTGGTTATAACCAATTGCCTCACCATTATGTTTCCGTAGCCGTGATATTAACCAGGTAAGGAAAAAAAATAGACATGTTCCTGAAATTATTTGTAACTGGATACCAATTTTACTACATTAGTCGTCGTCGTCATTTTCATTAAAGTCATCCTCATCATCATCATCTTCCTCCCCAACGTAAGATACAGGCGTTTCCACCCTGGAGCTGCTGTACTGTGATCCATTGGAGCTGGTAGCTTGCATTCCATCTGCTGTCAAATCACTGCAACGACAAAAAAAAAAAAAAAAAAAATCAGTATCATAGAAAACACCCTTAAATAGCATTCCCCTCCAACAGCCCACAGAGCCTTCCATGCGCTCTCAATCGCAGCATACAGTCAATGAACCCATATTGCCTGAAAAAGGAAGCAGGGCTGCACCTTGGGCAGGCATCATCTTTAAAACCACACTGACAGGAGAGACTAAACTACGCAATACCTGCACTTTACTCTCCCAGGGCTGCAAGTCTGAGGACTAATAAAAAGGTAAAATATAGACTGAGATCATAACTGAACAAAGTCTTTTATTACCTTGTGTAATAAATTGCGTATGAATTTTTGTACTCCTCATACATTTTAATTTCCATGAAGGTCACAGGAAGTCTAACCTGTGCGTTATACTGTTGCTTTCAGGAGGATTGGGCATTGGCAAACAGAAAACTATAGGCAAGTGAAGGATAACCCCCCGTACTACCAGTATGCCTCAGTTTTGTAGCAGTCATTCCAAAAGCACGATTGTGTCCCTCAATGAACTCCAAGAAAATAATTTTACAGCCAGTACAAAAATCGTACTTTCCTTTCTCGTTCGTGAGGGACACCAGACGTCTAACCTTTTGGCGCCAGCCGTAGGCATATATGCGGCCCTGTTAAAACAACTTGCCATGTTCTCTGCACAGTATCCAGAGGCGATTGGTAAGCTCCCGATGCATACTTGCACTTAGAAGCATCCCGACGCAACAGCCAATAACAGCGGTCAGATGACCCAAATGCCTGCACTTCTTTGCTTTTAGAACTTGTGCTAAGGGTTAGCTTTTGGGACATTGAAAAGCAGTCCAACTGAATGATGGGCAACATAGCAAAAGCCAACAGGCTCAAGAAAAAAAAAAAAAAAATAGAAGCTGTTTGCAGCTCAAAAAGCAGGCCAAATGCTAAGGCCAAAATTTCCACCAAGAACTACTGAGAATATGTAAATAAAAGACTAGGAGATGGCTTTGAAAATTTGGGAAACAGTTGCCAGATGCTGAAAGAAAACACCACAAGATCTAGTAGAGTTTGCCTTGACAAGAAAGGTGGATCCTTGAGATTATGCACATGGATAAAAGTCTGTCTGAACCACCAAGAGATGGTGGAACAAGAAGCCAGTGCATTCTTAAGAGTTTCATTCCGGCTGACAAAGTGAACACAATTTTCCTTACAGGAGCAATGGCTGAGAGATAGAGACTCAATCCAAATCACATCCAGACAAATGGAGAATACATTTCCCTTGGAATTAATAAAGTATTCAGATTTCCCTTTTGTCAACTAGAGCCAAAAACGAAGGGATGGGAAAACAATGTCCTGGTTAGGGTGAAGGTCAAACCAACTTAGGCAAGAAAGGTAAAGAAATTTTCCACAAATTTGTATTTTAAAAGGACCACAGGCAGCAATTATAAAAAAAATGACTACAAGTTTATTAAAAGGGCTTCCCTTTCAGCTAGTTTTATATCTGCCCGCCAACCTTATGCGCTTGTTTTTATATCTTTATGTGTTTTTTTGTCCAACCCATTGTTTGATCATGTGTCATGTATTCTTACATATATCAATTTTTTTTTTTAAATCACTGCCTGTGGTCCATTTAAAACCCCAATTTGGGGAAAATTTCTTTACTATACGTATTCAGGATGGGATCTACAAGCAGCTTAGCCGATTAGCTGGGGCAAACTTTTCTTATATTAGGCAAGAAAAGTGCTGAACACACCATCTGGTCTTGGAGCAAGACCAAAAAGAGTTCTTTGCATGATAAGACTTAGTTATGTAGCATGAGGCTGTATATTCTGCAACATTTAAATTTCTGTTAAACTCGTTCAATGAATCCAAACTCTGCAAGCAGAGATAACATGCACTGCATTGATGCAGTCACTATGAGAGAAAACAAAAGTTCAGGAATATTCCTTTATCCCATTTAATAAATCTACTTACACAACTGTAGTACGGTTAATGTCTCAGTCACAATTAAAAAAAAAAAAAAAAAAAAAAATGGCTGATTACCGCCATTACCAGATAAAAATAAAAAATGCCATAAAACTATCCCTTATTTCGTAGACGCTATAACTTTTGTGCAAACCAATATATGCATATTTATCAAAAATATGTAAACGAGTATATATCAGCCTAAACTGAGAAATTAATTTGTTTTTTTATATATTTTTGGGGGATATTTATTACAGCAAAGTAAAAACACAGTGCCGAATCGCAAAAAGTGCTCTGGTCAGTAAGGGGGTAAATTCTTCCGGGATGAAGTGGTTAGTGGTTAAATGCGCCAAACTACAGGTAACAGTTGATTTTTTCCAGGGCTCTGCTCCATGTAGCATGCACTCAATAGAAACAAAATGTAGTCTCACATGGTGGTAAACAATATGTCAATTTGTATTCATTATTTTTTAATAGAGGAGAAAAAAAAAAAACATACCTGGCTGAAAATCTGCGTCCATTTGACACCGCACCTGATGTTGAGGAGACATACACACTGCTGATTGATCCCTGAGCCATTTCTGTTTAGGAAAGAAACAAGCATTTAGTACAATGTCCATGGTTTTGCTTACATTGCCATATACTTTGCACAGGAAGTTTTAAAAGTGGAAAAAAAAAAATATGACTAGACGTGTTTGTGATCACAAACTTTTTATTCACAGTGCACTAGTAAAAAAAATTGGTTTACCTGCAAAATGTTGCTGCCAAAACAGGAACAGAGGAAATCTCTCCAAAGTGAGGGAATCTCTGGGTGTCACCAGAAGCACTTTGACCATTGTAAGATATCCCCCCCCCCCCCCCCCCAGCTCCTGTTCCAGGGATTTTCTTTTACATTGGTGTTCGATAATGGTAAACAGGACAAATAGATGGGTGAATCTCCCTAAAGGGGGCACGGACTGCAAAAATAAACTGAAAAGTGTTTTGATCCCTCTCAGCTCTACCCAAAACTAAAAACTAAAATAAAAGTATAAACCAGAGACTTAAGAAAAGGTCAGTTACAATAAAAGCAATTTTGACTTGTCGGTAAATTCTATATCTTGGTGTACAGGACACAAGCAATTTATTCATATACTATGGATTACAGGCTCATTTTCAGATGAATGGAAACTAGCAAGCTTTTGAGGACAAGCGCACTACTGCCCTCCATGAGTCCTCAGTTTTGTAGCAAGCAATGCAGAGCAACAATGAGAGTGGCTTGTACTCTGTAGTCAAAAGATATGGAATTTATAGGTTAGTCAAAATGTCTCATCTTAAATCATACAAGGCATGGGCAACTTATTCACAAACCAAGGGATGTCCCTAAATGATGGGCAACAACTAAGCAAAATGGAACTATGCCTTCAGGCCCCAAAGACAGAGTGCCGCTGCAAGAACTTTGTGGCTGAAAGCTGTATTTTCACAGGAGATTGGAGAGCCACCTGTTAAAGCTTTTAAATAGTATGGACAGACAAATAGGTGGCAGCCTTGCACAGTTGAGCAACACAGGCTTGTTGCCTAAAGGCCTAGGATACTCTTAGGCCCCGTACACACGACCAAGCTTCTCGGCAGACTCCAGCAAGAAGCTCGCTGGGATCCATATTCTGCCGAGAAGCTCGATCGTGTGTACACTTTCGTCGAGCATCCCGTTCGGGAAGCTCGTCGAGCCAAAATAAAGAGCAGGTTCTCTATTTGCTCGACGGGCCATCAGGACTAATGGCTCGACGCCTTTTTCAACAGCCTGGTCGACGAACTCGACGGCCGGCCGAGAACCTCGTTGGGTGGAACGATAGGTTTAGCCCGACGAGGTTCTCGGACGTGTGTACGCGGCCTTAGAGAGCTGAACAAGTGGGGATGCAAAAATTGACAACATTTCTGGTTAAAGCATGGTACACACACTTTTTTTCGTTCAACCCAGTGTGCTGAACAAAAAAAATTAACAGCTCGGGAGGAGCCACTGTACCAACTATGCAATATTACATCTCCCCGCAGAGCTACTGTGTTCCGACAGGGGAGCACACCAGTTAGTGCTCTCAGGTAATAGCCAAGAGCACTCATCGGGTTTGCTCGTGTATACAGCCCTTAAAGGGGTTAAGGGTCATGATTTTTCACCTTAATGCATCCGATGCATACTGGCCCCCCACACATCAACACACTTTATTTCAGTTCTTTATTGGATAGATTGATAGCAACGTAGCCAGTGGCTCACGCTGCTATCAAATCCAATGATGTGGTCGTCGGGGCAGAGTCCGGTGCTTGTGTCTATAAACGCAAATGCTGGACTCGGGAGCGCGCCCGCAAGGTAACCCCTTGGGAAAGTGCTTTCCGGGGGGTTAGCTGATGCAGTGAGAAGCCAAGACAGCCGCCGACAGAAGACGAGGATCGGGGGCCACTCTGTGCAAAACGAGCTGCACAGCAGAGGCAGCTTAACACCCGAAACACCTTGAATAAAGCGTTTCAAAGACGTTTGAGGCTAAAAGCTTCTAAAAATAAAAAGCATAGATAAGGCCCCCAATACCCTTTTAGAGTGCCAAGAGCCTGATCCTGTTCACAGGTAGGCCAGATATAAAACTCACAGAATAATTTCTGGAATTAAATTGACTGATTGCACCACGCAAAGAGATTTCCAGATAGGATAACAGATCAACATGGAAGTGGCACCTGTCGCTTTCAGCAAGGTCAGACTCAGATTTGTTTTCCTTTAGGACTTGGGTTTCAACATGAGCTATGACCAAGTGCTGACATTACAGTGCAAAAAGCATCAGCTTATACCCCACTGCCTGCTGTGATTTGTAGTGCCGTTTTGTTTTACAAATAAATGCGTCCTTTTAAGGATTTTTGGAAGTGCGGCTGTCCAACCTTTTCCTTTTCAAGTTTTGTTCCATGCATTGCCTGCACCCACGCTTCCGAGAGGACACTGATTGCTTAGTGCACTCACCTGTAGCGGCAGTTTTCTTCTTTCGGGAACCAGGGCCCTCCGGGACACAAACTGCTGTAGTTGTTGTTGCACCTGGATGCCAATAGGTCGACCCCTGACCATCCTACGTTGGCAAATTTCCTGGAACACCCCTGGGTGTAGGGACCATTCCCCCAGGCAGAACTGCTGGTGGCTGAGATAATCTGCCTTCCAGTTCTCTACTCCCAGGATATGGGCTGCTGATGGAATCGGCACATGTCCCTCTGCCCAGGCTAGTATGTGTGGTTCACCTCCTTCAGAGCAGGACTCCTCCTAGCACCACTTTGGTGGTGTATATAGGCTACTGCAGTGGCATTGTCGCCATGAACCCTGATAGAGCAGTCCAGCTCCACCATCCATGAGCGTAGGGCCCCCAATTCCTGGACGTTTATGGGTAGGATCTGTTCTGTCCTTGACCATTCCCTTGAGCCCCTCTAGGGTTTCTCCGCAGCCTGCGAGACTGGCATCTGTAGTCAGTACTCTCCAAGTTACCGGGAGGAAGGATCTTCCCTTTTGCAGGTTCTGATCCACCAGTTTAGGCTTAAGCGTGCCACAGGAGATAAAAACATTGGATAATCCAGGGCTTGTCCTCTCCTGTTCCAAGCAAACATGTCTTGTAGAGCCCTGGAATGGAACTGGGCCATAGGGCACCACCTCAAAGGATACCATCCTCCCTAGAAGACTAATATAAAGGCGAATGGAGGGTTGGCTGGTGCCCCTTACCTGACCCTTCAGGGCACAGGTCCTTGTGGGTGGCAAAAATACTCTTGTTCGGACCGTATCTAGGATCAGACCTAAATACTTTAGACCTTGAGCTGGGTTCAAGTCTGACTTTTCAATATTACTGAGCCAGCTAGGGTTGTTCGATACCACTTTAAGACCGAGTACAAGTGCCGATACTTTTTTTCCCCGATACCGAATACTGATACTTTTTTTTAATCTCATGTGACAGCGGCACATGTGTCAGTAGTTTTTTTTTTATCTTTAACAATTTGTTTTTACAATTATTTTATTTAAAATGCTTTCTTTTTGAGGGGGGGGCGGACTGTGTCAGTGTGTTTTTTTTTAAATTATTTTCTACAATTTTTATATTCTTTATTTTTTCAGCCCTGTTGGGGGGCTTTGGTGAGATATCAGGGGTCTTAACAGACCTCTGACATCTCCCATTTGAGACAGAGAAAGGGACACGTGTTCCCCAGTCCCTTTCTCAGCAGCATTAACTGCTCTGAAAATGAATGGAGAAGAAGACAGCGTCTTCTCTTCATTCATAAACTGAAACTTTGTAATCACAATTTACGATGTTTCAGTTATGTGAAGTGAATGGACCGAGTCAGTGATCACTGAATCTGTCCATTCAGAGCAGTAAGGAGCCAGATTTACAAGCTTCTACCCCGCTCTCCATCCTGACAGTTCCAGGGGGTGGAGGAGGAGGAGCACAGGAGGAGAGAGATACACAGAGGGATACACAGAGGGAGAAACACGGCAGGGGACATGGACTGCAGCAAAAACGGAGGGGGGCTGGAGGAGGACATGGGACAGTCAGCGGTGATCGTGTGTGGGGGAGTTACAAGCACCGATCACCGCTGATTTTAAAGCAGCTGAAAGCCGCGGAGGGGGAGGGGGGGGGAGGAGAAATTAGTTTTAAATCTATATAGCGGTGATTGGTGCCTGTAACTTCCCCATGCACTGATCACCACTGACAGTACAAGTATCGGGTGAAGCATCGGGAGCATCAGGCAAATACTTGGTATCGGTCCCGATACCGATACTAGTATCGGTATCGGGACAACCCTAGATCCAGCCTAAGCTTGTAAAATACCGCACTATAGATCCTAGGCTCTGTTCTAGAGCTTGTAGTGAGTGATGTCCGAGAAGGTCATCCAGATAACCAAGCACCAGAATCTCTTGGACCCTTAAAAAGACCCAGTACTGGTGATAGGACCTTGTGAACACCCAGGGGGCTGTAGCAAACCCGAAGGGTAGAGCCACGAACTGAAACTGACGTTCCTCTACTGCAAACCGTAGATACCTCTGGTGAGGTGAAAGATCGGTATCTGTAGATACGCGCCCTTTACATCGATGGAGGATAGAAAGTCTCCCATTTGGAGTGTGGCTACTACTGAGCGCACAGACTCCATCCGAAAGGACTTAATCAGATACTGGTTGAGGGATCTTGGGTCCAAAAATGGGACTTGTGACCACATTTGGGGGGTCAGGTTCACTCTTTCGGATACAGGAACCTGTACAGTCACTCCTTGATGCACTAAATGATGTAGTGCCTGAAGCAATAAGTCTTTTTGGAGAACCCGAGGGAGTGCTGTATTTTAACCCCCCAGCTTGTAACATCGTTCTCCAAATGTCTCCCCCCCACCTGGTGGAGTGGGAGCGCCCCCTTAAAAGGAGGGCTTGGTGCTGGTTTTATTCAAATTTTGGACCCAGGGCTTTTTCTGGCCCTGGACTTGCGGCTTGCCCCTGGCCCTAGCGCCCTGTTGACGGCGAAACTGCCTTGACGCCGAGACATTTGAGGAAGCAGTCCCTGAAGTTTTAAACAAGGGAAGAATGGTGCTTTTCTTCACAGGGAGTAGAGAACTCTTTCCTCCGGAAATCTATGAGTATAATAGATACATTTGGTAGGTACTCAGGACTTAAAATTGGCAGAAGCCAATGCATCGAGAGGGGGAAATGGAGATGATGGATACCCCACTTAAGATAGTGGACTCCTTTAAATATTTAGGGATCCACATAACAAGACAATCCCAGGCGGCATTGGAGGCCAATGTTTATCCATTGATGGAGTATATTAAAGTCAAGTTGAGGATTTGGAATAAACTCCCTTTGTCAGTGGAGGGAAGAATACATTTAATTAAAATGATCCTACTACCAAAGTGCTTGTAGATCTTCTCACACTCCCCAGTAGTAGTGCCTAAAAAGTTCTTTAAAAAGTTGAATTCACAATTTATAAAATTTATATGGGCAAAAGGTAGATGTAAAGTAAAGCTGACAACATTACAGCGCCCAAAGACAGAGGCAGGGTTGGCGCTGCCAGATGTCCATTTGTATTACTTGGCAGGACAAATGAGACATTTGCGTAACTGGTTTACACAGGAACAAAGCTCGGGAGTAGAGATTTGTTAAATATATTACAAGCTGAGAACTTTTTGGTAGTTTTAGAGACAAAACGTATACATACACCAGGGGTCAAAATACCGATGCTCTCATTAGTACGATCAGTATGGCGGGAGGTCTAAAAATTAACGGGCTTTAGGGATATCCCTGCTGTGCTATCTATGTGGGATAAACCCTTGTTTGGGGAAATATATACATTCAAAGATAGTATATTTTGGAAGCAAAAGGGAATAGTAGCTTTGGAACAGGTATACCAAAGTGGGAATATATGCTCATTTGATAACACAATATAAACTAGTCGATACATTCTTTTATAGATTTTTACAGTTAAGACATGCGTTAAGTGCCCAATTTGGTAGTAAAAGTATAGGTATATCTAGATTCCCCCTTATAGGAATTATGAGAACTCAAGGACCAAAAGGGATTAGTATCCAAGTTGTACACATTTTATGCAGGTCAAGATACGGGACTCTCCGCTTCAGATTAAGAGGAAGTGGCAAACGATATGTCCATCTATGACGGATGAGATCTGGAGGAAAGCCTGCAAATCACATTTGACAGTATCACCTGCAAGCAATAATAGATTGATACAGTTTTACATAATACACCAGGTTTATCTTACACCGTATAAACTAAGCCTGATGGGGAGAGTAGTAAACGCGGAGTGTGCAAGATGTCATCTACCATGGGCCAAATTCGAGCACATGATGTGGTCTTGCCCGGGCATCAGTAGATATTGGAGACAGGTTTTGGATATACTATCAGAAGTTGTGGGAGGATGTGTCCCATTTACTCCAGAAGTATGTCTGTCTATTGGGGTTAATTGAGAGTCAGAGTTTGAATGTATATACTAAGACTTGTTTACAAGAAACTTTATTTATGGCCCGCAAACAAATTGTACTTGGATGGATGCAACCTACGCCTCCTTCGAAGGCACAATGGCTTGGGGCGGTAAATCAAATCCTTCCATATGAGAAACTATTGTACGAGCATAGAGGAACACCCCAGAAATATTATAGAATTTGGGATGAGTGGTTGAACTCGGGGTCAACTCTTAGTGGTGAATAAGTAGAAGAGGGGCACTAATAGAAGGATACTCTGATTATTGGAAGTCAGTAAAGAGGGGGGAGGGGCACTGCAACCAGGGTAATGAGGTAGTTTGTCTTTGCTTTGTTTCCTTTTTGTTATCTGTTTTTATTTTCTTCAATGTGGAGTGTAATGTATAATGATACTTTTCTGTTGATTTGGTTGTATTTATGAAATGGGAAAAGATTTAATGAAGAAACATAATATTGACGGATGTAGACATGTGAAAGAATAAAAATAAAAACGTATAAAAAAATAAAAAAGTACTTGGGTGTAGTATATAAACACCTCAGAAGTTAGACCCTTTATTAGGACTCACCAAGCCCCTATACAACAATCCTGCTAAGCACCTTAGCCTACCAAGCAACACTTAGTGACTCACATGACCCGGGTAAGGAGAAAATTAACCGCTGCAAGTGTCTGTTCAGAGCCTGCTTTGGGTCCCACAGCTGCCTTCTGAAAGCACCTCAGGCTTGGCATATACAAGCTTAAATAAGCTGGCTGTGTGCCGCAACTTTGTGCATGTACGTGCATGGTCCTGGCCATACCCTGGCCATACTGCGCCCCTGTCCCCGTGAGCTCGCATGCAGAAGCGAATGCATACGCAAGTCCCGCCCACATATAAAAACAGTGTTCAAACCACACATGTGAGGTATCTTTATATCATGTTTTGGGGTTTTATGTAATTTTCTAGCAAATAAATGATGATTTTTACATGTAGGAGAGAAATGTCAGAATTGGCCTGGGTGCTCCCTGCATGTTGGGCCTCTGTATGTGGCCTTACTGTGTAAAAGTCTCACACATGGGGTATCGCCATACTCGGGAGGAATAGCAGAATGTGTTTTGGGGTGTAATTTGTGGTATGCATGTGCTGTGTGTGAGAAATAACCTAATATGAAAATTTGATGGGAAAAAAAAATCTTGATTTTGCAAAGAATTCTGGGAAAAAATGACAACTTTAAAAAACTCACCAGGCCTCTTTCTAAATACCTTGGAATGTCTTCTTTCCAAAAAGGGGTAATTTGGGGGGTATTTGTACTTTTCTGGCATGTTGGGGTCTCAAGAAATGAGAGGCTGTCAGTACATTAGGTGTGATGAAATTCATCAATTTTCAGTAATTGGTACCATAGTTTGTAGACCCCATAACTTTCACCCAGACTAAATAATATCCAACATTTTTTTTTTTTTTTTACCAAAGATATGTAGCAGTATACATTTTAGGCCAAATTTATGAAGAAAAATTACTTTTTTGCAAAATTTTATAATAGAAATGAAGAAAAATTATTATTTTTTGCAAAATTTTAGTTTTTTTCATTTATAGCAAAAAAAAAAAAAAAAAAACGCAGAGGTGATCAAATACCACCAAAAGAAAGCTCTATTTGTGGGAAAAAAAAGGACAAAAATTTCATTTGGTTACAGTGTTGTATGACCGAGTTATTGTCATTCAAACTGTGAGAGCACCGAAAGCTGAAAATTGGTCTGGTTATTAAGGGTGTTTAAGTGCCCAGTGGTCAAGTGGTTAAGAACCGTTTGTGGGACTAGAGACCTGGAGCTCAGAGAGCTCAAACAAACTGTGCCATCCACCTTGCAGACACTGGTTAAAAAAACTGAAGTATTTCCTGGATGGCAGGGGTTTTGCCAAGATATCCTGCCTAAAACCCTTAGACAACTTTTTCCAGATCTAAATTTATACTTGGTTTTTGGGTCAGAATGTAACGTCGTGTAGTTATCTCCATCTTCCACTATCCTATTCATCTTGGCCATATAGTCTTTTCTGTCCAAAACCCGTTATCTGCCAGTCTGATCGCTAAATCCTTATTATTACACAAGGAAATGGCTATCATGGCATTAGTCGTTTCTAACTTTTTTGATTGTCATCAGGTCAAGGCCCCATCCGAGTACCACATCCCTAAAAACCTTAAGTGGAGGGGGCAGGGCGCCCAGGGGATTAAAAGGGAGCCATTTGGCGTCCAAAGAAATTCGCCATTTTGGGACTGCAATCGGTTTTCCGTAATCGGATTTAAAATCTTGCTTTTTGATATTCAATTTTCATATGAATTTATGCACATCCTTGTAGGTCAAATTTGGACAAAGCGGAGGTGCATATTAGAGTCTTGTCTAAACACAAGTTTTTTTGCGTCTGTTGATCAAGTTGAATATCCCTGTCCCAACAAAGTCTTTTTCTCTTTCTCGCCATCCAACCTCTGACTCCTCTCTTTGATCTCCTGACCTCTTGACACCCTGATTGGGCCTGTGAAA
This sequence comes from Rana kukunoris, assembly GCA_029574335.1. NCBI lineage: Eukaryota > Metazoa > Chordata > Amphibia > Anura > Ranidae > Rana > Rana kukunoris. Next base: position 231,888,700 of record CM056050.1, on the reverse strand, counting down.
ACCCCAATGTTGTTGGTTAATCCCATAGCACCCACAGATAATGGTATCTGAGATGCATACAGGGGATCATCTGCTCTCATAGCCAGAGGGGGCATTTCTACGGTCATACTTTACATCAGGACTCTTCCCGTCCCGTAAAAGGATAGAAACTATTCTGTGTTTTGACATATTCATACTCCTCTCCGCCCATGTAATATGATGGTTCAAAATGGCTAGGCTTAGGGGCCATATCCTTGCTCTCGATAATTGGTCTTACCAGGGCCCCAAAAAGATGAAGGACCCCCTCCCCACCATTAACCTGTTGCCCCTGGGCATTTCCATACGGTAAATGCCCCTGGTCATACCCGGAATGGGGTTGGGGGGATTACCTCACCCCTGCCCGTTGGCCTGGTCTTTGGGGACGATGTGCTGGACGTGGGGCATGGTTAGATTGAAGATCCCCCTCTGTTACCTCTTACCCTGTAAAGGAACTGGTATGATACCAGTCTTCCTATCATAGGGGGCCCCTGATGGCCTCCTCTAGAAATGTGTGGGGTCACCTGTGAGCCCACTGTTGCGTTCCCCCCTTCCTGAGTCTATATATGTGGTGCTAGCTGCGACTTCTTGTAATCGTTACGGTACTTTTGTCAGACTAAGTTTCTCTTCAATGCCCTTAAATTTCCTCATCCAATCGTAGACGTTTTTGACACTTCCTCTTTACCAAAAAATGTAAAAACGTAAACCCCTGCTTAGTTAAAAATATTTAAACCAGTCTTCAAGCTGTAGTTCTCCGTTTTGAGGACTGACCTCCCATCTCCGTCTTCTATGGACCATATTGTTTTTAATATGGGTTTCCAGATATGCTATATCCCATTGGGTTTGGGTCTCAAACATTTACGTTTAACTCTTTTTTGTCCGATTTACACTATAGTGCGTTTCTCTTATTACTGGGTATACGTGTCTGGTTTATGCTTCTAAACATTGGAGACAGAGTTATATTGGCTTCTGGTATATATTCTGTTCCATCACTCAACTCCCCTGTGAGCTGGTATTCCCATATTCTCAGGACAAAGGCCCTGGCTGGGTTGCTAGCCACAAGCACAATTTGCTTGCCTTCTGGTAAGCATGGACTCTGGTGGAGGTGCACACATCTGTTTTTTTATTTAATTTTTTTCCACTAAATCCAACTATCAAGATACATTTATATTTATTTTTGTCTCTAGACTGATCATGCACATTTTGAGTTTATATGCATTTCAATTGTTTATAATATCCACTTCTATACAAATTAGTGCCGGTCCTTTATGATTTTTGTTATTGTGGTATGTATTTTGCCTAGAGCTTGCTGCTTTTTCAGTTTAAGTAGCGCGTTTTTTCTCTTATATCTGGTCCTTAAAAACAGTAGATTTCATAGGACATTAGCAAAAATAAAAACATAAAACTAAAGAAAAATATAGGTATACATTTTTTTGTCTAGTGGTATTTGTGTGTCCTCAAAGGACGAGAGAAACAATATTTTCATACAGTTAGCATTTTTATTCTCAACTGAACAAGAAACATTTCCTTCAAAGAATTCTAACTCGCTTAAATTTAACACTGGCAATGTATCAACATGTTCCTATTGTTGGTTGTCAAAAGCAGCTCAACCTACAAATCGAATTATTGGCACAGCCAAGACCTTCAATTCAAATATCTTAAAACACAATAGAAAAAATTAAAAATGAATGTATTAGCATTCATCCATCTTAGAATATAGAACTTATTTTGTCTCAAGTGGGGATCCATCCTAAAAATATTTCAGGGCTTTTGAGGTTCGTTTTAATATTTTGCACAAGACATATACAAAAAAAAAATAGAATACATTTTTTTATTAAGCTTAAAGGAACACTAAAGGTTCGTTTTTTATTAGATCAATTGATTGCTGTAAGCTAGAGCATTTAAATATCACTTACCTCGTTTATCCTTTTGACCTCCAAAATACAGTAATCCAGGTCTGAAAATGCCATTTCCTGTCTCTCCTCTTCTTGCTTTCCACCAGCACCTGCATGGTGGAAAGCAGAATGTGCTCACCCCCTCCCTATGACTACAGCCCTGCGTGAAGATGCTCTCTTAACCCTCATAGGCATGGAGGCTAAGCCTAATAGGAACTGTAGTTCCCATTAGGCCGTGATGTAGCAAGAATGAATGCGCACCGCAAACCAGGAAGTCAGTGAGAATAACGATTCAGGAGTGACAGAGGTGTATAAAACAGCTCGATTTCAACAGGTATCAAACTAGTTATAATGCAAAACATTACTTTTTACTTTATCAGCTACTGTCAGACTTTAATTTAAGAGGAAAATATTTTTGTCTTTACAACCCCTTTAAGAAAAACAAAATCTAACCTGTCACATATGGTTCCAAAGCCTTTGGCACCAAGCTCCGCGCCAACTTCAGATCTTCTGCTGAACAGCTGCCAGTCTCAAGTCCACAAGCCATACCCATACGTTTTAGTACTTCTATATCATCATGTATTTCAAAAGTGTTGTCAAAATTAAAAAGATATTCAAATCTGAAACAGTCAAAGTAGTGGTTTGTTTAAAGAAAAAGTGTGTAAAACTACATTCTCATATCCTTTAGCTAGTATACAAATTAAAAGGGAGTGGACACTCCTGAATAAAGACAACATGAAGTAGAAAAACAATACATACATTTAAAAAAAACACCTGTAAAGTCCTGTTCTTGGAGTACATTATAGTACACAGTAAATATTCATAACTACTTGGTGAATGGAAACTGGGCAAAAAAAAATCCCCACCCAGACATAATCCTGCCCAGTTATACCAAGATGCTGTTTTGTAGCAAGAGGGGATGATCTCCATGCTTCATCTACTCCAAGAATTTATTTTTTATAGGTTAAAAAGTCAAACTTAAATCATACATCACATGACAAAGGAGTTATTACTTGGGATGGCCCAAAGCACTGAACATGAGGATCAGGCAACAGCCACAACATGCCCAAAACCAAATCTGGGAAACGCCACCACAAAGCCACCTGGCAACACTTATCACCCAAAACTGTTTGCAGAGACTAATGCTGGCCAAACACAGAATTTCAACTGAAACTAGTCCTTTTCGGAAATGTCGTTTGCCAATCGTGCCATTAGTGGACCCAACTTTACAGACGATTTTGACCGTGAGCCTGGCTAATGATGGATCTGAAGCAAAAACTTTTACAGTTTCAACTATAATGTATTACACATGTGCAAGTGAAAGGAGTCTGCGCTGTGAAAATAAATTGAGAAAGGGCACAAGGCTAGGAAATGGGTGTGGGAAAGGGGCACGGTAGGTGAAAAAGTGTTAGCTAAATAACAATGATACACCTAGACAGCAATAAACATCTCCAATTGGTAAACTGATGGTAACACATAAACGGCAAAGTATAGTCCAGGAAAGACAAAACTAATTTAGGAAGTCCAGTACTGGAAAATAAAGATAAAAATAAAAATAACAGTAAAAATTCCTCAAGGAAGGGAACAGATGAGGAGAGACCCAGCAGCCAATTCTGTGAAAGAAGTCGAGCCGTCACCCAAGAATAACACGCACACCTCAGGTGGTCCCAGCAGCTCACCTCATGGCTACCAGATATAGCCTAGCCAGCTGCTTTCACGCGGAGTCCAAATGAAGGTAGAATGTTCTTAAAGTCCCAGGATCAGGTACCATATACGGGGAGAGGATACACAACAATATATAGTGCGATACTGATATAAAGGGGAGCCAAAAACACCTGCACTCTATGCACTTACATAAAGTAAAGGTACAAGGGCTTATCTCCACGAGCGGCGAGCTCGTCAGTGTCCTCCTTTTCCTCTCACTGGGGGTCCGCTTGGTCTTAGGCTGATGGTGCTCAGAGGCTCGGGTGATATCACAGAAAACAAAAAAGGTGGTACATCGCGTAATCCAGTAAAAAGGATTTATTTAAAACAACTTAAAAACACTCACATAGATGATAAAGGAACGAATACAGCATCCACGAGTGGCGAACTCGTTGGCTGTCCGTCAGGTGCTTCGGTTGTCCAGCGCTCCAATCCCGACGCGTATCATCACACCACGTGACTTCATCAGGGGATGACGCTGGTATTCTAGCTCCAGATTTTATAGTCTTAGCAATTAGACATTCGGCGGCCATTTTCCTGAAGACCGCAAGTTAGACTGTATGTTGACACTCAGTGTATTGGGCGCCATTTTGCTGGAGTCTCAGCCTGCTCTAGGTAATGCCACTCCCATCAACATTTCCTGTATGGACCCCTAATAGTATGCAAACCTCCCTTTAATTTAATTTATTTTATTAGTTTTATCCATATTTCATTTTAAAGTGTATACATATGTAATAATCCATTTCCATGAGGTGGCTCATAGTAACCCCATCTGCCACTCAGTCGGATCTTTCCTTTCACGTTCAGATCCTCCATCTGAACGTCCCGTTCAAGTAACTGTAGACCCTTGGTGCTTTGCAGGTCTGGCTAGACCTTCTCTGCATACAGTTCCTGGCACCTATCAGCCTAGTATAGACCCTCCTTGATGGGAGTGGCGTTACTTAGAGCAGGCTGAGACTCCAGCAAAATGGCGCCCAATACACTGAGTGTCAATATACAGTCTAACTTGCGGTCTTCAGGAAAATGGCCGCCGAATGTCTAATTGCTAAGACTATAAAATCTGGAGCTAGAATACCAGCGTCATCCCCTGATGAAGTCACGTGGTGTGATGATACGCGTCGGGATTGGAGCGCTGGACAACCGAAGCACCTGACGGACGGCCAACGAGTTCGCCACTCGTGGATGCTGTATTAGTTCCTTTATCGTCTATGTGAGTGTTTTAAATAAATCCTTTTTACTGGATTACGCGATGTACCACCTTTTTTGTTTTCTGTGATATCACCCGAGCCTCTGAGCACCATCAGCCTAAGACCAAGCACTAACAATTCCCCTCCCAACCAAAAAAAACCCAGTGAGAGGAAAAGGAGGACACTGACGAGCTCGCCGCTCGTCAGAAAAGGATTTGGGCTGATAAGCCCTTTACTTTATGTAAGTGCATAAAGTGCAGGCGTGTTTTGGCTCCCCTTTATATCAGTATCACAAGAGGCCACAGTGTTTCTCCGTATATTGTTGTGTATCCTCTCCCCGCATCCCTTTATGTAGAAGCCCCAGGTTCTCCCTTACATGTCTGATCCCGAAAGGAAACACTGGATTTTAAGACTCTCTGGACTGGTGTAAAGAGGGAATCTTCTACCATATGATTAGAAATATTATTTTCAAAATATATGTATATTTGGACTCCGCGTGAAAGCAGCTGGCTAGGCTATGTGAGTGTTTTATATCCTTTTTCTGGTAGCCGTGACCTTTTTTGTTTTCTGTGATATCACCCGAGCCTCTGAGCACCATCAGCCTAAGACCAAGCGGACCCCCAGTGAGAGGAAAAGGAGGACACCGACGAGCTCGCCGCTCGTGGAGATAAGCCCTTGTACCTTTACTTTATGTAAGTGCATAGAGTGCAGGTGTTTTTGGCTCCCCTTTATATCAGTATCGCACTATATATTGTATCCTCTCCCCGTATATGGTGCCTGATCCTGGGACTTTAAGAACATTCTACCTTCATTTGGACTCCGCGTGAAAGCAGCTGGCTAGGCTATATCTGGTAGCCATGAGGTGAGCTGCTGGGACCACCTGAGGTGTGCGTGTTATTCTTGGGTGACGGCTCGACTTCTTTCACAGAATTGGCTGCTAGGTCTCTCCTCATCTGTTCCCTTCCTTGAGGAATTTTTACTGTTATTTTTATCTTTATTTTCCAGTACTGGACTTCCTAAATTAGTTTCGTCTTTCCTGGACTATACTTTGTCATTTATGTGTTACCATCAGTTTACCAATTGGAGATGTTTATTGCTGTCTAGGTGTATCATTTTTATTTAGCTAACACTTTTTCACCTACCGTGCCCCTTTCCCACACCCATTTCCTAGCCTTGTGCCCTTTCTCAATTTATTTTCACAGCGCAGACTCCTTTCACTTGCGCATATATTTCCTTGTGTCTATTGAGGTAGACTCTTCTAGTGTTTGCAGCAGTGCTCCCAACCCTCTCATCCACTATTTCACAGACAGCGCGGGAGTATCCCTTTATTCATATAATGTATACATGTATATGTTGTAATGAAAACTAAAAGAATATTCTGTCTTGTATGATTTAGGTTTTATTGTTGTTCAATGATCACTATGATCATAGAAATGATCATGTCAGCAAGTTTAGTCTGTCAGTTAGTAGGGGTGTTGAAATTAATCGTAGCATCGATGCATCGACCACCCACGATGCGGCATTGATGCTTCGACTTGCATTTAGAGCTGCAACTAACGATTATTTTCATAATCGATTAATCGGCCGATTATTTTTTCGATTAATCGATTAATCGGATAAAATCATTAAAAAAACGTAATGTGGAATTTTTTTGTTTATTTAACAGTAATAATGAAAAAACATGTTACACTCAAACGGCAGATTAAAAAACGTTTAACATTACACAACTTTGCAGCAGTACTATTCCTACCCGGGAACACCAATGCTGGGGCACTATTCCTACCCGGGAACACCAATGCTGGGGCACTATTCCTCCCGGGAACACCAATGCTGGGGCACTATTCCTCCCGGGAACACCAATGCTGGGGCACTATTCCTCCCGGGAACACCAATGCTGGGGCACTATTCCTCCCGGGAACACCAATGCTGGGGCACTATTCCTCCCGGGAACACCAATGCTGGGGCACTATTCCTCCCGGGAACACCAATGCTGGGGCACTATTCCTCCCGGGAACACCAATGCTGGGGCACTATTCCTCCCGGGAACACCAATGCTGGGGCACTATTCCTCCCGGGAACACCAATGCTGGGGCACTATCCCTCCCGGGAACACCAATGCTGGGGCACTATTCCTCCCGTCTTAGGATTGACACCAATGCTGGGGCACTATTCCTCCCGGGAACACCAATGCTGGGGCACTATCCCTTTTTTTGTACGGCAGGGCTTGACAAATTTGCTTGGAATCTAGGAGCCAGCTAAAAAAGTTAGGAGCCAGAAAATGCGCCCCGCCCCGACGAGCTTGCGCGCAGAAGCGAACACATACAAAAAAAAAGCAATGAAGTTGTGATGTATCACCGCGATTGTTGGAGCGAGAGCAATAATTCTAGCTCTAGACCTAAACATGCAACTTGTATTTTGGCAGGACTTTTGGGGAAACGTCGCCTATGGAGATTTTAAAGGGTAAATGTCCGCAGTTTGACGCTAGTATCATTCCACGAGCGGGCGCAATTTTGATCCTCTAGCGTGACATGTTGATCCTCTAGTATCATGTCCGCATTTGATCGGCGTAACATTATCTTTCACAATCTAAAAAAAAAATTGGGATAACTTTACTGTTTTATTTTTTAATTAAAAAAAATCCAAAAAAAGTGCGCTTGTAAGACCGCTGCGCAAATACGGCATGACACAAAGTATTGCAACGATCGCCATTGCAACGATCGAATATTATCGATAATATCGATTAATCGTTTCAGCTCTACTTGCATTAATCGATTTTTTGATGACGTCACCTGCGCGTCGCTATATGCCCTTTGAGTCTGAAAGCAGAAGTCGAAGGAAGCTGTGGGTGTTAATCGCGCCCCTTTTCCCTCCCCCTGCTGATGCACCCGAAGACGACGCGCCTCCTTTCCCGCCCCCCCGCTGACATTCCCAGCCGCCCACGTGTGAGAGACACGTGGAGCGAGTGTCCCCAGAGCCTTCCTCCTTGGCTCACCTCACGCTGTGCACACTGCACAGGCTGCTGTGGGAGACCTGAGACGGCCGAGTACTGCAGGCAAAAGAACAGTGACAGGAGTCAGAGACCAGCAGAGATTTGATAATCATCAGGTACTTGGGGGGATGCACACTGGCGGCAATGGGTGGGCACACTGGCGGCATTGGCACACTGGTTTATATATGTCTTATTGTCTTAGTGATTGATCAACATCACAACTTCATTTATTTGAAATTGATACCCTTTTTTTTGTACGATTTTTGCTTATCACTGCCACACACATGCAGCCATGCATTGCACGTGTGTGGCAGTAATGAGCAAAACTAAAAATCATACAAAAAAAAAGTATCAATGTCCGCAGTTGTGATCCTCTCTGTGAATCATGTCCGCATCACTAAGATCCTCTCAATAAGACATACATAAACCATAATTTATGACATGGAATACATTGTCCTTTGGCAGGACTTTATGGGGACAATGTCCGCAGTCTCTGATTCTCTCTAGTATCATGTCCGCAGTCTCTGATCCTCTAGTATGTCCGCAGTCTCTGATCCTCTCTAGTAGTATTTTGGGGTCAGTCTGGAGCTCCTCTTTAAGTTGGTTGCTGTGTTTACAGTTTGCTATATGCAGATTTTTTTTTAAGAACAGATGAAACCATGCGCAGTAATCTTGATGCATCGGGATGCATCGCGGAATCGAATCGTGGACTTGATAATCGTAATCGCATCGAATCGTGAGACCAGTGAAGATTCGCAGCCCTATCAGTGGCCAATTCGCTTTCGACCGACAAAATTGTTCAGCCTGCAAACGGACAAAATTCTGTGCGTGTATGGCGGTCGTGTGACGTGGCTCCCAAACAAAAATTTGATGTAATTTTCCCACAAATAGAGCTTTCTTTTGGTAGTTTTTGATCACCTCTGCGATTTTTATTGTTTGCGCAATAAACCAAGAAAGAGCGACAATTTTGCTCTAATAAATATCCCCAAAAAAGAATTCTTCCACAGTTTAGGTTTTAGGTTAAAAAAAAAAAAAAAAAACGCAATAAGCGATCGATTGGTTTGTGCAAAATATATAGCGCCTACTAAATAGGGGATGGTTATGGCATTTTTAATTTTTTTCTTACTAGTTATGGCGGCGATCATCAATTAACGGAACCGCGACATTATGGCAGACACTTTTGACACCATTGTCATTTTTACAGCGATCAGTGCAACAAAAATGCACCGATTACTCTAAAAATGACACTGGCAGTGAAGGGGTTAACCAATAAGTGGTGCTGCAGTGGTTAAGTGTTCCCTAGGAAGTGTTTACTGTTTGGGGGCGTGGCTACACATGACACGTCACTGATGACCGTTCCCGATCACAGGGAACGGTCATCAGCGACAGTGTCACTAGGCAGAATAGGGAAATTCTTTGTTTACAAAGGCATTCCCCTGTTCTGCCTTTGCTGACCGCAATCGCGGGACTCCCAAGACACGCGAGGCACGCAGCAGGTGCGCATGCCTGATAGGCGGCAGATTTAAAGGGACGTACCTGTACGCCAATCTGCCTGCCCGTGCCATTCTGTCGACGTAAATAGTCGTGCGCGGTCAGTAAGTGGTTAACATGCACTTTACTGCAAAGGCCAGTTATAAATTGGGGTGGTTGCCATCTTTTTGTATACTTTTTTACTCTTTTGCATTAGCGTCCAATGTGTTCCTGTGCCTCCCTCCAGGCAAACCTACCCTTAAATTAACATCTGCTACATGAGCTTAAAAACTTTAAGACTCACAAATAGTGTTATGACCACAGTATACAGAGGAGCCTTCAAGAGGCACTGAGGCTTTCACACATATTTGCAACTAAAACCTCTGTTTTTAAACGTGAAGATGTCAATTTGTCCTTTGCAGGCTAGCTGGTAAATATACTGGGAAACTTTTTATGAAGCTCATCAGCATCTGGCCACACCTAGTTCCACCAACTACTTTCTGGACTGACCACATTGACTAGCATTGAGACAGTGAGAAAAATTGAGGATTTTGCTCAAACAGGTTAGGTAAAGTGTTTTTTTGTTTACTTTATGAGTCTTGTGCATCACAAACGAGATTTGGTACTTTGACTACTTACCGGACCTTTAGGCCGCAAGACAATGTTACAAAAGTTCTGCATAATTTTTTTTTTTTTTTCAAAATTATGCTTGCACAAGAAACATTTACTTACTTGTCATTAGAAATGCTACAATCAATCACAGTCTTTTTGCTGGTGTTCACAATAATAAATGGTAAATGTATAACTGAATTGGATGGAGGCGATCTATTTGTTTGCTGCTCTGTTTGACGATTTCTTTGAACTAGATTTTTGAAGGCAATTTGCTGAAATAGAAAAAGAAAAGTAATACAAAAGTTAATTGATACTCTATAGTTATTTATTTAAGTTTGACAAAAAATGTTTAGTTTTGGATGGAGCAGATAAAAATTGGAAACTGTTGGGATTGTTGCCGCTAGTCAAGAACTCATGTCTCTCCCTTGTCAGAGACAATGGTTTCACCAGACAGTGGAAGTTTCAAAAGTGAAACTTGCACTTTGGGGAGTCCTAACCTCCCTTTTTTGGGAGGGGGAGGGGGGAGTGTAAATAGTTTTGATGGGTACTCAGCTCTCACGTCTGCCTGTGGCGACTCCTCTTCCTGCAATCTTCTGGGACAGGTTCCGGAAGATTGCTTGGTCATTAAGGCAGTGCAGCTCGCACTCAGCTGTGAAGCAGCAAGCTGTCACGGCCGGGTGCCCACAGAGATGCTGGCGCAGAGGAAGGGGGGAAAACCAAGGCTTCGGATGGCCACATAGCTGAACCATGGGACAGGAGAGTGTGTATTAAAAATCAGCAGCTACACTGTATTTGCCGGCTTTTAAATAAACTGAAAAACTAGAGGAACTCTGGTCATAGTAGTAATTAGTAGCTTTTTTTCGTATGCATAGCTTCTAGAGATATTTCCTCACTTTCCCATGTGGCGAAACCATCGTCCCTGGGACAGTAAGGCCTTGTTCACAAAGGCTTCATCATGAATGAGACACTTGTGTACCGTATGTACAGCAAGCATTTGCAAAGCCTTAAGAAAGCTTCAGGCAGCTTAAGGACACATCCGAATGGGAGTGCTGTCACCCTGGGGTCTGTGTCAATGTGCTTTGGGCCTACGTTGATGGTGCCAGTTTAAAACAATTCCGAGATCATTCAGAATTCCTGCAGCAGACTGACCCTAGCTGCATTTGCCCCTGCTTCAAGCAGGTTTAACATTCTTAGAGACTTGCATAAAAATACAAAACCCATCGACACAGGCTCTTTAGCAACAGAAAATCTGCTAGCTGTGTTTCAAGTTACACTTTACTTCCAATATGGTGATATTAAACCTAGATCTTAATGGAAATGTAAATTTTCATTTAAATGCTTTAAGAAAGCTCAAGACAGGGGTTAAAACAAATATGTAGAAAGTCTGCATCTTTAGTAACGAAGTAAGCCATGAAAATGAATCACTTAAACTCTAAAATTAAAAAAGACAAAGGCTTGTTTAAAGTATTTAAGAACCTTAAAGTGGATGTAAACCCACTTTCATAAACTGCCATAGTGCTGAACTATAAGAATATACATGCCTCCTGCATGTATCCTTACCTTTCAAATGTCTCCCCCTTCTCCATTTGTAACCCGCCCAAAACTCTGGATTAAGTGGACGGGTCTGTTGTGTGGCGCTTGGTGGGGGGAGTCGTGACAGCAGACTCCCCGCCCACCTCAACATTCCCCTTGGTCAGAGCACGCACAGGAAAGGTGGGGAACGTTCTGGGCAAAAGCAGAGTGCGCTCATGCCCCCTGTCAGTCCTGCACACATATACATGGATGTCCAGTGACAGTCCGGGATGATTGGTGCGGCGGGGACAGCTGTGAGCACCGATCTCCCTGCATGGCTTTTCAGCTGACAGACACGGGAGGGAGAGAAGTGGCTGATGAAAAGCCATGCAGGAAGATCGGTGCTCACAGTCGTTTCCAGCTGCACCAATTAACCCGCGACTGCACCCAGTGTCTTCCTCCCCCTCCAGCAGCCATGTTCTCCAACATCCCCCCCCCATCTCTGGCCCCTCCGCCCGCTGTGTCTGTCTTCCTCCTCCACCCCACCTGGTGGGGGATCTGTCAGGATGGAGAGTGGAGAAATGTCCCTTACTTTTCTGATTGGGACAGAGAGCTTTAGTAACCGATCACTCTCTGTCTTGTGAAAACTGAGCAGAGTAACCTGTGTGTTACGCTGCTTCAGTTTATGCATGGAGAGGAGCTGCTTCTGCATGAGATTTAAATCGCCTGTCATTCACAGAACCAGGGAAGAACAGACTAGTATTTCTCTGTCTGTCCGTTTTTATTTCACTGAAAAAAAAAAAAAAAAAAAGAAGGATTGCTGAGAGCTGGAATAACTCTTTCGTGGCAAGAACTGGGCACAGATGAAATTAAATCCCATACTGTAAAAGTTACAAGCCTTAATTAAAAAAAAAAAAAAAAAACAATACATTTTGGGTTTACATCCACTTAAACCCCTTCCATACAGGGCATTTTCACCCCCTTCCTGCCCAGACCGATTTTTACTTTTCAGCGCTGTTGCACTTTGAATGACAATTGCGCGGTCAGGCAACAATGTACCCAAATAAATCCTTATGTTTTTTTCCCCACACAAATAGAGATTTCTTTTAGTGGTATTTGATCATCTCTGCTGTTTTTATTTTTTGCGCTATAAACAAAAGAAGAGCGACAATTTAAAAAAAACACAATATTTTTTTCTTTTTATTTAATACATTTCACAATATTTTTTTTTTTAAAAACGTTTTGTCCCCTCAGTTTAGACCGATACGTATTCTTCTACGTATTTTTGGTAAAAAAACGCAATAATCGTATATTGATTGGTTTGCGCAAAAGTTATAGCGTCTACAAAATAGGTGATAGATTTATGGCATTTTTATTTTATTTTTTTACTAGTAATGGCGGCGATCTGCGTTTTTTTTTTTTTTTTTGCGACCGTGACATTGCAGCGGACATATCGGACACTTTTGACACGTTTTTGGGACCATTCACATTTACACAGCGATTATTGCTATAAAACTGCACTGATTACTGTGTAAATGTGACTGGCAGGGAGGGGGTTAACACTAGGGGGCGCTGAAGGGGTTAAAATGTGTCCTAAAGTATGTTCTAACGGTAAGGGGAGGGGGACTCACAGGGGGAGGAGATCGATGTGTGTTCCTCTGTACTGGGAACACACATCAGTCTCCTCAGCGCTGACAGGAGGTGGATCTGTGTGTTTACACACACAGATCCACACTCCTGACGTGATTGCCGGAAATCGCAGGTGCCCGGCGGCAATTGCAGCCGTCGGGCGCGCGCGCGCCCTAGAATGCCGTGAAGACAGGACGTTGTGCAACGTCCAGTCTCATCGGCGAGGGGATGACCATGACGTCATTCCCCTATGGCCAGGTATTGAAGTGGTTAAATATTTACACCAAAAAAGCAAATTGTGATAGTGGTTGGATAAATGGGTCCAAAGAATGGTGTACACCAAACAATTGCAAGATGCTCATGCACTAGTAAAAGGTTTCTAAAGTCAAAAATTATATTTAACATTTTGGGAAGACACGATAGTGTTGATTAAAACACTTGTCAGATAAAAAGTGCAACATTTTACAGTTGCCCCAGAACAAAATCAGAATATCTACTATTGGGAACACTGTTTTTTTTTTCCTGATTAATAATGTCTTTGGGCACAAGTTACAACATAAGATCTAACAGTATGGAAAAAACTAATAAATGCAAAGCAACATCTTCCTTTATGTATGACAAAAATGAAGATGCCACATAACTGCTAGGATTTTTTTTATTTTATTTTTTTATGCAAAGAGCCCTCTTTCTTCAAGTACCATACCTTAGCTAAAAAAAATTGCCAATTTAAGAACGCTACATAACTAATAATGCAATACTACTTGGGCACACAGATTTAACTGTTTAGAATTTTTATCAACACCAAGATTACCTGTAGAATAAGTTCCTGTAGCTGAGACTGTTTTTGCTTTATTCGCTCAAGTCTTCGTTGTCTTTCAACCTTAAAAACAATCTCAACTTTAATAGCATAACAGAGTTTAAGATATGGTCACAAAATACACTCATGCACTACTGACTTAACGTGTCAGTCACTTTAACCAGAACAAATGCTGCTCACAGGTAGAAAAGTGCAGCAACTTAGAGATGCCAGCACATACATTCTGATCCAGCAAAGTTCAGACATTTCTAGCTTGCACTCTATCTCCCACTTCATTCCTACCAGCCTATGACTAGGTCTCGGCTTTTATTTACTGAACACTGAAAATATAGCTCACGCTATACTTTTGGCATTTGGACAATAGTGGTGCACTTTGCTACAAAGCAGCCACGCTCCCGGCCCCCTCCCCTTTGCTGTTCATGCACAGAAAACGTTGTATTTTGTAAATCTGTTCACACATTGCAAAACATGACATGACTGGGGAGAAGCAGAGCAGCTGCAAAGGTCTTTGTGCTCTTTACATGTTAAGGCCCCTTTCACGCTTATATGACATGCAAAAATCGCATGACAAGTCATTCTCCATGATTTTGAATGACTACCATTAATATTGGCACGACTTGAAGTCGTGCCGACTTCAAAGTAGTTTCTGCACCACTTTTTTTCTGAAGTCGAATCAAAGTCAGATCCCGTATTAATGGATCCAACTTTGGCATGCAACTTGTGCATGAAGGGGAACTCCACGTAATTTTCTTATTTTTAGAACTGCATGGGTTCCCCTTCATGAGCATACCAGGCCCTTCGGTCTGGTATGGATTTTATGAGCAACCGCCACGCGGAAAAAACGGCATTGGGTTCCCCCCCAAAATCCACACCAGACCCCTATTCGAGCACACATCACAGGCAGGTCAGGAAAGTGGGTGGGGATGAGTTGAGTGCCACCCTGGGCCCCTCACCCCAAAGCACCTTGCCCCATGTTGAGGACAAGTGCCCCTTCCGACAACCCTAGCCATTGGTTGTCATTGGCTGTCGGGGTCTGCGGGCTTATCGGAATCTGGGAGCCCCTTTAATAAGGGGCCCCCCAGATCCTGGACCCCCAACCTATGTGAATGAGCATGGGGTACATTGTACCCCTATCCATTCACTTAGGGAAAAAAGTGTCCACACACACACACACACACCAAAAACCTTTGTAAAGTAATTTATTAGGCAGCTTGGGGGGTCTCTTTTGCCTTCTCCCCTTTCCAGTCATCTTCTTATGCTCTTTGGCCCGCTCTCTTGCTAGCTCTTGCCCGGTCTTATTAAAGGGGCTCCCAGATTCCGATAAGCCCCCCGCAGATCCCAACAACCAATGGCCAGGGTTGTCGGGAAGGGGCCCTTGTCCTCATCAACATGGGGACAATGTGCTTTGAGGTGGGGGAGCGCAGGGCTCCCCTGCCCCAAAGCACCCTCCCCCATGTTGAGGGCATGCAGCCTGGTATGGTTCAGGATGGGGGGTGCTGGCTTGTCCCCACCTCCTTTCCTGACCCAACGGGCTGCGTGCTCAGATAAGGTTCTGGTATGGATTTTGCTGGGACGCCCACACCGTTATTTTGGCGTAGGGGGTTCCCCTTAAAATCTATACCAAACCGAAGGGCCTGGTATGCTCATGAAATGGGAAGCCCTGATGGTTTCTGTATTTTTCATAATTTCGGAGGAGTTCCCCCTAATTGTTGAAGGATTAAAGTCGTGTCCCTGGTCATTGAAGTCGTAGGGCAAAGTCGGATGCACAGCCTTTTCAAAATTGCAGCCACAAAAATGGCACGACTTTGGAGTAGCACAAGTGTGAAAGGAACCTAAAACTCGCCTCACAGAGGTAATAGTAACTAGGAAAGCGAAGTAGAGTAGACAAAGGAATCCGCATTCGGCCTTCATTTTGAAAGGCAAACGCTCTCTAAAAAATAAATGGTAGGACGTAGATTTAAACCTTAATGGTACAGAAGGCCAAATGCGGATTCAGACCAGTGAAGAAAAAATAGGGTTCGTTCCTTGGGGAATTTCCTAAAATGGAACTTCTAGCCCACACCAAGAGAAATACATTTTCCAAGTGCAACAGTAAACTTTGCAAAAAAATATATTTTCAGCTTTCAATAGCATAGGGATTGACTTAATCCAACAAGCCCCAAAACCTCATGATTTGGGCTTCAACAGGGTGGTAAAATGGCCCATGGGACAGAGGATTTGGGCAATCTGGACCTCGAGACAAACCTGCTAAGTGAGAGAAAGGCAGAGCAAGATGTGAATATGCAAGTAGGCATCCTAGCAATTTTTTCACTTTTTTGAAAAGCCTATGGCGTGCAAAACACACCCAAAAACTCCACCCGGTGCAGAAAAAATGTGCACACACAAAGAGTGTTCACAAAAACGTGCAGACAGGTGCAACATCAAGTGGTCCTCCTGTTTAAAAGGACCCAGACCCTGATCCCCCAGGGCGTTAGGCTCCAGACGGGGACTGAGGTACTGTGGTCCGAGCAACCAAAGCCGGCACGGACCCAACTTCCTTGGAGGGTCTGCCGAAACAGAACCCTCCCCAGTACTAGGTGGGGCTCCCCTGAAGGTAGACCCCATGAGAGCAGGCGAACTAAGCCAGAAGGCCATGTCCACCCACACCCAAGACGTTTAGGGCTGGCCTGAGGACCGGCACCCTACTAATCACACAGTGAACAAATAACGTGCACAAACAAAAAAAGACAAAAAACGTGACAAAACATAGGCAATAGATTAAATAAAGTGGGGGAAAGGGATAGTGGAGAGGAGAGTGAAGAAGTGGCCATTGCAGTACATTGGGCAGGCCCTCCGGACCAGGAATAAAAAATTCCTCCGGTCCCAGCCAAAAGGCCCGGCCCAGAAGGCAGGTGCTAAAAAAAAGCATGTTATTGGTGCAGTGACCGTGGTACCAGTCAAATCAAAGGGACCCTCACTCACATCGATTATTCCGGTACCCCTGGACTGCCACTCCAGGGGCACATGCATTACAGGCTTTTCGCTCCAAATCCAACCCCCCCCCCCCCCGACTGGCCAGTGCAGCCCTCCAAGGTTTTCTTAGGGAGAACTGCCGCTCCAGTTAGCAGCCTCCACCAATACTAGCCCTTCCAGCCCCCCCCCCCCCCCGTCAACCCGGTGGATTTGCATGGCCTTACCCAGTCTACTCTCAGCACAGTATCAGCACAGTATCAGCTCCTCCTACCAGATCTCTGACAGGCACAGCACTTACCCTGGCCAGCCAGAAGGCCGGACTAGAACTCGGCAAAAAGACAAGACCAAGTGCAGCCACCCATCCTCACCAGGAGCACCTTTCCAGATGGCTCAGACACAACCATTGGCCGGCCCCCAGTATCTGTCGGGCAACTCGGCGTAGTCCCTGTTGAAACCATTCTTCCAGGTGCAATGACGTCATTGGATTGCATCCACCCTCCCCATGTAAGAAGTGCTTCAGCGCTCCTCTGACAACTGATAAGAACAGATACTACACTTGATTTTAGTCAAAAGGCCGAGAAGCAAGAGGCATCCTAGCAATGAACGACATGGCAGCTTCAATGCTAAATTTTAGTACCTAGAGGACAGTGTTGAAAATATTCAGATCCAGTATGGGGTGGATGTGTTGGCATGGGGACAGGTTATGACACCCTGAATGGAGCTGCACCAGAGCAGCATGATAGTTCACCGATCTTTGCAAGGGCACTGGCAAGTTTCATAACATGAAGCCTGGTGGAGGCAGAGACAAACTGCAGCTTGTGGCCTCTAGATAAAATGTTCTGAACCAAATGGACACAAAGGCCAACACTTTGACCAGTGTGGGCACTCCCTCCAATTACCTCCCTGGTAAAGTTGTCTAGGAATTCACAAAGACATTCCCTATCAAACTGCAAACCTAAAAAGCTTTTCTTACACGGATACATCAAAGACCAGCATTTGAGCCCAAGTGTCGTTTACACATCTATTAAAGAGGCCCATTCTGGATATTTAGCAGAAAATATTCACCAATCCCTTAAAGTATAGTAGGGCCAACAGCATTAAATTGGTTGTAAAAAGGTTATTTTTGTTTTACCTTAATGCATTCTCTGCATTAAAGACCTTTCAATCTCAGTTTCCCCCAGCTCCCCCTTAAATACTTGAACCTGACCTTGCGTTTTACATATCTCCATCTTCTCTTCCCTCTCTCAGAGCAGGCTTCGCAGCAGCAGGAGCAGTTTCCTCCTGTTGCTCTCAATCAAATCCTGAGCAGAGAGTGGGGCTAATATGCAGTGTGTGTCAAAAAAACACACCACAGCCCGAGTCACAATCGAGCTTGCACAGTGACCTCAGAGAAGAGGGGAGCCAACAGGGGACCCCAAAAGAGGAACAGTGTTTTGTTATTTTAGAAAATAACCTTTACAACCACTTTAACTCTAGTTGTTGGAAGGACAGAAAGATCCCTCTAGGATAGATCTAAAATCACAAGACATTTTTGGACCAGACAGTTAAGGTCTGGCAGATGGACATGGCAGGTTGTAGAGCAGTGCCTGTTAGTGAAACTAAAGTGGTTCTAAACTCTAAGAGCCCATTCACACAGGGTTGACACGTCAGGGGGCGACAGCCGCCTGACAAGTCACCTCCCGCTCTGTTCAATAGAACCATTCTAATAAGAGCAACGCAAGTCACTCCGACTTAAGAAAAAGGTTTTTGTATGACTTTGGGGGCGACTCTATACAGAAGTAATTTTGCAAGTCGCCTCTGAAGTCGTCTTTAGGTCACCTTGCCGAGTCGCCCCCAAAGTCACGCCGCCCCAGGTTTTTAACTTAATGTATCCTTTGCATTAAAGCCTTTATTTTTATTTAAATGACAAACATGTTATAATAAAATAGATAAAGTTTGCACTATTAAATCATGTATATACAAATGTAAAAATGTGATGATTAGAACAGTCCATAAGTAATATGAAAATAAATCCTGATGTCAATATCCACCACTGTAGTAAACTTAAAATATCAGTGCCTCCATCAACTGAAAAAGCTTGCTTACCAGCTGCTATCGATCCCTCATTACAATGGATCGTTAGCGCTTGTGGCTTAAAGCCACAAGCGCTAAGGCCATTCTCCAGGTCCAGATTTTCTCCCCAACAAGTTCACCCCTTGGCACCGTATAAAAGATGTGAAGATGTCTCCAAAAACAAAACAAAGTGCTCACTCACAGGATTTATTTTTACATCACTTGTGGACTGTTGTAATCATTTAATTGTTTACGTTTGTATACACCCAATTGAAAAACGCAACCTCGGTTCACACTTGGGCGACACGACTTCCAGCCTGACTTTCAGAAGCAACTTCAACACTACTTGAGCATGAACCACAGGGCGATCTGGGGCGATTTACAACACGACTTGAAGTCCTTTTCAGGTCAGGAGACATTCCAGTGGCCAATAAAACAACAATCAGCTCTGGGAGAGGGAGGGGGAGGGAGATCTGAGTAATGTATGTTATCTTGCTTGAAAGGTGCTTCAATTAAAACAGTGATCAGACTTGACTTCCATTGAAATCAATGGGTACAAATCGCCTAGAAGTCTGATTGAAGTAGTACAGGAACCTCTTCTGAAGTCGGAGCGACATGAGTAGTGTGTATTAACACCGCTCCCATTCACTTATGGACAGCACGACTTGGGACGACTTGAGACGACTTCAAGTCTGATCCCAAGTCGCCCCAGTGTGAACCGACTCTTATCTATTTTATGTTTACTCACTGTGTATATGTCTCACAGAAGATTTGTCGCTTACACTTTTCATTCAGAAGATTGTAGCGATTTTTGTTTCAAGTTTTTTTTTTTTAATATAACATGTTATACTTGCCTGCTCTGTGCAATGGTTTTGCACAGAGCAGCCCAGATCCTCCTTTTCTCTGGTGCCAAGCTGGTGCGTCTGGCTCCTCCCTCCTGCCAGGTGTTCCCACAGCAAGCAGCTTGTTCTTTGGGGGGGGGGGGCAAGCAGGCGCACAACCAGAGGTGTATTTAGGTTTTGTGCTGCCCTAGGCCTGACTAAACTTGCGCACCCCCTAATTTAAATATGACCCACCCCTTCCTGTCAAAGCCACACCCCTGTCATATTCATGGGAAGGACGACAGAGGGATGCCCTGGGAGAAGGACAGAGGGACGCCGTGGGAAGAGGACAGAGGGACGCCATGGGAAGAAAACCGGCCGGCTGCCCCCCCGCAAAGTGCCGCCCTAGGCCTGGGCCTTGTCGGCCTAGGCCAGAATACATCCCTGCGCACAACACATGGAGCCGTGGCTCGGCCCCCTTCTGATTTGTTTACTGTCTGACAGATGCATGGGTGATTTTGTAGCGATCGACACCCGACGAATGGTGGTAAAATCACTCAGACAGAATTGCAGGACGTCCGTCTCCCAAAAGTTCTTGTATTTTTGGGTGACGAGCGCCACTCGATTCTGTTTGTGCGATTTAACCACGATTAGTTGGGCGACAATAGCGGCAAGATTTGTCAGATGGAAATCCGATCGTGCGTACGAGGCTCTATACGTACACCAATTACTCCATTTCACACAACATAGAAAAGCCCCCACCATTAACACACACACAAATATATATATATATATATATATATATATATATACACACATATATACACACATACACACACACACACACTTAAACCCATATTGCAAAAAATAAAACGCAAAACAGTACTTTACACCTATAGCAGCTTCACATCAAGTTGTGCACCAAACATACCTCTAAATTCTGACATTCCTGAGCAGAGTTTGTTGGTAGACCAATCCACTTTATTTCTTTTTTTTCTTTAGAAATAATGTTCATTGCCATAAGCACATTTAAGGCATCATAAACGCGTCGTCTTATATTCTTCTGGTCATAAGCTTGCTGTAAAATAATGGCGTTTAAAAGTTAACACTTAAAGCTTCCTAGTTCCCCTCAAACCGGACATGCAAACCTTTTTAAAAGAAAACTTGTTTAGACCCAGTGACATCATTGGGTACGATTCTCTATGCAAGGCTGGCAGATCATACAGTAAGTGATGAGTACAGCTGGCTCAGTATTCCTCTCAAGAGCCCTCGGCCCCGATACAAGCAGTGAGGAGGAGTTAGGCCTCTTACACAGAGCGGTCTGTTCTTCGGTCCGCTCCGTGTTTGTCCGTCGGCTCAGCAGGGGGGTCCCGCTGAGCTTTCGGCAGACAGGGCGGTCCCCGCACGCTGTTCAGGGACCGCCCTGTCTCTCCTTCGCTATCCCCTATGGGGAATCGGATGAAAACGGAGGGTTTTCTTCCGTCCGAAAAACCGGACCTTAACGGACGCGGATCTTTGGACGTTAGTGGATGCATCATCCGCTAACGGACGCGATCCCATAGGGGCCCATTACAAGTCTGTAAACGGACTTGTAATAAGCAGATGAACTTTTTTTTTTTAAGACCCCTTTCACACTGGAGTTGTTTTTTCAGGTGTTATTTAAAAACGGCACCTAAAAAAAAGAGACTCAGTTGCAATCCCAGTGTGAAAGCCAGAGTGCTATCAAACTGGAACAAAAATTGTTTCTGGACAGCCGCACTCTGAACAAATTGTAGCCTTTATTAAAAAGGACAGCACTAAACGTCACAGCAAAAATATAAGCTATAACTAAGCACTAGTTTCAGTGTGAAACACGTCAGGTTTTATTTTATTTTGCCGTGACTTGTAGTACTGTCCTTTTAAAGGCTACAATTTGTTCAGAGTGCGGCTGTCCAGAGACAATTTTTGTTCCTGCTTTGCCAAGTGCATTGCCTGCACCCGAGTTGTCTGCAGCGGAGGATATTCATTTGGGTTCCTACCTGGAGCGGCTACTCCCTTTTCCCTTGCTTTCAAACTGGGGTGCTCCGCTAGCAAGGCATCAAAAAAAGTCCTGCCAGCAGCTTCTTTGCAGTGCTTTAGGAGCGGTGAATACACCGCTCCTAAAGTGACCCTGCTCATTGAAAAGTGCTGCAAAGACTGTGATAAAGGCCCGCTATTTTTACCGGCCCTTTTATAATTTTTTGCTGCACTTTTCGGCCACTAGCAGGGTACCTTTAACCCCCGCTAGTGTCCGAAAAGGGTTTCCACCATGAAAGTGGAGTTACGCTTTAGCCCTTGTTCACACTGATGCTACTTTCAAATTGTGCTACTTTATTTTAAGTAGTGCGATTTTAAAGTAACAAGGTCAGCGCGATTTCAGGTGCTACTTGATAGACATTTGTGTGGCTTCATACACAGATGTCTACAGAAATTGCACCTGAAATCGGCAAAAGTAGTGCAGGAACTACTTTTGCAAATCGGTGCGGTGCCGCACCAATTGGAACAGTGCCATTGCCGCCAACAGACTGCGACTTGTCATGCGATTTGATCTCTCAAATCGCATGACAAATCGCTTTAATGTGAACCTAGGCTTAAGGTTGGGGGTAAAGTGATAGATGAGGCTGGACATCCTCCAGCCAGAAAGTCAGGTAAGCTCCGTTTTTCTGCAGCTTCTAATGCACACTGTGGGAAGCTCACAATGTGTAGTGAAATCTGAGTAAGCAATTTTAGTGTAATAACGGGAGCCTGTACAACTGAAGGCAAGGCTAGAGCTCAGCTTTAATTCAGTAAAAGGATTACAATAATCATGAGATAACTGGGATATAAGGTTAAGTGGAGGATATAGCAAGGAGAAACTGAAAAAAAGACAAAAAAATATAAAAAGGGGGGGGGGGGGGACCAGCACAAAGAAAAAATAAATAAAGAGAGACCAAAGAAAAGTGAACTCACCGATTCATTTGGCGATATGTGGTTATCGGTGGAACTAAATTCTGCTACCAACTCATCAGCCACTTCATTGTAAGAGGTTGTGCCTTTCTTCTGTACTTTCTCACATACTTTCATTGAAAAATGACGTAAGCCCTTGCCATTTTTCTCTCCTTTTTTATTCCTTTTGCTAAACGGGAGACATTAGAAATATAAACTGAAAAATGGCATGCAATGTAGCACATATCAAGAGCATTAAATTCCCAAAAGAACTGTAAAAATGAGGATCCAATTAAAAAGAACGGACAAGAGCAGCCACTAGGTTTTCTGCCCAGAGCATTAGTATTTACTCTAAACTCCTGCTGCGAAAGTGCAATGATCATTTCGACCAGAACTTACAGCAACTAATCCCTCAGCAATTCACTCGTAAGTCTCCAAACTGGAATAGGACAAATGAGGTCTCAAGTGAGGAGGGGGGGGGGGGGATTGGGAGGAGTATTTAATCCCCTGCTCATTTTGTACTTTTGCCCACCAAAAAAAAAAAAAGAAGAAGATCAGTCTATAATATTAATGGTAGGTTTATTATTTTAACAGTGAGACAGAATAAAAAAATAAAATACAGAAAAACACATTAGAAAAAAGTTATAACTTAATTTGCATTTTAATGAGTGACAAAAGTATTTGACCCCTTCGCAAAACACAACTTGGTGGCAAAACCCTTGTTGACCATCACAGAGGTCAGACGTTTGTTGTTGGCCGCCAGGTTTGCACACATCTCAGGAGGGATTTTGTCCCACTCCTCTGTAGATCCTCTCCAAGTCATTTAAGGTTTCCAGGCTGACATTTAGTAACTCGAACCTTCAGCTCCCTGCACATATTTCCTATGGGATATTTCCTATGGGCTAGGCCACTCCAGGACCTTTTTTTTTTCTCAAACAAAGGTTTTTATTAAACAAAAAAATAACAATACAGGCGATGAGTTCCAGAGCAGACATATACCGTCAGGAGAGTGTGGCGCAGCACACCCAAAAACAGAAGGATAATCAAAAGACGAGGTAAAACTGTACATACAAATGTGTGTCCCCGACTCGTCCCCCCGACATCTCACATATATTAACTCCAGCACAAGCCTCCACCCCCCTTCGCCCAAATGTGATACCCCACATAATCAGCATTCTGTATAGTGTTATGGCTCTGGGGCCCACTCCCATCCCACAGCTCTAGAACAGCCGATCATATACTAAATCAATCGGGGCCAGACCCGGGACGTCAAGCCAAGGGGCCCATACTTTCTCAAATTTAGTGTCAGTGCCTCTATGTTGGAATATTACTTTTTCCAGCCTCAATGTGACCCACATCTGTTTGATCCATTCGTGCACAGTGGGGGGTTCGGTGTCCTTCCAGTGCCTTAGTATCATCAGGCGGGCCTGAAACAGGGCTCTGCAGATCGCCTGCTGGGAGCCACCCTCCACCTCCAAGGTGTCACAGATTCCCAGCAGGCAGATCTTGGGGTCTAGCGGTATCTGTGTCTGAAAAGCCCCGTTAAGGGTATCGATGACCTTCGCCCAGTAGAGATGCAGTTTCGGGCATCTCCATAGTAGGTGAATAAGATCACTCCAGGACCTTAATGTGCTTCTTCTTGAGCCACTCCTTTGTTGCCTTGGCTGGGTGAGTGAGTGAAAAACTTATAGAGCGCAGCGCTTGCGAACTGAATCGCCTCTGAGCGCTGTTTCCATTCCTTGGATAAAGGAAGGATTTGCCTTCAGAAGAGATGAGTTTTAATCATTCTCCTGAAGGCCCGGTGGTCCGACTCCAGTCGGATGGTGGTTGGTAGTGCATTCCACAGTCGCGGTCCCTGGACAGCAAATCTCCGATCTCCTTTGGATTTGTATCTTGCCTTTGGGATGTGCAGTAGGTTTTGATTTGTGGATCGCAGAGTGCGATTGGGGTTATGGGCTTTTATTTTTTCGCATAGATATTGGGGGGTGTTTCCTTGAATACACTTATGTGTAAGGCAGAGTGCCTTAAAAGTGATTCTGTCTTTCACTGGTAGCCAGTGAAGAGATCTCAGCGAAAGGGAGATTGAATCCCATGTTTTTTTACCAGTCACTAATCGAGCAGCCGTATTTTGAACGACTTGCAAACGAGTGATTTGGTATTTAGGAAGTCCTAAATAGAGGGCATTTGCATAGTCGAGTCTGGAATTGACGATTGTTCCCACCACGACTGCAATGTCCTCTTTGGGAATAAAAGGGGTGAGCCGGCGTAACTGGCGCAGCAGATGATGGGATCCGCTGACTACCGCCCCTATTTGTGCATCCATTGTCACGTGGGAGTTAAAAATGACTCCGAGACTTTTGACTTTGGTGCTCGGGGTGATGATTTTTCCCAGGATGGGTGGTGGGGTCCAAGTTGAGGTGGGGAGAGTTTTCCGGTTTGCGTGAAACAGGAGAAGCTCTGTTTTCGAACCATTGAGTTTTAGATAACTGGATGTCATCCAGTTATCTATAAGAGTGAGGGATCTCTCCAATCCGGGGGAGTGATCCTTTCCATTGCTGACGCGGAGGTACAGTTTAGTGTCTGCGTAGGAATGGTAAAGTAGCTTCTGGTTGCTGATGATCTCGAAGAGGGGACGGAGATAGATATTGAACAGTACCGATGACAAGGGACTCCGCATGATACCATACGCATTTCTGACGTGAAAGATCCCAATTTCACTGTTTGTGATCTGTTTTCTAAGAAGGAAGAGAACCAAGGTAGATCCGCTTCCATGACTTTGGCCACTTCAGCTAGCCTAGCGAGTAGTAGTCCGTGGTCTACCGTGTCAAAGGCCGCACTTAAGTCCACCAGGATCAGGAGAGACGATTCTCCCATCTGCGGCCTCTAGAACGTCATCCCATATTTTTACCAGAGCCGTTTCAGTTCTGTGCCCGGGCCGGAAGCCTGATTGAAACGTAACGAGTCATTTTTGGGTTTCTAAATGCTGTTGTACAACTTCTTTCTCCATTATTTTGGAGAAAACATTTAGACCCGTTATGGGTCTCCTATTGTTTGGGTCTTTCGGGTCAAGGGAGGGTTTTTTCAGGATCGGTTTTATGGTGCCTTGTTTCAACAAGGAGGGCACCATGCCCTCCTTGAATTATTGATTTATAAGCTGCGTGATAGCAGGTGCCAATATCTCGGCACTTTCTTTCAGCAGTTTAGTGGGAATGATGTCTTTGGGTGCTGTGCGTCATTGTCATGCTGAATATCCATCCACTACCCATTTTCAATGTTCTGGCTGAGGGAAGGAGGTTCTCACCCAAGATTTGACAGTGCATCGTCCCTTTGATGCAGTGACGTTCGCCTCTCCACTTAGCAGAAAACACCCCCAAAGCATAATGTTTCCACCATGTTTGTCGGTGGGGATGGTGTTCTTGAGGTCATAGGCAGCATTCCTCCTCCTCCAAATATGGCAAGTTGAATTTATGCCAAAGAGCTCGATTTTAGTCTCATCTGAACAGAACACTTTCACCCAATTTGCTGAATCATTCAGATGTTCATTAGCAAACTTTAGACTGTCCATGTGCTTTCTTGAACAGGGGTACCTTGCGGGCAGTGCAGGATTAAAGCTCTTCACGGCGTAGTCTGTTACCAATTGTTTTCTTGGTGTCTATGGTCCCAGCTGCTTAGAGTTCGTTGACAAGATTCTCCTGTGTAGTTCTGGGCTGATTTCTCACCGTCCTCATGATCACAAACTCCACAAGGTGAGATCTTGGATGGAGCCCCAGACTGAGGGAGATTGACAGTTATTTTGTGTTTCTTCCATTCGCGAATAATTGCACCAAATGTTGTCACCCTCACCATGCTGCTTGGCGATAGTCTTGTAGCCCATTCCAGT
Organism: Rana kukunoris; assembly: GCA_029574335.1. Taxonomy (NCBI): domain Eukaryota; kingdom Metazoa; phylum Chordata; class Amphibia; order Anura; family Ranidae; genus Rana; species Rana kukunoris. The sequence continues at coordinate 231,862,222 of CM056050.1, read as the reverse complement.
CTTGTGTAGGTCTACAATGTTGTCCCCGACAACCTTAGACAGCTCTCTGGTCTTGGCCATGGTGGAGAGATTGGAACCTGATTGATTGCTTTTGTTAACGGGTGTCTTCTATACAGGTAACAAGCTGAAATTAGGAGCACTTTCCTTTGAGAGTGTGCTCCTAATCTCAGCTCGTTACCTGTACAGAAGAGAAAACACATGGGAGCCAGAAATCTTGCTGATTGATAAGGGAATACTTATTTCAATCATTAAAATGCAAATCAATTTATAACTTTTTTGAAATGAGTCTGGATTTTTTAGTTATTCTCTCACTGCTAAAATATAAAGAAAAAATATAGACTGATCATTTGTCAGTGGGCAAATGTACAAAATCAGCAGGGGATCAAAGACCTTTTTCCCCTCACTGTATATCCTATACCAAGTATAGGTCAATACCTATACCTGGTAAGAAAATACAATATCCTTCCCTCTGATAGTATCTCTGCCATACTACTCCAGAAGCAGACAGATGTAGTACATGATATCACAATAAACCTTTGGAAAGGGGGGGGGGGGGGGGAGACTGGAGCAAACAATCTGGAGCAGCTGTGTGTGACAATCTGCTAACTTTAACTTGGTCAGTTAAGCTTTAAAAAATGAAAAACAGAAGCCGATTAGTTGCCTTCTCCAGTTTTCCTAAACCCCCCCCCCGCCCCATCTGAATGGAAGAGGAACACCGTTATTAACCCTTTCATGCCCAGAGGTCAAAGCCAAAATGGCCCAGCCAAAATTAGCAGATTTCCAACAGCCAGTAAATCTGTTTTCCAAATGAACAAGCTGTCCCACAGATGTAGCAGAGGGTTGAAACAAACCCATCTAGTACTGCCGGGGGGGTGCTTACAATGGTCAAGCTTTTAGTCATTTATGTAAAACCTTGATCCCAAAAGAAAAAACCCTTTGCTGTACCCGCTTACAAAAGTGTTAACTGGAGCATGGCTTTAATTGGTTAGTGCATCTAATCAGCTAGTACATCTAAACACACCCCCCCCCCCCCAGATTAACAATGTAGCTGGCCATAGGCGTCTGTTGCCCCTTCATCCATTTTGAGGACCGGTTCACACTGGTGTGCTGTGCGAGATCGCATGTTATCCGCAGTGCAAATCACAATGCGATGTCCATGCAATGCGATTTCAGCCATACAGTTAGTATGGCTGAAATTGCATCGCATTCGGACTAAACTCGTACAGGATCTTGTTTGGTCCGCACCAGATTCGGATCGCAGGGCTGTTGACACCCATGGGATCCGATTCATGTCTGAACTGACAGTTCGCAGTGCGGTATTGACACTCCCCTGCAGTGGATTTGCAGGGTTCCCGCATCGCACTAGTGTGAACCTAGATCACCAGGTGAAAACAAAGGGGGGGGGGGGGGAGCCACACACACACAGATTGGTAAACGGCAATGTTAAATTATTGGTTTTGGGTTTAGTATTGTTTACACTCAATTATCTGCAAGCTTACATTTTTCAACAGTCTCCAGCTTCCATTGGACATCAGAGCCAACAGTGATCTTATAATTGGGAACCATATCGATTAGTTCCAGATCAGTGGAGATTTGAATGCTCAGTGACAGCGTCCCCAATTGTTTCAAATGTCATTGACACTTCCTCCTGCTCAGCAATTGAACGCCTGTGCAGAGGTATTGAACCACTGTTTGCGAGTGCAAAGGCTTTGCAGTTCTTAGAAAAAAAAAAAAAAAAAAAACTTTACTGCAGAAACGCGCGCATTTGTTTTTTTAAGGTGAACTTGGCCTTTAAGAAATCTTATGCAACAGTAATCATTGCCATAGAGGAGTCAGTTTTTTAGCAGGTTGAATGGCAAACTAACCCGATTCATACATCCACAAACTGTGCCTTTGTATTCTGACAGCAGGGAGACTCCCCCCAGTGTTGACAGCCTGCAGCAATGATCAAGACAATTTTTTTTTTAACAGGCTGGTTGGTTGAACAAAAAGTCGATCGACTTCTGCTCAACCACAATGTCCATATATAAATTGAAATTTGGTCAGTCTGTTGAATGGGCTGAATTTCAATCAATGTATGGCCAGCTGAAGTCAGTCATGATTTTTCTTACCTGGCAGACCACGGAGAGGAGTCTGTGGCTTGGTTTTGTGATACAAAGTGCGTGCTTGGAGTATGGGGACTTCCTAACAAGATAGTATTTGGCTGAGATTGTCTTTGTGGTGTGCCAATAACCTGCAAAAAGATAATTGGAATAAAGAAAAATCAGGTATATGAAAGCATTAAAACCCACAAAGTTAAAATGGTCTGAAGCAAATACATACAGAATTAAAGAAACCTCAACTGTAACTGAAGAATGCGGTACACCCTGGGACTGAAGGTGTGCAATTTTGCACTCTACAGTTAAAATGGATGTGGCTAAAAAGCGCTGAATTTCAAGCGTGGAGACTAAGCCTTTTCTGACACTTATTTAAAATATTAAATCAGTATTCAGTAGAAACATTACTTCTAACCCCCAAATTTTTATATATATATATATATATATATATATATATATATATATATATATATATATATATACACACACACACACACACACACACACATACATACATATATATACACACACACACACACACACACACACACAGTGCCTTGCAAAAGTATTCGGCCCCCTTGAACTTTGTGACCTTCTGCCACATTTCAGGCTTCAAAGATATAAAACTAATTTTTTGTGAAGAAAAAACAAGTGGGACACAATCATGAAGTGGAACGAAATTTATTGGATATTTCAAACTTTGTTAAATAAAAAACTGATAAAATTGGGCGCGTAAAATTATTCAGCCCCTTTACTTTCAGTGCAGCAAACTCTCTCCAGAAGTTCAGTGAGGATCTCTGAATGATCCAATGTTGACCTAAATGACTAATGATGATAAATAGAATCCACCCGTGTGTAATCAAGTCTCTGTATAAATGCACCTGCACTGCGATAGTCTCAGAGGTCCGTTTAAAGCGCAGAGAGCATCATGAAGAACAAGGAACACACCAGGCAGGTCCGAGATACTGTTGGAGAAGTTTAAAGCCGGATTTGGATACAAAAAGATTTCCCAAGCTTTAAACATCCCAAGGAGCACTGTGCAAGTGATAATATTGAAATGGGAGTATCAGACCACTGCAAATCTACGAAGACCTGGCCGTCCCTCTTTCAGCTCATACAAGGAGAAGACTGATCAGAGATGCAGCCAAGAGGCCAATAATCACTCTAGATGAACTGCAGAGATCTACAGCTGAGGTGGAAGACTCTGTCCATAGGACAACAATCAGTCGTATACTGCACAAATCTGGCCTTTATGGAAGAGTGGCAAGAAGAAAGCCATTTCTTAAAGATATCCATAAAAAGTGTCCTTTAAACTTTGCCACAAGCCACCTGGGAGACACACCAAACATGTGGAAGAAGGTGCTCTGGTCAGATGAAACCAAAAATCAAACTTTTTGGCAACAATGCAAAACATTATGTTTGGCGTAAAAGCAACACAGCTCATCACCATGAACACACCATCCCCACTGTCAAACATGGTGGTGGCAGCATCAAGATTTTGGGCCTGATTTTCTTCAGCAGGGACAGGGAAGATGGATAAAATTGATGGGAAGATGGATGGAGCCAAATACAGGACCATTCTGGAAGAAAACCTGATGGAGTCTGCAAAAGACCTGAGACTGGGACAGAGATTTGTCTTCCAACAAGACAATGGTCCTAGAATAAAGCAAAATCTACAATGGAATGGTTCACAAATAAACATATCCAGGTGTCAGAATGGCCAAGTCAAAGTCCAGACCTGAATCCAATCGAGAATCGGTGGAAAGTACACACACACATTCACATCTCACAAAAGTAAGCACACCCCTCACATTTTTGTGAATATTTTACTATATCTTTTTATGTGACAACACTGAAGAAATTAAACTACAAAGTAACGAGTGTACAGCTTGTATATCAGTGCAAGTTTGAGGTCCCCTCAATAAAAATTCACATAGTCATTAATGTCTAAACCACTGGCAACAAAACTGTGTACACTGACAGGCTGACTCCCCCCCCCCCCCCCACCAACACCAACCTCTGCAGCATTGCCACCAGCACTCATATGTCGATTTCCCAAAGACAAGCTCTCTACTTCTTTGGTCGATCATGACAAGGCCTGTTCTGAGTACCTGTCCTGTTAAACCACTGTATGGTTTTGGCCACCGTGCTGGAGCTCAGTTTCATGGTCTTGGCAATCTTCTTATAGCCTAGGCCATCTTTCTGTAGAGCAACAATTATTTTCAGATCCTTTAGAGAGTTCTTTGCCATGAGGTGCCATGTTAAACTTCCAGTGACCAGTATGAGAGAGAGAGAGCGATAACACCAATATTTACACACCTGCTCGCCATTCACACCCAAGTCACATGCCACTGGCGAGGGAAAATGGCTAATTGAGCCCAATTTGGACATTTTCATGTGGGGGTGTACTCACTTTTGTGTATTACACACACACACACACACACACACACACACACTTTATGACTTCTTGGCCATTTTTCAGAGAATATGAATGATGGATAAACCAAACTTTCACTCAAGGTTAGTGTTTGGCTGAAGCCATTTATCAATCAACAGTGTTTATTCTTTAAATCATAATGGACAACAGAAACTACCCAAATGACCCTGATCAAAAGTTTACATACCCCAGTTCTTGAAGGGGTTGTAAAAGGTTCACGTTTGTTTCACCTTAATGCATCCTATGAATTAAAAGGGGCTTTAAAAGGGGCTGTAAAAGGTAACAGTTTTCACCTAAATTCATTCTATGCATTAAGGTGAAAACACATCTGCGAATTAGCGCCCCCCGTTTACTTACCTGACCCCTCAAAAGTCCAGCGCGGTGAACCCTTTTTGCTTCTCGGCTCACTCACTGGTTGATTGAAAGCAGCGTAGCAATTGGCTGGGGCTGCTGTCAATCACATCCAATGACAGCACACCGGGGTACGGGGCCGAGAGATACAGTGCGCGGCTATGGCCGCCGGCTGTATCACAGGAGCGTGCCCGCAAAAACTCATCACCATGTACGCCCGCTTGCATGAAGGTGAGGAGTTCTTGCAAGGGGAAGCAGAGATAGCCGTCGAGGGACCCCAAAAGACCAGGTTCAGAGCCACTGTGCAAAACGAGCGGCACAGTGGAGGCAAGTTTCATTTTTTTTCCCCCCTTTACATACCCTTTAAGGTGGAAAAACATCCGACGATCACCGTCCCACTGCTCCATTGTTGCCTGCTTCTCAGCTCTTCATTGGATAGATTGATAGCAGCGCAGCCATTGGCTCGAGCTGCTGTCAATTAAATCCAATAATGAGGTCACCAGGGAGCGGGGCAGAGTCCTGCAATTGGCGGCTATGGATGCCGAATGCAGGACTCGGGGGCGCGCCCGCAAAGTAACCCCCTTGGAAGAGCGCTTCCCAGAAGGGGTTATCTGAAGCGGGCAGGAGCCGAGAGAGTTGCCGAGGGACCCCAGGAGGATCAGGGCCACTCTGTGCAAATGAACTGCACAATTTAAATAAAAACCAAACCATTACAACCACTTTAATACCGTGTATTTCCCCCTTTAACATCAATGACAGCTTGAAGTCTTTTGTGAATGAGGCTCTATCTAAAGCTGCCCATTCTTGGCAAAAAGCTTTCAGTTCCTGTAAATTCTTGGGCTGTCTTACATGAACTGCACGTTTAAGATCTCCCCAGAGCGGCTCAATGATATTGAGGTCAGGAGACCAAGATGTCCACTCCAGAACCTTCACTTTATTCTGCTGTAGCCAATGACAGGTCGACATGGCTTTGTGTTTTGGATAATTGTCATGTTGGAATGTACAAGTACGTGCCATGCGCAGCTTCCTGGCTGATGAATGCTAATGTTCCTCCACTATTTTTTGATAACATACTGCATGCAACTTAACTTGCCAACAATTTTGACCAAATTTCCTGTGCCTCTGTGCCTTTTGGCATATTGTAAGCATTTGCAGAGTCCTGTGTTTCACCTGAAATTTGTGGGTTTTTCTTTGCATCCCAAACTATTTTCCAGGCAGTTGTGGCTGAAATTTTAGTTGGTCTACCTGACCATGGTTTGGTTTTAACAGAACCTCTCATTTTCCACTTCATTAGAGATTGAACACTGCAAATTGGTATTCTTAATTCCTTGGAAATCTTTTTATATCCCTTCTTTGTTTTATACAGTTCAACTACCTTTTCTGCAGATCCTTTGACAATTCTTTTGCTTTGCCCATGACTCAGAATCCAGAAATGTCACTGCAGCAGAAACTATATATATATATATATATATATATATATATATATATATATATATATATATATATATATATATATATACACATACATACACACACACACATACATATATACACACACACACATATATATATAAATCACCAGGGTATGTAAACTTTTCATCAAGATCATTTGGGTAGTTTGTCTGCTTTTATTAGGATGTAAAAAAAAAAAAAGTGTAAACACAGGGGCATGGTTTGACCTTGCTGAAAGATGGCCTCTTGAAGCCAGAGCTCCCGCAGCTACAGTTCTCTGCAGCTTCCCTCAGGTGTAATCTGCCACTAGCCACACCAGCCCAATGTCTGAACATGGGGACAGCATCCCGAGTCCTGCTCACGCTCTCCTCATGAACACCACATAGTAATGAGCCAGAGCATACCGGAGCTGTTCCACACACAGAGGTAACATGGCGGCTTCCCGCCACAGTCAGTCACACAGCCTGCACCCTCTGCACCGAGGCAAGGGGAGCACAGTCACCCCAACAGCACCTCAGCCTCAATGACCTGCGCACCATAGCTGCTGCCATAAGACACGGTCAGCAGCCATTTCTGACCTGCGCATTGATATCTATGCGATAGCCCACAGTTCATGCAGTGGAAAAGATCACTGCACAACATAACAGTCCTCCACCGGGTAGACACCTACACCCTCCAGCTGAAAGACCTCCAATGCCATATGGAGGATCTTGAAAACCGAGAAAGGAGCAATAACTTGAGGGTCTGCCAGAGTCTGTGGAAGCAGAACAGCTCACTGCTGCAGGCATATTTAATGACCTCCTTGACTGGCCTGCCCAGATGACTGTGGAAATGATCCAACGGCATAGAGACCCATCCCCCTAGGGACACACTATGCTGCCTAGTAGATACACCGCAAAGCCAGAATACAACTCTTATGTGGGATCAGATAGCCACATCTATAAGGACCTCTGCAGCATCAAATTGCAAAGCTGCAAAGATTTAAAGGCTTCACTCAACATCTTGCACTCCAATAGCATACACTACTACTGGAAGTTCTCCTGTCTCTCAACCGCCACACAAAGCCCTACAGCGATGCTGCGAGTACCAGAGCACATCCAGTACTTCTACGACACTTTGGGTATTCCTGTGGTAGATATCCCAAACTGGTATGCTGAATTCCGCTGTACCCCCATGAGAAAGAACATGAGCCGAAGAACCGATTATAGCTCAAGAAATCTGGTTTCGAAGAAAAATAATCCCCAACGGGAGCAAGATCTCGTGACTTTGCCCAAGGCACCAACCCTGGCTCAAGAGCTACCAAGCCACAAAGGGAATGACGCACCTTTTCCCTCTTGAAGCAAGACACGATATGTTCAGATAATTTTTTGTGTTTTGTTTTCTACACCTGGCCCACAAACACAATTTCCCTGTACAATCCTTGTTAATGCAGCTCTCTATACTACAGACATTCCTTACTGGAGAGCCCGGATACCCCACATGCCTGTCTTATGAGCGCATATGGATGCCATTCCTCAACAGTCAATTAAGCCACTGAAATATAGTCTATCCACGCTGACCTCACTTGGGACTGCTGCCTTTCTCTCTGAGGCCCACATTATGAAACTGCGAGGGGTCTTACCCTGATTAACATTTGGACAGTTCATAGTGGCGTAAGCCTTCTAATGCTCCACGCCCACGTAGCACTGTTCTTTATTTTAAAAGAAATAATTTTATATATAAAGTTTAACCTTAATTACAGGGTAAACGTTAACACCTAAAGCACAAATACATGCAGCTCACCACAGGTATGCCATGTCTCCTCTAACATAGCTTAAGGTGGCGATCACAAACCACAGCTACAAGATTATAGTGCTCCCTCACATAACTGAAGGAGTCCTCCCCACCTATAACTACCCTTCTGGAAACACTTAAAAAGTGATAAGGTAAAACCAGAAGTACCCTGTATACTCAGACCCAGTCTGAGAATGCGACTGTGTGCAGCAAGCCCACACTATTTACTGAATACAGATGGGAATAGCTTCAACTCATACAGGCTGCCCATAAACCTCACAAGACAGGATACCTCACCACAAACAGAAGAACCACAAGAGTATCTAGCATCACGCCCCCCCCCCCCCCCTGAATCCCTACTATGTATTGTTTTTTTTTTTTTTGGTTATGTGTTCTTGAGATGCATATCTTCTCCGTTATAACCGTTCTAGTCAATGATAAACGGAATAATGTGTAGAATGGTACAGAAGAAGCCTCCCGAACAGTTAGGCCTCATGTACACTGCTGCTGGTAAACGGACGTTTAGGAGCAGTTGGGCATTTTCTTCTGAACTCTCCCTCTTAGGCTCCATGCACACGAGACGCTGGTAAACTCGAGTTCAGAGGCATTTGGACACTTTTCAACTGCCCGTAAACACATTTAATGTTATCCTATGTGTCCACACACATAATCTCGTTTATTGCCGTTTTTAGGCAGTTGAGTTTACCCTCGTTTTTCCAGAAGCAAAAGTTTTCGCGTTTCAGAAGCTAAACGCCGCTAAACGGCGTTTTTAAAGGTGACCTATTTTTTTTACATTAGAAATCTCAAAAATGATGGCAAATGATGAAAAACCATTAAAAAACATAAAACAAATACAAAAAACAAACAATTGTAATTGCTTGCATTGCATTGTGGACAATCCACAACGTGTGGCCAGGTGACGTGGCAAGTGGACAATCCACAACTTGTGGCCAGGTGACGTGGCCAATCAACAACGTGTGGCCAGGTGACGTGGCCAGTGGACAATCCACAAATTGTGGCCAGGTGACGTGGCCAGGTGATGATCCACAACTTGTGGCAGGTGACATGGCCAGGTGACGATCCACAACTTGTGGCAGGTGACATGGCCAGTGACAATCCACAACTTGTGGCCAGGTGAAGTGGCTTGTGGCAGGTGACGTGGCATGTGGCAAGTGGACAATCCACACTTGTGGCAAAGTGGACAATCCACAACTTGGCAGGTGAAGTGGCCAAGTGGCCAGTGGACAATCCACAACTTGTGTGACGGCAGGTGACGTGGGTAACGTGGCAGGTGATGTGGCAAGTGAACAATCCACAACTTGTGGCAGGTGAAGTGGCCAGTTGACGTTGACGTGGCAAGTGGACAATCCACAACTTGTGGCAGGTGACGTGGCCAGGTGGCCACAACGTGGCAGGGACAAGTGGACAATCCACAACTTGTGGCAGTGGGTGACGTGGCCAGTGGACAATCCACAACTTGTGGCCAGGCAACGTGGCAGGTGACGTGGCAGTGGACAATCCACAACTTGTGGCAGGTGACGTGGCCAGTGGACAATCCACAACTTGTGGCAGGTGACGTGGCCAGTGGACAATCCACAACTTGTGGCAGGTGACGTGGCCAGTGGACAATCCACAACTTGTGGCACGTGGCCAGTGGACAATCCACAACTTGTGGCAGGTGACGTGGCCAGTGGACAATCCACAACTTGTGGCAGGTGACGTGGCCAGTGGACAATCCACAACTTGTGGCAGGTGACGTGGCCAGTGACGTGGCCAGTGGACAATCCACAACTTGTGGCAGGTGACAGTGGCCAGTGGCCAGGTGACATGGCAAGTGGAAAATCCACAACACAACTTGTGGCATGTGGCCAGTGACGTGGCCAGTGGACAATCCACAACTTGTGGCAGGTGACGTGGCCAGTGGACAATCCACAACTTGTGGCAGGTGACGTGGCCAGTGGACAATCCACAACTTGTGGCAGGTGACGTGTGGCAGTGGACAACTTGTCCACAATCTTGTGGCAGGTGACAAGTGGCCAGTGGCAGTGTGGCTTGTGGCACGTGGCCAGTGGACGTGGCCAGTGGCAGGTGACAATCCACAACTTGTGGCAGGTGACGTGGCCAGTGGACAATCCACAACTTGTGGCAGGTGACGTGGCCAGTGGACAATCCACAACTTGTGGCAGGTGACGTGGCCAGTGGACAATCCACAACTTGTGGCAGGTGACGTGGTCAGATGACGTGGCCAGTGGACAATCCACAACTGTGGCAGGTGAGTTGGCCAGGTGACATGGCAAGTGGAAAATCCACAACAGGTTAACCGTGGCCAGTGGGTGGCAATGGCAAGTGGAACTTGTGTGACCAGTGGTGACGTGGCAAGTGGTGCAGCTTGTGGCAAGTGACACGCATCAGACAACTCTGGTCTCACAACTTGTGAGCAGGGTGGGTGGCCAGGTGACATAGCAGGCTGACGTGGCCAGGGACGTGGCCAGGTGATGTGGCAGGTGATGTGGCAGGTGATGTGGCCAGTAGACAATCCACAACTGTGGCAGGTGGCTGTGTGGCAAGTGGACAATCCACAACTTGTGGCAGGTGACGTGGCAAGTGGACAATCCAAAACTTGTGGCAGGTGACGTGGCAAGTGGACAATTCACAACTTGTGGCAGGTGACATGGCAAGTGGACAATCCGCAGCTTGTGGCAAGTGACACGCTAAATACAAGTAATACTGCTGCTCTTTCAGCTACTACTCACTCTGGTCTCACAAAATGGCTGAAATGGTTAAATATTGTTTTTTGAGCTTAGGGACGTGGCCAGTGGACAATCCACAACTTGTGGCCAGGTGACGTGGCAGGTGACGTAGCAAGTAGACAATCTGCAACTTGTAGCAGGTGAAGTGGCCAGGTGACATAGCAGCTGACGTGGCAAGTGGACAATCCACAACTTGTGGCAGGTGAAGTGGCCAGGTGATATGGCCAGTAGACAATCCACAACTTGTGGCAGGTGGCATGGCCAGACGATGTGGCAGATGATATGGCAAGTGGACAATTCACAACTTGTGGCAGGTGACATGGCAAGTGGACAATCCACAGATTGTGGCAGGTGAAGTGCCAAGTGACACGCTAAATACAAGTATACTGCTGCTCTTTCAGCTGCTACTCACTCTGGTCTCACAAAATGGCTAAAATGGTTAAATATTGTTTTTTGAGCTTAGGGACAAGGCAGGTGACTTGGCCAGTGGACAATCCACAACTTTTGGCAGGTGACGGGCCAGGTGATGTGAACAGGTGACATGGAAAGTGGACAATCCACAACTTGTGGCAGGTGGCATGGCCAGGCGATGTGGCAGATGACGTGGCAGATGACGTGGCAAGTGGACAATTCACAACTTGTGGCAGGTGACATGGCAAGTGGACAATCCACAGCTTGTGGCAGGTGACATGGCAAGTGACACGCTAAATACAAGTATACTGCTGCTCTTTCAGCTGCTACTCCCTTTGGTCTCACAAAATGGCTGAAATTGTTAATTAATATTGTTTGTTGAGCTTAGGGAGGGTCTTATGTCTCTTAACTAAACGCTTATAAACGCAAACGCGGTAAAACGCAGTCAAACGCCGCAAAATTTGGGGCAAAAACTGGCGTTTTAAACGCCGGTTTCGTGCCTTTGAAAACGTTTGTTTAGATGCGTTTGCATTTGCGTCTCGTGTGCATGGGGCCTTATCTGTACATGTACACAGGGTCAATAACAGTGGTTCTAGGCAGTTGAGGCTTTTTTGGAATGCAAAAAAAAAATGGGTTTAGATGCCGAGTTTAGAGGCATTTCAAGCACCAAACGCTTCTAAACACATTAACTCGCATTTAGCAGTGCTTAGTTTACAGCAGTTCTTCATTTTTGGCTTTTCTAAAAAAGGAAGAATCTACAACAAATTCATCACTCTAACCAATACGCCAGGGCTTGACAAATTTGCTTGTAATCTAGGAGCCAGCTAAAAAAGTTAGGAGCCAGAAAATGCGCCCCGTCCCGACGCGCTCGCTCGCAGAAGCGAACACATACGTGAGTAGCGCCCGGATATGTAAACGGTATTCAAACCACACATGTGAGGTATCGCCGCGATCGTTAGAGCGAGAGCAATAATTCTAGCCCTAGACCTTCTCTAACTCAAAACATGCAACCTGTAGATTTTTTTTAAACGTCGCCTATGGAGATTTTAAAGGGTAAAAGTTTGACACCATTCCACAAGCAGACGCAATTTTGAAGCGTGACATGAAGACAAAGAAAAATGGATAGCCGCACTCCAAAACCTGATGGGTGGTCTCTTATTCAATAGACAGCATGTACAAAAATGGGGTCACAGCAGTAGAAACAAGGAACAGCCGACGCGTTTCGCACTGGATCAGTGCTTATTCAAGCCATGAATAAGCACTGATCCAGTGCGAAACGCGTCGGCTGTTCCTTGTTTCTACTGCTGTGCCCCTATTTTTGTACATGCTGTCTATTGAATAAAAGACCACCCATCAGGTTTTGGAGTGCGGCTATCCATTTTTCTTTGTCTTCATTTTGCTTAGTGCACTGCCAGCACCCTCGGTATCCTGCACCACCTGTAACCATTTAGTGATCCCACCTGGAGCGGTGACTAGTTTCTCTCTTTGAAGCGTGACATGCTGGGTAACAATTTTCACAATATATAAAAAAAAAAAATTGGGATAACTTTTTTTTTTTAAATAAAAAAATAAAAAACAGTATTGTATTTTTTTCCCAAAAAACTGCGCTTGTAAGACCACTGCGCAAATACGACGTGACACAAAGTATTGCAACGATCGCCATTTTATTCTCTAGGGAGTTAGAATAAAAAATATATATAATGTTTGGGGGTTCTAATTATAGGGAAGGAGATGGCAGTGAAAATAGTGTAAAATGACATTACAATTGCTGTTTAACTTTGCTGTTTAACTGTAATGCCAAACGGCCACCACCAGATGGCACCAGCGCACAGAAGAGCTTGGGACTTCACAAGGCCGCGGCCTCAATTACCGTTTGTCACGGGGACGCACGGAGACACAGGATCCTGTGCCTCCGTGCTCCCCCACCTCCCCTGCCGCCAGTAATTGAGGCCGCGGACTTGTAGGCCGCAAAGCCGCGGCCTCAATTACCAGCCACCAGGTCACAATTGCGACCTGGCGCCCGGACATTGTCGACCCCTGCTATACGCTCGTGATAAATTGCAGGTACCCTTCTTCCGTAACACTTTACATCTCCTCACATCCTTTCAAACAGGGATTTTTTTTTTTAGGAGGAGATTTCAAGCTAGCCCTCAGTCCACCTCAGGCTCCTCCTCCATAAACGTACAAAGCCCTCCATGCAATCAAAATGCAGCTCAGCGACCCAACACATGGCGTACGCTACATCCCAACACTAAAGATTTCATTTTTCTCGCCATCCCATAAATATACTAGGATTGACTACGTCACACAAAATGACCTAGCATCCCTTCATAGTGCAACCATGCTCCTCTCAGACCACAATTCCATCTCAATGACCATAACATTCCCGACAGCGCCCACACGATCAGCAATCTGGAGACTCGACAACTCTCTCCTGAATGACCACTAAACTACGGGGGTAAAGAAAAAAAAAAAAATCAACAAGCCATTTCCGCAAAAACAAATCCACCAAAATAACTCCAATGACACAAAGGGCAGCACACAAAACGTGTCAGGGGAAAAAAATTATCTCCACTGCCGCATAGCGGAAGAAAGCTAGACAAGCCCATATTGAGTAGTACTCCAAAATGCGTCCATTCTCTCGTAAAGAGACATAAGCAATCACGAACGATGCAAACACTAACTGTGCTGATACACGCTAACCACTTACGGACCGCCTGCCGTCGTTATACGTCGATACTTTGAAGAGCAATACCGTTGTTATGGTAGCAGCTAGTTGCCATAACCCCGTTCTCTTCAAGAGCGGGCGGTCCGCTTTCAGATAAAAGTGGTCTTTGCGGCAGGTTCAGCACAATCACTTTTATTGGCAGCGGGAGAGGGCCCTGCCGCTTACCGAAGCCATCGATAGCAGCAATCAGATCCTACTCAGTCTGTGGCATGGAGACCAGTGAGGGAAAGAACATCAAAACGTCACTTTCGCCCCAAAGCTCTTAAAAGGAAAATTGTTTATTTTTTAAATGCCGTTACTTTTTTATTGCATTTTAGTGTAAATATGAGATCCAAGGTCTTTTTGACCCCAGATCTCATATTTAAGAGGACCTGTCATGCTTTTTTTCTATTACAAGGGATATTGACATTCCTTGTAAAATAAATTTTTTAAAACTGTCAAATGAAAAATAAAATATAAAACAATTTTAAGCTTCCTGTCAACCTCGTATGCAGAAGCCAATGCATACTTGAGCAGCGCCCGCATATGAAAACGGTGTTAAAAACCACACACGTGGGGCGTGGCCTGGACATGGCTGTGTGAGGCTGCTTTTTCTTTGAGCTCCCGGCCTTGTCCTCCCCTATACCGGCTAAAACAGCCTCAAACTCGGCATGCAATCGGCCTAAAAACGCGGCAGCAAAGCTACCACCCGGGTGATCAGATCTACAGCACAGACCGGAGACCTGCACCGCTATTTTGGGCTCAGTGCCCAGACCTCACCGGGAGCCAGAGCGACGGCACCACGTGGCGCGGTGCAGGGAGGCCTAGCTGAAGCCCAGATACGGAGTGAGTGGACCTCTCCCCAGTTGACTCGGACTTACCCTCCGGATCTCGAGCGCCACCGAATCTCGCAGACTTGGGCATGGATTCCCCATCCTCCTCCCCGGGGGGCTCTTCGGCGGAGAGAGAGATCCGGGCCCTGCTTCAGGCCCTGCCCACGCGATCAGACAGAGGCGTTGATCCTGAAGCTGGAGGAGACGCACCGCCGAGATTTCCAGGAGGTAAAGGCGGAGGTGTCCTCACTCGCAGAAAGAGTGATGACGGGCGAATCCTCATTCTCAGCCTTGGAGCAGCGGGTGACGGATCTGGAGAGGGCGAGAGATCACCACAGGGACACGGCAATCTCCCTGCAACTCCACCTGGAGGACGTGGAAGACCGGAGCCGCCAAAACAACCTGCGGCTCCGGGGGATACCAGAAACTGTGGATGCGGAGGCCCTAGATGGAAGACTCCAGAAAATATTCCGTGAGGTGCTGGGGGAACCGCTGGAGGTGGTCGAGATCGACAGAGCGCATCGCGCCCAAGGCCCCAGAACGGGAGATCCCGATAGACCACGCAACGTGATCTGCAGGCTACTACGGTATGCCCAAAAGGAGCGCATTGTACGGGAAGCGTGGGACCACGATGCGGTGATGATAGAGGATGCCCGGGTTACGATACTGCCGGATCTCTTCAGGGCGACGCTCCGTCGCAGAGCGATGCTGAGACCCGTACTGGACCTCGCACGGCAACAGGGCTTCACATACAGATGGGGTTACCCTCTCTCGGTCACCTTCCGAAAGGACAAGACAGCCTACACCTTGACGACCCCAACGGATCTACCGGGCCTGTTTCGGTTCCTGGGAACGGAGCCAGTGTCGGTACCGGATTGGCTGCAGATACTACCGCGCACGATTGGAAGATCGGGGCCCTCCAACTACAGGGCCGCAGCGCAGCCGCGCCAACGCAGACAGAGCAGACGACGACAACGAGCACCAGCGGGAGAAGTGCCCCGTGGATACCGTGAGTAAGCCCTAAGTGATGCTTTGCCACTCCTCTCTCTTCTCCCTGAACCTATATATTTGCGGCCCAGCCCCGATCGTTGCCCGGTTTATGTTACCCTCCCGAGCTCCGTTAGTACTGGAACAGGGGAAGCGCCCATAGGCTCCGTTTTGGTCTAGCCTTGACCCCATTCGGCGTCCGCATCGTCTGTTGACGACTCTGTGGGGTTGGGGGAAGGCAACCAGACCCTGTTGGCCACCTATGTATGCCTGGACTGAGTTAATCTTTTGGCCCGCCTAAGGCGCTCCCCAGCCGTGGGGAGGAAATCCCACACCACCGGACAACCACCCACCATCAGGGCCGGTGCAAGGATTTCTGCCTACACAAGCGAAGCTCCATTTTGGCATGCCAGACCTGCCCCATTACATGACCACACTGTGCCCCATTACATGACCACACTGTGCCCCATTACATGACCACACTGTGCCCCATTACATGACCACACTGTGCCCCATTACATGACCACACTGTGCCCCATTACATGACCACACTGTGCCCCATTACATGACCACACTGTGCCCCATTACATGACCACACTGTGCCCCATTACATGACCAGACTGTGACCCTTAAAAGACCAGACTGTGCCCCATTACATGACCAGACTTGCCCCATTACATGAGTAACATGAGAAGACCGTGCCCTTACCTTATCCCATGCGAATCGCGGCCGTGTAACCTAACAGTAACAGCTTACCTTATCAGAATCGCGGCTGTACGATTTTTCAAAAGCCGCGCCTCCAACGTCTTCTGTTCCGTGATAGGCGGAACATTCAGCTTCGCATGAGGCACTGTGTAGTGTGCGCCTATCACGGAGGCCCTCTTGTCCGAGGACGAGAGGGCCTCCGTGATAGGCGGACACCAAACACAGGACGAGAGGGCCTCCGTGATAGGCGGACACTGAACACAGTGCCTCCTGGGAAGCTGATTGTTTCCGCCTATCACGGAACAGAAGACGTCGGAGGCGCGGCTTTTGAAAAATCGTTAGGTTACACGGCCGCAATTCGCGGTCATTTTTTCGCCCCATCCCAGGCTGCGGACCTGCCCGCCCCAAGCGGCCGCTTGGTCCGCCTGGTGGTTGCGCCGGCCCTGCCCACCATGCCTCCCCAAACTTCCTTGCGGCTCCAGGACATGATGAGCCCAGCTTTAATTGTTTGCGGGCTATGATATCGCCCCCCCCCCCCATCCAGATCCCGCTGTTGTCTCGGCCCGCCATCCGAGGTGATGAAGATAGACTCCTGGTGAACGGTTCAACAGGTCAGCTGAACTGACATTTGTGACATTAGTATTCTTGGTATGGGACGTACAGGGGGTGGTGGGGGGACACGAGGAGGTGCTGAGGGGGATGCCAGTGTTCTGGGCTACATTCAGCTCCACGGAGCGGTATGGTTGTGCAGTTGCTATGGGGGCGGGGGGAAGGAGGCCTTTCAGCCAGAAGGGGCAACTGAGCCGGGTCCCGGTGAATTGCTGGTTGCACAAACCAATAAACGCTGATGAAGAAATTTGATCAAAGAGGCGAGGTGATCAAATACCAAGAAAGCTTTATTTGTGGGGACATTTTTTATTTTATTTGGGCACAGTGTCTGCACAATTGTCAGTTAAAGTAATGCAGTGCCGTACTGGAAAAAATGGGCAGGTCAGGAAGAGGGTAAAACCTTCTGCCGCTAAAGTGGTTAATGAAAATCTCTCGCAGGGAGGGGTTGTGTAAGGGAAATGAAAAGGAGAAAAGACAAGGGTAAAGGGAGGAGGAAAGGGGGGGTGGACCACATCCAAGCTAGATGCGGTCCCAACAGGACCTGCATTCAAACATGAGTGTTCATTCCAAACAAGGTAGGGAGTCCTCCAAGCGCAGGAATATTCTGTTACCATTTGAGACACACCCTAGTTAGCTTTGAGGTTGGAAATAGGAAATGAAAATACAGGTGTAGACAGGGGAGCGGTCAGGACCATTGACGACAGTAGGCACTCTGAGTCCGACTCAAGTGTGACGCCATGAGGAAATGGATGCTGGAAGGCATATCGCACCTGCATATATCTTAAAAAAAATATCCAATTGGCAAGACTATAAAAGTAGCTTTGAGTTCGGGAAACGTACTCGACCTACCCTCCGTCACTAAATGTTACAGCACCACTATGCTTCTAGAGCAGTTGTTCTCAACCTGGGGGTCGGGACCCCCTCGGGGGTGGAATGATGATTTGCCAGTGGTCACTAAATCCTTGGCCGTTCCTGAAGCCTGCACCGCTCTCCCAGCTTTTTTGCGGCCGCCCAGTTGGGCTGTTCCTGGAGCCCGCGTCCGCCTCTTCGCAGCTACCCATTCAGTTCACAGCATGGCTGGGGGAAAGAAACTAGAGGTCAGCTGACTAGTGAGGAATGTGAAGTGGGAGGGGCTGGAGACCCTTTCTCCTGATTTCAACATAGATGTCACTGCTACGAGACATCACAAAGTCTCGAGACACAGTGAATCCGGAGACACAGTGAGTAACACTACCTGTGATTAAAAGTCCCCACTACAGTTCTCAGATCAGCAGATGCCCTTGATCAAGAGCACCTAAGTTGGCTAATCAGAACTCCCCCCAACATTGCCACTCATACCGTTCCCTCCACCAAGGAGTAAGATAAGGGAAAGCGGGAAAAAAAGGGAAAGCGGGGAAAAAAAAAACAGCTAGAGAGGGATGGGGCGACAAGAAATTAGGATAGAGAGAGATAAAAAGGGAAATAAAAAGGAGAAGAGAGTGGTACAAATTAAAATGTACCACAAGGGGTCAATTACTGTACGTGTGGAAGGGACTCATGGAGCGCTAAATGTCTGTGTTAGGGGCGTAAATTGCTCGTCTTGCCTTGGGTTCCGACAACCCACGCTACGAAAATAATAATTTTACTGTTAGGGGTCCCCATAACATTTATCAAGGGGGTCACGGCACTAGAAAGGTTGAGAACCACTGTTCTAGAGGCTCACACTGAGGGTAAGGTATACTGTGCATATAAGGGGAGGTTAGGAATACCCCCATATGAGGTGCGGGGGGGGGGGGGGGGAGATTTATGATGCAATACTCTAGCCCTATGCCAAACCATTGTCGTTTTGCACATTAGAGTTGTCATCTCTGGAGGGGGCTCGAAACAAAAAAAAAATTGTCACAGTTAATCTCAACTCCAGAAAAAGATCCGAAGTCATCGATTATCTGTAAGGCTGCTGGGAGGGAAGAGAAGATATCACTAAAGAGGATCGTGTCGTCAGCCGACAAGAATATTTTCTCCTTGACCACCCCCACTTTTATCCCCTTAAAGGGGTGTTCCACCCAAAAAAACGACCTTAGCTTACTCCACTCCTCACCCCCATACATGCCACATTTGGCATGTAATTTTTTTGGGGGGGGAGTGGGGGCTTCAGTAGGAGTGGGACTTCCTGTCCCACTTCCTGCTTCCGCCGAGGGGCTGGTTAGGCGATTAAGCCTTAATCGCCTACACCAGCCCCTCCCTGTAGGCGATCACATGGGACACTGACAGGTCCCATGCGATCGCCTCTCCAATCAGCGGCGAGCATGCGCAGTACGGCTCGCGCATGCGCAGTGGGTGCCCGGCCGTGAAGCCGAAGGCTGTCACGGCTGGGTGCCCACAGTCAGGATGGAGACGCCGGCCGGGCAGGGGGGGAGAAAAGCGGAGCCCCGGTCGGCGCGTCGCTGGAACGCAGGAGCAGGTAAGTGAGTGTTTATTAAAAGCCAGCAGCTACACTTTTTGTAGCTGCTGACTTTTAATAAACACAACTTAGGGCTGGAACACCCCTTTAACCGCAGACTCTGCTCTTATGCGCAAGGACAATGGCTACACAGCTAGGGCAAACAACCCGGGAAGAGAGTGGGCAACCCTGCCTAGTGCCTCTACCCAGCGGGAACGCCATGGAGAGAGCGTTATTAGCTCTCACTGGAGCCCTGTGAAAAGTATTCCTTTAAAAAACGCAGCCATTTGATAAAAACAGGTCCAAACCCAAATTGGGAAGGACAGCCCAGAAATAGACCCATTCCACTGAACCAAGATGCTTTCTCAGCATCAAGGGACACAACTGCCCCTGAGCTGTCCTCCATTGCCCTGTCCACACACATGTCAACAGTCTGGGTTTATGACGAGCAGAGGGACAAAAATATTTGCAGACTCATCAGGATGAATCAAAAGCAGTAATGACAGAGATCAAGCAGCCGGTTAGAACTTTGGCAAGAGTTTTTTTAAATCCACATTTTAGGAGCGATATCGGTCCATAAGAGGAACACAATTCAGGGTCTTTGCCCAGCTTAGAGAGGACTACCACTGCCTCAGTCGGGGGCAAGGAGTCGCGCTCCAAGGCCTTTAGAAGCATCTCACGGTGCGTGGGGAGTAAACCATTAGGATAATGTTTGAAGAGATCCAACGGTAACCCGTCCGGGCCCAGCAACTTCCAGGTGGATCGACCGCCACCTGAATCTCATTAAGGGCAAGGGGCTATCCAATCTCTCCCTGGTTGAGTCTGTAAGACATGACAGGTCAACCAAAGCTAAATATGCGTGCACCTTCACATATGACACACGAGAGCTATAGAGCTCCTGGTAGTAAGACAAACCAGCATTAATCTGCGTAGGATCCATGAGGATATCATCAGTAGGGGACTGAACGTGAGAAATGGACAAAGGGGAGGAGTACTCCTACGACAACCACTCCTCTCCCCTGTGCAAAGATCATCTGACTCTGATCTAGCAGCTGAATTTTTATAGTGTATATACGGAGAAGGGAGACATCCCGCAAGGCCGCCTTTACAGTAATACACCAGAAGGATCACGATCCCTAGTGTAAATAGTCTCCAAGGCCGTAGCCTTAGTTTCAGCCTCATGTAGTTCTTTACAGGCTTCACTACACACCTTCCCAATATGGTCCTGGAAGCTACCCCTTATACAGGCCTTAAATGCATCCAAAGGGACTGGGGAAGAGACCGAGTGATCCTGAGAATTCCAAAAATGTATCATTCTTGCATGGTACATCAACCCTGGAGTTAGATAGCCAGAACCTAGACAAATGCCACAGACCCTCCACTGGAGGGCACAACAGACTGAGCTGAAGGGAAATGCAAGCCTGGTCAGAGATACCCCTTGTGAGAATGAAGATATCTCAGACCCTAGAAAGGACAGACCCACCCAGCGTAAAGTACATAAATTCTGTAAAATTTCTGTATGTGGCAGAAGAGCAGGTATACGTCCACAGGACGCTTCCACCCAGGATGCCAGTTTTGTGACAGAGGTGGATGACTGAGAAAGTCTGTCCATCCCAGGGTGCAGAACCATATTCAAAATCACCAAAGAGCATGATATCAGTAGCATACAGCAGGAGGCTAGTTGGTAGAGTAAATGGACTGAGGCTGGAGGGGGGGCACAAATACACTCCCACAGCATCAACTTTCAGATTATGCTGTAATTCATGCAATTATCAACACCAACCCCCAGGGTCTATATCACCAAAAGGTGGAATTGCAAAGATTTCCGAATCAAAATACAAACGCCACAGGTTCTGATCCTGTAACCACCAGCGTAGGGCTTAAGCATGCCCGAGCAGATAAGTTTGACTTTTCTGTATATATGATCCAACCTAAGCTTTCCAAATACCGCACTGTGCATATTATGCTCTGTTCTAGAGCTTGTAGTGAGTGATCTCCAAGAAGGAGGTCGTCCAGATAACCGAGCACCAGAATCTCTTGGGCCCTTAAAAGACCCAGTACTGGTGCTAGGACCTTTGTGAACACCTGGGGGGCTGTAGCAAGCCCGAAGGGTAGAGCCATGAACTGAAAGTGACGTTCCTCTACTGCAAACCATAGATACCTCTGATGAGGTTGAAAGATAGGTACGTGTAGATCCGCGCCCTTTACATCGATAGAGGCTAGAAAGTCTCCCATCTGGAGTGAGGCTACTACTGAGCGGACAGACGCCATCCGAAACCAGTAGATACTGGTTTAGGGATCTTAGGCCCAAGATTGGCCTTGTGTCCCCATTTGGTTTGTGAATCAAAAAAGATTTGAGAAAAGCCCCACACCCCTTTCGGGTACAGGAACCTTTACAATCACTCCTTGATGCACTAAATGATATAGTGCCTGAAGTAATAAGTATTTTTGGAGGATCCAAAGGAATGTTGGATCTTAAAAACCAGAGATGGGGAATTCCAGCTTGTAACCAGAGGATATACTGTATTTATTGGCGTATAACACTCACTTTTTTACCCTGAAAATAGAGGGTAAACTCTGCCTGCGTGTTATACGCAGGGGGCTGTGGAACGTTTTTTCCCTGAAACTTAGCTCTTAAAGTTAGGGTATGTGTTATACGCCGAGTATTGTTGAGGTTGCCCAGCTCGTCCTGAACTATTGTTCTCCAAATGTCCGCAAAGTGCAGCAGCTTTTCCCCCACCCGATGGAGTGGGGGCTTCTCCTCAAAAGGAGGGCTGTGTGTTTAGAGTTTTGGACCCAGGGCTTTTTCTGGCCCTGGCCTTGGACCCAGGGCTTTTTCTGGCCCTGGCCTTGCCCCTGGCTCTAGTACTCTGTTGGCGGCGGAATCACTTTGGTGCCGACTCCCACTTCTAATGAAAAGGGTGTTTCAAGCCCTGTGGAATATCCACCGGACAAGTTAAGTTCTTGTTTAAAGGAAGAGACTGTTGCAGCTATGGCTGGCATGCTCCATTTCTGTGAACTTTTCATCCATGGAATATATATATATATATATAAAAAAAAAAAAAAAAAACATGCCTCGTAGGAACAAAAATCATGTCAGGGGGTTCCCAATAAGCATACACTGCCTCTTCCAACAGGGGGTAAGCCTGTGTGGCCTCAGGGATCTCAAAGATGACCAGGGAGGCTCAGTGACCCCCTGTAAGAGGGACCTTAAAGGCAGAGCAAACCATTTCGAACCAAAGTCAGGATCAAGAGCCTCTGTGAATGAGAATAAAGTAGGAAGTTTGGGACTTTAAGGTGAGGCTTGCAAAGCATTGTGGAGGTAATAAGAATACATATTAAATCATACGGAATTGCATAAAACATATCAGTAACAGGGACCACATACAGAGAAGACATTATAATAAATATCATTCTATAAATATTCACACATACATGTTTCTGTGCGTGTGAGTTATGAATATCAAAAGGTACACAAATATATAACTTTGTGCCTCGTATTGGTCTCAATTGATTGGTTCATATATATAGATAAAACATAAAAACGGCAGCAAAGCAGCACTAACATGGAAAATAAAAATATTAACCAGTAAAACCATAGTTGATGGGTAGGGAGTATTCCAAGTAGATGGTGTGGTATCAACATATGTCTACATCCTAAATACCCAACACGTTTCGTGTGCAAAAGACACTCATCAGGGGCAGATGCTTCGAGGTATCTATAAAGTATTATAGAGTGTAATTAATGTGGTTATAAATAGTGCTGACAGTTCCGTATGATTAAATATGTATTCTTATTATTAAAAGACAAAAAAACAAAAAGGTTGACGCTGCGCTAATGTGCAAATGAATAAAACCAGTGAACAGTGAACAATAAGCTGCCAGCACTAAATTGTGTACAACAATTTAAAAGGACATAAAATACAGGAGGTGCAGCGCTATCCAAGATTGATAAAAAAACATACAAGTTAATCATTAAAATATGTGAACATAAGCTCATTAAGAATAAACCGGAGGAGAGCTTGAAGAAGTAAAGAAAAATGTAATTAAATTAAAATAAATCTCCAATGCTAAACAGTTGTGAGATCTAGTAGAAAAGTCCAGTGTAAATCTTGTGATGAGAAAACTGTGACGAAAGTAGCCACGTAGACTCCAAGGTGCTAAAAGATGAAGAAGAATATCCACCCTGCACTCGTGAGATAAGACTGCCTGCTTACCACAAATAAAGACTGCTTTACATCAGTCTCATGAAGCATAGGGACGTTCGGTCTCCCTGCAACCAATCCACTTGTGAACAAGGTACAGCTCAGCAATGGGTCCGGGACAAGCACATGTACGATAAAAAGAGAAGGACTCTCATAGCGTATTATGTGTAACAAAGGATGGATTTATGAAGTATTGCACTTACATTGTTCGATGGAAAAAGGCATGTAACAATCAGATCGTAACCTCTCCAATCCGATACCTCTCGCTACTCTAATGGAAAACACTGCCTTCGTTCAGGACGGAACGCGATGACGACACTGCGTCGCTCTGACAATTGCAAATCGTGCTACATTGCATTCCAAACCAAAATTAATGTCCTTTTTCCCCATAAATAGAGCTTTCTTTTGGTGGTATTTGATCACCTCTGCGGATTATATTTTTTGCGCTATAAACCAAAAAAGAGTGACAAAAACAAACAAAAAAAAAACACTTTTTGCTATATCTATAAATTCTCAGTTTAGGTCCATATGTATTCAACATTTATTTTTACCAAAAATAAGAAATCGCAATAAGCGTATATTGGTTTGCGCAAAAGTTATTGCATCTACAAAATAGGGGATAGTTTTATGGCATTTTATAAAAAAAATATGAAACTAGTAGTTAACATTTTTATCGTGACTGCGATATTGCGGCGGACACATCGGACACTTGACACTATTTTGGGGCCATTTACAAGCGCTCAGTGCTAAAAAAAAAATGCACCGATTACTGTGTAAATTACTCTTTGTGAGTAGAGGGAACTAGGGAAATCAGGGGGGTTACCTCCCATTATTTTGTTTGTATTAATACGATTTTCTTTTTTATATGGCTTCTGTAAAGAATTTTTTTTTATATTAAAGAGAAATGACACTGACAGGGAAGTGGTTCACCACTAGGGGGCGAGGAAAGGGCTTAAGTGTGTCCTAACTATATTCCAACTATGAGGGGGCTGGGCTACCAGTAATATGTCAGTGATCACTGCTCCCGATGACAGGGAGAGTAGATCACTGTCATGTCACTAGGCAGAACAGGGAAATGCCTTGTTTACATAGGCGTCTCCCCATTTTGCCGTTCTGACACAATCACGGGACACCGGC
The DNA here is from genome assembly GCA_029574335.1 of Rana kukunoris. Taxonomy (NCBI): domain Eukaryota; kingdom Metazoa; phylum Chordata; class Amphibia; order Anura; family Ranidae; genus Rana; species Rana kukunoris. Next base: position 231,837,350 of record CM056050.1, on the reverse strand, counting down.
CGCCATAGAGTCTGCGGGTCCCACGTGCAAAGTCATGGAGCCCGTGGCGGGCGCGCTAGGCGGCAGATTCAAAGCAACGTATCTGTACATTACTTTGCCCAGGGCTCGACAATATCCGGACACCAGGTCGCAATTGCGACAAGAAATTGTGACCTGGCGCCTGCCGGTAATTGAGGCCGCGGCTTTGCTTTTTTTTTATATTGTGAAAGAATGTTACGCCAAGTAAATTGATACCCAACATGTATATCTACGTTAGGCAAGTGGTTAAAAACACCTCAGAAGGGAGACCTTTTAATAGGGCTCACCAAGCCCGTGTGTCAATCCTGCCAAGCACATTTAGCCTGCCATGCAACACTTGTGACTCACGTAAGCCAGGTAATGAGAATTGAACCGCTTGCAGGTGTCCGGTTTAGAGCCTGCTCTATGGCGAACAGCTGTCTTCTGGAAGCACCACGTTTGGTATATACAGCTTAAAAAAGGCTGGTTCCGACATCTCCCCCACTGTAATATGGTCCACATCTCCCCAAATGTATAGGAAGGTTAGTGCTTGCCTAGTCTTACCAGAGAAGACGGCCGAACACGAGCAGTTGAGGCAGGGTGATGACGTCAGCACGCCGCTCTAGGCTCACCTAGGCCGCCACCGGGTGGACCAAGATGGCCGCTGCCCCCGGGAGCTAGGCTGAAGCTGTGGCCTTTCCTATGGCCGAGGCAGCAGCGGAGCTCCACGGATCATGTGGTGTGCCGATCCGCATATGGTGACCCGTTCGGATGACGGATCCGTTGCACCACTAGTACAGATCAAAAGAATTTTTATCGATCAAAAAATTTTACAATTATTCAAAGAATTATTCTTTAATTTCCACAGCCCTAATATTAATATATATCTATGTGCGAGATCTAGATAGATATATCTATATTTTGACTTGCTTGTCCAGGAACAGGACAGCTTAGAAACTAAGAGCCCAACCTACACCCATTACGGCGGGTTCCGGTCATATGGAGGACCTTCATGGACTGGGTACCCTTTTCATATGTAGGGTCCACTCCCTTGGACATGTACAGCACCCTGCAGGAATGCCTTAGCGCTGTATTGTCCAGGATTCCACTTTGCAGGGTACAGTGACTGGAGGGCGCATTAAAAAAAAGTAAAACTTTGCAGGATCTCGAGTCTTCTTTGCGAGGTTCAGATACCATTTATCTAAGCTTATAAGCTTTTATCAAATGGATGACGACTGTCAATCCCTTGATTAATTTTGGAACCATTTGTGGGACTAGAGACCTGGAGCTCAGAGAGCTCAAACAAACGTGCCATCCACCTTGTAGACACATGCAATTTAAACCTCTCCTAAAACCGTACACGTTTAGAAGATATTTACACTACCCATGGGTAAGCCTATACATGTCAGCAGAGGATGTTATTTCCTCTTTAACCACTTCAGCCCCAGAAGGATTTGCCCCCTTAATGACAAGACCATTTTTTGAAATACGGCACTGCGTTACTTTTCCCCCCACAAAATTGAGCTTTTTGGTGGTATTTTCTCACCTGTGTTATTTTTTTTACGCTATAAAGAGCGACAATGTTCCTCCCCCCCCAAAAAAAAAATTAGGCAGATATATTCTACATATTTTTGTCAGGTATTTGCACCCACTTCCAGGAGTCCTCTCTGCGGAAATTCTACGGGTAGTGCGTCACTTCTCACCCCCACCCGTTGTGTTCTGGGAAACACTCGGCTCCCAGAACACAACGACCAATTCCCACACCGAGGATGGCAGTGGGGGCAGCAGATAGACGAGTGATTGCCCGTCTTCTGCTGCAGACGTCGCTGGACTCCAGGACATGGTATTAAAAGTCAGCATCTGCAGTATTTGTAGCTGCTGCCTTTTAATATTTTTTACAGCGGAGCTCTGCTTTAAGAAAAAAAAGGCATATGTTGATGGGTTTGCCAAAAGTTATCGTGTCTACAAAATAGGGGATAGATTTAGGGACTTATTGTTTTTACTAGTAATGGTGATCTGCAACATTGTGGAGGACAAATCTGACCCCAAATTACACTTTTTGGGGACCAGTGACATTACTACAATGATCAGTTCTATAAAAATGCACTAATCAATGTAAAAATTACACTGGCAGAGAAAAGTTTAAACACTAGGGGGCGATCAAGGGGTTAACTGTTCCCTCAGTGTGTTTTAACTGTAGAGGGAGTTGCCAGGGACATGACAGATCACTGTTCCCGATGACTGGGAACAGTAGATCTGACATGTCACCTTTCAGAACTGGGAATCGCCTTGTTTACAAAGGCAGTTCCCCGTTCTGCCTCTGTACTAGGCGAACCCTGGCGGACATAAGAGTGCGCGCAGGCACGCTTTGCTGCTTGCAACTGCGCCACCCGCCATACAGGCAAGAAAATTGTAAGGAGATTTTTTCTAAAAGTAAATTTCTAAATATGGAACGTAGTTTTCATCTCAGAAATTGCATTCATTCAATAGTGGCTTGTTAAAAGAAAAAACTAATTTGAAGCACTCTCAAACATTTGTCAAGTCATTGAATGAATTGATGAACATTTTTTTATTAAGATATTCGAAGCGAAAAACAAAAGTTGTGTATGACCAGCTTAAAAAGTGTTAGTCATCCCAGCATTTCATATTCCTGATACAGCATTTGCCTGCTTTATCCTGTTCTCTGTATAGCTCTCTTTATGTAAAATCCCTGGTGCTCCTGCCAGTCCCTCTGCTTTAAATTATTACAAAAACTGACCATACTACGCATGAAAATACACCGATTGGTTCCCTAGCTATGCTGGGAACTTAATCTTTTCTCTTCCAATGCTCAGACTTCTCCTGGCATGCACACTCCCCTAACATTTGAATGTCTGTTTTGTATCAAAGTTTGTTTTCAACTGTAGTGAAGTGAAAATGAACTAACAAATGAACAGTAAAGATGGTTTTTGTTCGGGAGAGTTCATGGACTCTCAAATCAAATGTCAAAACCAAATTTTGGTTTTTGAAGCACCGCCAGGAGACATTTATCGAGTCAAAACATACATACTGATGAGAATTGTATGAATGTTAATACAAAATGGTCTGTTTGAAAAACTTCACACTGACAAAAGTACTTTCCACTGTGCAGAATCAGAAATACTAGGTCCCTGTGCATTTGGAATTCTTGGGTATTGTGTGGGTAGGACTTTCATTCAGGAAGTAATACAGAAAAAGAACACACAAACATGGACGGAAAAATATACCACATTCAAAAAGTATAATATAATACTAAAGACAAGTATGGAAAAAATGCACACAAAAAAAAAAGTGTAGACTAAAGATAAGGAGTTATTTTCAGCTACCTATCCTTTTGTTCTCCTCCTTAACTGGATAAATGCACTGCTTACCATGACCCTAATAGAGGCTGAGAGAGGATTTTTTTTCATTATCATCTGCTTTAAGTCCAAATGACCTTGTTCAATGTTAATTGTACAAGCCATAGCAACATACAGACTTCAATAAATGTCAGAAGCCACAATCATTTGCATTTAGAACTACGTGCTAATAAAATAAATACATTTAGCTGTTAGTATGACATAAGCACTGCAAAGCACATTATGCAATGGCAATAAATTATGCAAAATTGCTCATTCACCCACCAACATTAAGTGCTGATGAAGGAAACCCTCCTGCAGCACTGTTGTATTCTACAGGGAGCCTTCCCTGGTGGCAGAATACAATGGTCACTGCAGCTACAGCCGCTGGCATAAAAAAAAAAAACACAGGATCAACTTCAGTACAACCAGTCTGCCCACAGATGGATCGAAACTCAGCCGATCCATGCTGATCTGGCTGAGATTCAATACATCTATAGCCGGCTTAAGAGACTAACAGAGCCTAGAAAAAGTAAGTAAAACTGCAAGACCATGCATTTAAACCATGGCAGGCCAATGGGATGTGCATTCTCGGTGTCCCAATGCTGGAGACCACCACATAGAAGTCTATAGGAAGCCAATGCGCGGATGTGGCTAGCACACTGGCCAGCCATTATAAGCAAAAACCAGAGGCTTTGATGTAAGTATTGGCAGAGTTGGAGGTGGGTAGTTAAGGTGAGTTTGGAGAGCACCAAAAGACCAGTACACTTTTACTTTAAAATGGTTAACTTACCACTTGTTGAGAAATGTTCACATTGGACTGTCCAAAAGTTTTTGGCAGGAGCTGCTTTCCAACAGATGAATGAACAGCCAGCAGCGACACTACACCTACAAGAGTAAATAATCAATAAGCTATTAGTTCAACTGGCAGAAAATCCCATACAAGCAAAGAGAAAATACAAATGTTCAAGGGTGATCCATGTTCCACATTTAGGCCCCATGCACACGGGACGCCGGTGCAAACTCTACTAAACACATGTTTTTGAAGGCTAAAACCAGCGTTTAAAAACCCCCTTTTTGCTGCGATTTTCACGGCGTTTTGCTGCGTTTATAAGTGTTTAGTTAAGAAACATCTGAAGACCCTCCCTAAGCTCAAAAAACAGTATTTAAAGGGGAGATTCACCCTCCAAATTTCAGACATGACACGGAGCCCACCCAACCCACCCGACCGGCAGTATGCCGGTGTTTTTTTTTTCTATACATACCTTTTTACAGGCTCTCTTCCCCTCTGGCGATCCCGCGGAACTGGGCGTTTACAATCACAGGCTGTGATTGACGTCCCTCAGCCCGGGGCATACTGCGTGTCACGAGTTTCCGAAGGAACCCGAACGTCGGTGCGCAGGCACCGTATAGGGCCGCACCGACGTTCGGGATCCTTCGGCATCTCGTGCCATGCTGTATGCGCCAGGCTGGCCACGTCACCTGCCACAAATTGGATTGTCCACTTGCCACAAGTTGTGGATTGTCCATGTCACCTGTTGTGGATCGTCCACAATGCAATGCAAGCAATTACAGTATGTTTTTTAAATGGTTTTTCATAATTTCCCATCATTTTTGAGATTTCTAATGTAAAAAAAAAAAAGTCACCTTTAAAAACGCCTATAAACGAAATCGCGGCAAAACGCTGGTGCCGTGTTTAGCGCCGTTTTGCGTCTAAAACGTGAAAACTTTGCGCCTGAACTCATTTTTTTGCTTCTGGAAAAACGAGGATAAACGCAACTGCCGAAAAACGGCAATAAACGAGACTGTGTGCATGGACACATAGGATAACATTGAATGTGTTTAGGGGCAGTTGAAAAGAGTGTAAAACTGCCCCTGAACATGCGTTTACCAGCGTCTCGTGTGCATGAGGCCTTATAGCTCTATAAAAAATAAAAAAAAGGCAGCTTGAGGGTACACAACTTTGATGAAATTTTTTTTTTTCGGTGGGATCTATAAAGAGTAACTCCACTTCTACCTTTTGTTATTCTGAAGAATGAACAGTTTGTCTGCATCCATGTGAATCTATATGGGAGTGGTTTTACAATTATCAAATCAGCTGATGCATCTGCAGAGTGCTAATGAGGAATGTGACAGGGCCAGCTCTTAATGAAAGAGGAGATTCTGTATCTTGCTACTGTCATAAATTGCTCCTTCCTGCCCGTCGGCATTTTTTTTTTATACACAGAGCTGTGTACATGCAGCTCAGTGTACAGTCACAGCACATAATTCAACTATGTACCTGCGCTGGCAAAATATGGCAGTTTGAAACACCCTGTGTTCACAATACTGCCATGTATCCAAGAGCTCCCTGCCATTTCATTCCAACAGGCCTTAGGGCTCTTTCACATGGCCATTTTGTTCATCCCTTATTGGATGGAAAATACAGTAATGCACTCCTGTGGGTTTGCGGATGTAAATGGAGTATCATCCATTTACATCTGTGTCCGTCCCTTTCTATTTACATGAATCTGAATGGATGTTGACAGCTTACCGTATATACGAGTATAAGCCGAGGCACCTAATTTTACCACAGAAAACGTATTGACTCGAGTATAAGCCTAGGGTGTCCGTGCCTCACTGTGCCAATGAGTAGACTGACGTTTAACATGGGAGTCTATGGAAGGGTGCCCGGCTTTAAAAAAAAAAAAAACGGTGCTCCCTGGCAAACAAACTTTGCACACTTGTAGAGGAAGAGTTGGGCTACATGCGTGCCAAGTCCAGGGGACCTATGGCCGGCCATTACCGGGTCCCCAAAGTCCAGGATATCAGGTGCAAAAAAGGTGACTAGTATAAGCCGAGGGAAGCATTTTCAGCACAACAAAAATAAAAAATAAATAATATGTGCTGAAAAACTCGGCTTATACTTGAGTATGTAAGGTACATCCATTTTTAAAGCATAACTAAACCCCTCTATTTTTATCAGCCAAGGAAGATCTTAGCCTCTGTCTGATCTTCAACTGCCATGGTGATCAATCATTTGATGGTGTGACAGTTTGATTGAGAGCACAAGCGAATGGGAGTTGGCAATCTCGGCATGCCAGATTTTTATTTTATTTTTTTCAAAAACTTAAATCAGAGGGTTAAGTGGCACTTTTAACGTGGTTGTAAACCCTTACATCATGGGTGCTCAACCTGTGACCCTCCAGCTGTTGTGGAACTAAAAGTCCCATGAGGCATTGCAAGGCTGACAGTTACAAGCATGACTCCCAAAGGCAGAGGCATGATGGGACTTTTAGTTCTGCAACAGCTGGAGGGCCACAGGTTGAGCACCCATGCCTTACATATACCCAGTGAATTAACTGGCCTGAGGTGATACAAGATATTTTTTCTCCCTTGGTGTCAGGAGAACTTGTCAGAAGGCAGCTGACAAATGACACGTCACTTTTCACACTGAGGCCTGCAATAAAAATTAATAAAAAAAATTGCCGTCAGAAGAAATGTAAACATCCCTTGTGACAGTAATAGGCAGTGACAGGTACTATTTTAAAAGACCTCAAATCCCTCCTTTGCACTTAAAAGCATTAAAAAAAAAAAATATGGACATCGCTTCCAGGTTATCAGACCCGATCAAAGCAGATTTCAGCTTCGTTCAGACCAGCCTGGTGGGAAGGCAGCAGGAGGGGGAGGCGTGCCCTCCTGCTGCCTGGGATAATGGCCGAGCGGTTTCTTAGTTGTTCTCCAGAGAAAGCCATCACGTGCACTGAGGGCATGGACATTAAGCAGCCGCTCGCAGGTTTCCAACCCCTGCTTTATGGCCACCTTAAAATTCAGCAGCACCTATCATTCCTCATTTACATCGCTACCAGGCATTTGGGCAGAAACTGAAAATGTTACACCTTTCATTTTTCATAATGATTTATTCAATTCAACTCTGGACACATGTAATCTGTTCAGGAGTACATCACCAATCATCAGATACAGGATGAAGGTATATAAACTTTGTGAGAGGGTCACAGGGTACATGTAGGACTTGCGTATTTCCATCAGTGATACCATCTCTGTGTGTGGACAACTTGTATACCAGCGTGTCACTTTGACACATTTATTTGCAGAAAACTAGCTTGAGGCAACGTCTGAGCAAAATTTCAGGGGATTCCTACAAAGACTGATAATGATGAAGCTGAAAAGGGGAGACGCAGCAAGTTTGCACCATGATAAACTCTTGGCCTTTAAAATTGAAGGGTAAGCGGGAAGTACATCTCCCCACCCCCCCCCCCATATCTACCAAGACACCTCAGTGGAAATCCAAGGCAATCACAGCCTGGTACAGTTTTTTTTGTATAATCACTATTTATTAGGAAATAACATAAAAAGAAAAACAAAAAAGGAAGGGAATGGGGTGAAGGGAAAAAACACATGGAAGACTGAGGAAAGGCACGCCAACAAAGTTCAACGTATCAGAAATTCGGCCACGCAGGGCCTTCAAACAGCCAAAAGGATATTTCAGATATAACATACCATACGTTCATAGAAAGACATTGCCAGCGGGGGAGACCAAAACCACAAGGGTCGCCGCAGCCGCAAACCCCCTAAAGGGTATCGGTGGCCGTGTCGATCTCCGTGGTAGTAAGGTAGTCAGGTGTGCAACAGTCTGAAAGAGCATGTATAGTATACCAACAAGGTGGGGCAGTAGGGGGGGGGGGGCAAACTAGGGCATTCACTGAACTACTCAAACCCTGGTTCAAATTAGCCAAGGAGTGCGTATGGCCAAAATATGACAGAGGGGGGGGGGGGGGCAGGGACCACACAACCTAGGTCTGGACCTGCAACCCACAACCAGGGAGGAGGGGCACTAAGGCCTGCCAAGGCAGTTTTATCTCAAAACTCAATAGAAAATCGCCTATGTGAGGCTCAAATTTTTAGGAAGACCCCAGGCGGTGTCCGGCCTGCAACAGCAGGCGAGGGAACGTGTATTCCATCACATTCGGTGGTAGACCGGAAAATCCAGAGATGCCCGACGTGGACACAGTTTTTAAAAAGAGGTGGTGTGTTAATTTGTCTTGCTATAACTCCAATTAGCCATGGTCAAATAAGATCAGGAGTGAGCTGCTCTATTCACCGGCCATGAAAGGGATTTGTTGTAAAGCTGCAGAAATAAGTCAGAAAATGGATGGCCAGCCTACATCATGTTTCAGGGAGCTTGTATAAAGGACATCCGAGCAATGCAGCTAGGTGGTCACTAGGAGGAAGGGGGATGTCAGACAGCTGGTTGATGGAGTCCCCATCTCCCCCCCCCCCCCGCATGCCATCATTACCAGAGAACTATACTGCTCCACACGTTGTAATAGGCTGAATTGATCAAGCAGCCTTGAAACACGACCTAAAGAACCTTGGAACAAAAACAGCCAGGATTGCTAGTTGAAGATTAGGCACAAACATTACCACAGAGATAGTAGCCAGGCATCTGCCTCATCAGCAGATTCGAAAAACTTCACAGAACCACCATGTTGAACGCGCAGATGATTTGGGTAGAGCATGGAATATTTGCCATCCCGTTCTCAGAGCTGTCTTCTGACATCAGTGAAGGTCTTGTCACGCCTTTGTAAATCTGCAAAGTCAGGATAAAGATGCACCGCTGTATGTGCATAAGAAAGGGTGGGATGCTTGCGGGCTGAGGAATGCGATCTCTGAAATTGAGAAACCTCACTAGGAAGGGCCCTTTCCACCAAGTAGGATGGTGGTACCTCGGTCAGGTTAAGAAGGGTCTTAAAGAAGGCCTTCCTCAAACTCAGCTAGACGGTCATCTTCTGGAAGGTCCAGGACTCCGACATTCTTCCAAAGGCAGTTTTCCCGCACCATCAGGATTTAGCCAGCAGGGTTTGGACGGTGTGCTGCAATGTGTGAAGGGCAGCATCATGTCAGGCAGTGTTATCTTCTGTGGTGTTGTCGAGTCTCACCCCGATTTTATCCAAATCTGCCCTGATGAGGTTAAATTGCTCAGCCAGGTTATCAATGCAGACCAGTAAGGAAGTCCTACTCTGTTCTATGGACACGAAGATAACATTAGTGTAAATTTGCTTGTGGTTGGGTCTGCGGAGGTGGAGAGGTCGTCAGATTCACTGCCAGCTTCATGTCTGTTAACAGCACTCCAAGTTGAGCAAAGATGGTGCTGGGACACTGGGCAGGCTAAGCGTGCACCTTTTTGGTCGCTGATCTGCTCTTTAAGGGCATGAGCAGGTGACCTGGGGCATTTCGGGCTGAATTGCAGGAGGTTGGAGATGTCTCTTTAAGAGCCCTTTGTGTACAGTGAGGGAGACTCAGGCAGGGCCATGCTGAGCTTTCCCAATGAAGCTTTGATGGCAATGGCCATGCAGGACCAGCAGACAGCCCCCAGATGCAGCCCGCCCAATTAACACCCTCCAGGGATGTTCCCGCAGATCACAGTATCAGAGCAGCAAGGATGTGGGAGGCTCCGTAGGCCTCAAAATGGCGGCAGCCGCGGAAGGGTGGAGCCGGCCGTGGCCTAGATAATGCCCCAATTGGCTGGCCGGGCACAGGAAAAATTGTAAGATAGGCTCACCAGGGAGCACTGAAGGATGGCGAAGGATTGCTGCAGGATAAGCACAGCTCTTCTCTAGCATGTCCGCCTCAGGTTACATCCGGACATGCTCCGCAACTGATATCTTAACCACTAGACGACCAGCCGCTGCAATTATACTGCGGCAGGTTTGCGCACCTGGGCAAATGTGCCATAGGTTTACGTTGGCCGCTTTAAGACCACTAGTGTTAACTCCTTTCCTGCCAGTGACATTTATACAGTAATCAGTGGCTATTTTTAGCACTGATCGCTGTACGTCAGTGGTTCCAAAAAAAAAAAACTTGACAAAAGTTTGTCCGCCAGTCCCCCCAAAAAAAAAAGTAGATCGCCACCATTACCATTAGAAAAACCATTAGAAAAAATGCCATAAATATATCCCCTATTTTGTAGATGAGGAAGAATTTTTTTTTACAATTTTTGAGGGGATATTATAGCAAAAAAAATTGCTTTTTTTTTCAAAATTGTTGCTTTGTTGACAGCACAAAGAATAAAAACCGCAAAGGTGATCAAATACCACCAAAAGAAAGCTATTTGTGGGGAAAAAATGGATGTCAATTTTGTTTGCGTACAATGTCGCACAACCGCGCAATTATAAGTTACAGCGACATAGTGGAGTATGGCAAAAAATGGTCTGGTCATTAAGGGGCTAAATCCTTCCAGGGCTGAAGTGGTTGACAATGAGATCCCTGTGATGCTTTGGAAGCTCTCTGCAGACGATATCATTTGCTGTAGGATGCGACTAGAAAATGTCATGAAACACCTACTAGAACAGCTGAACTTTATTTGGGGTGAATCAGAGGCACTTTAAATGAAGGCAGATGTGTAGTGAATCCTATTTAACATGAGTTAGAGTCGGTTTACACTGGGGCGACTTGGGATCCGACTTGAGGTCGCCTCAAGTCGCGATGTAGAGAAAAACAATGTAAGTGAATGGAAGCGGTGTTAATACACACTACTCAAGTCGCTCCGACTTCAGAAAAGGTTTCTGTACGACTTCAATCTGACTTCTAGGCGACTAAGAAAACAAACCACGGTTGCGGAAGAGGCAGATTACGGAGTTCTGCATAGCAACATGTATTTTGGGTGAGTATTTTTTTTTTCTCACGTTTTTTTTATTAATTTTTTTTTAGGCTATATGGGCAAATGTCGTTTTCCTGGGTGGAACTCCGCTTTAACTTAGGACTGATGTGCGTGCAAATGTAGCCAGCCTTCAAATTCCAATGACTAGTTCTAAGGCCGGGTGGACGGGACACAATCTCAATGCAGTATCTTGCCAAATACAGGTTAAGAACCAATTGTTGCAAAAGTTACCTTATGATCCCACTTTGGGCTTTTAGGGCCAGTTCACACCAGATGCTTTTTTTCTGCACAAAATGCATGCACAGTGTTTTCCATGTATTGCACAGTGTTTTCCATGTATTGCAACGGCTCTAGTTCACACCATACAGTCAGTTTCCGTCCCAGAAACTGACTGCATGGTGTGAACTAGAGCCATTGGAATACATGGAAAACACCATGCATACATTTTTAGTACAGAAAAAAGCGCACTGTACTGCATCTAGTGTGAACTGGCCTTAAAAGATTATGCAAGGCCAGACCAGCTCTGGGCAAAAAGTTTAATGTCCTTGCAATAGAAGGATAGATTTAAAAGTCCTTCCCAGACAGACATCCACAACCTTTCGAGGGCCTCAGAGAGCTTGTGATTTTGGCACAACACCTTAACACAACTCGTTAGAAAAAAAAACCTAGAGATCAGCTTAAAATAGTTGTAACTTATGCTAGTTACATCATGTGTGAACTGATAAAGTCAAGCTGGAATAGACTGGAAGTTTTGATTTTTTTAAATAAACTTGCCTATACAGCACTGTTCAGCCGCATACCTGCAGGTCAAGTGATCACTCTGTCACTCATGCTATGCATGGACCTGCTGTGGGTGTGTCTACTGTAAGGACAGTTACGTCAGTACTGGAAGTGACAGCCATCAAGCTTCTGCGTATCCATGGCAAAGTAACAAACAAGAAACAAGACCTGGTAACACACGTCACTTCCTCCTCTCCTCATCCGAGAGCAGGGATGGGCAGCTCAGCTCCGACTACGGAAGATATCTTTAGCGGGATGACGTAAACTGACACTAGTCGCATGGATAGCTGAACCATGCTACTGTGGTCAGTTTACTTGGAGGAGCGCCACAGGCAGGATCAACCAGACATAAAATACAGACTGGAGAGATTACATATTTAAAGAGACAGTGCAAGGTTTCTTTACTTTTACCTTTAAAAACACTAACCGCTGCATGCCGATATACGCTGGCACAATGGCAGCAGTGGGAAAATGGGCGTACCTGTACGCCCCCTTTAATTTGCCTGCTGGCAGGCACCACTCACTCCGTGAGCATGCCCCGCAAACTGCCGGCAGCCGCGATCGCAACACGGGGAGACAGAACAGGGAGATGTAAACAAGGCATTTCTCTTTCTGCCTAGTGACATGGGATCACAGGGAACAGGGATCTAATGATTCTTGTCATCGGTAGCAGCGATTGCTGTCGTGTCAGTGGTAGCCCATTCCCTCCAGTTAGAATCACTCCCTAGGATACACTTAACCCCTTGATCACCCCCTAGTGTTTAATCCCTTCCCTGCCAGTGTCAATTACATAGTAATCAGTGCATTTTTTATAGCACTGATAGTTGTCCCAAAACAGTGTCAAAAGTGTCCAATGCGTCTACCATAACGTTGCACATGTGATAAAAATCACAGATCGCCACAATTACTAGTAAATAAAAATGCCACACATCTATTCCCCATTTTGTAGACGCTATAACTTTTGCACAAACCAATCAATATACGTTTATTGCGATTTTTTTTTACCAAAACATGTAGAATACATATCAGCCTAAACGGAGTAAAAAAAATGTTTTTTTAAAAAAAAAATTATATACACACAAAGTAAAATTGTGTTTTTTTTCCCAAATTGTTGCACTTTTGTGCTATAAACAAAACACACACACGTGATCAAATACCACCAAAAGAAAGCTCTATTTGGGGGATGTCAATTTTGTTTGGGTGCAACATGGCACGACCATGCAACTGTCAAAGTGATGTAGTGCCAAATCGCAATAGGTGCTCTGGTCAGGAAGGGGGTAAATAAGACTGGTGCCACCTGCATATTACCTATGGTGGTTCTAATCATTGCCCCCCCCCATTTTGGAACACCCAATTTCATGGATTTGAAGTGATGGTAAACAAAGGGCTGTTTTTTTTCCCCATGTAACAAATATTTGCATTATGTTTATTGTACACTTTTAAATATTTTTGTTATTTTAAATAGACATTCGTGTAATTATGATCCTTGCGTCATTTGTTTGCCTCATCTTGTACTAAAGGGGCTCACAGCTTGTGCCTGCAGTTTGTAGCATCACAGGTGATTGATTTCTTATGTCCATGTATACATTAGCCTAGCCTGTCCTCATTTGCTAAAGAGAAAGGCAATTTCTTGTTCCAGGTCATGTAGCATCCAAACCATGAATTATTTTCTGTTATATAATGAAATATGGGAGTGAAAATGAGCCTGGTTGCATCCGTTTCTGATCCATTTACTATGCAGTTTCTTCACAGGAAGGGTTTGTTGGAAAAAATAAAAAACCTTCTATTTGCCTCTTTTTACTCACCTTAAGCAGCGGCTATGTGACATTTCAGCCCCAAGTCTTCTCCATTTCCTACTTTGTGTCCTTCCCTGGGTGTCCACATCACTGCCTGCGTGACATGGACACTTATCGAATGGACACTTTAGGTGAACACCAAGTCATCTATTAATATTTTACGGTACACCAATTTCCACATTCAAGCCTTTATGCAAAATATTTTCTTTATACATTCAGTAATTTGACAAAGTGATTTTGCTTAAAGTGGAGAAAAACCAGCAAAGAAAAAAAAAAAAAGCTAGCAAATATTTATGGTAGAAGGGACCATAAAATCTTGCTTCAAAGTTGAACTTCCAGAAAAGCAACTGTCTAAACACTTGGGGCCAGATTCAGGTACACGTACATTTGCGCAGCGTATCCGAAATCCGCTACGCAGCCGTCTTTTACCAGGCTCTAGAATGAATTCTGGTAGATTTTTGCCCGTACGATACGGCGGCGTAGTCTATTTCTCGCCGCGTAATCGAAATACGTGATTAGGGGGCGTGAAGCATTTAAATTAGGCGCGTCCCCGCGGCGATCGAACTGCGCATGCTCCGTTCAGAAATTTCCCGCCGTGCATTGCGCGAAATAACGTCGATACGTCATTCGTTGTTTGAGTAGCGTCGTTTACGGACATTCCTATTCCCGGACGTTTTACGTCAAATAAAAAAAAGACGTCGGAAAACGTTGATATTCGACGCGGGAACGACGGCCATACTTAACATGGGCTGTCTAATATTAGACCAGCAAAAAGCTGGTATAGTTTTACGCAGCAAAAAGATGACTAAAGATGCCGTAAGAGATTGCGATAGACGTTCGTTATTTCGTGGATAGTCATTTGCATACCCCGACGTGGAAAACGACGGGAACTCCACCCAGCGGCCGCAATTTTATTGCAGCGTAGATCCGAAGGCTTACGCCAGTCGGATTGAAGCGCAAAGCCGTCTTTTCATGGTTTGAGGATTCAAACTAGTGAAAAAACATGCGTAATTAGAAAGTACTCCAGTCTAACACCAGTTAGACAGGAGTTACGGCTCTCTGAATCTGGCCCTTGTTTTCTTACTTGATTTTTTGGGGGGCTTTGTGCATTTCTTCCAGATCTGTGTCTTTGTGTAGGAGCTTCCTGTAACACAGACCAATCTTCCTGCTGCTCTCTCTTCATGCTGGATGATTGGTCTTTTATCCAAGCTATGGTTCTAGTTTTCTGCAGGTAGCCTGTGGTAGGTGGACCTAATGGTTCCCTGCCACAATTCTTCTCTATGCAGAGGTTTTGTACAGCACAATGAAGCCATTGCTACTTTTATATAGTAACTTGGTTTCTAAAGGCGTATGGTGCACCCAAATACAGGCTTATATCCTTTTGTGGCCATTAGGGAATATATTTAAAGAGAAAAAAAAAAAAGTTAATTTAAGCGTGCCATAATCTGTAAATATGTTGTGCATTGTTGCACATTATGGAAAAAAAAAAACTGCGAGGCCAAAACCCTTTAACTTAACCAGTTCAATACCGGGCACAATTCCAGTCCAAGCTTATTTCCAGCTTTCAACGCTGTCACACTTTGAATGACAATTGCGCAGTCATGCAACACTACCCAAACCAAAATTCATATCATTTTGTTCCCACAAATAGAGCTTTTTGTGGTATTTGATCACCTGTGGGTTATTTAAAAAAAAAAAAAAAAGGGCTGGGCGGAAAGTGGTTAAAGAGGAACTGCAGTCTGCTCACATAATTTTTAATAAAAACATCTGCCATTCTGAAGCTTCTCTCCAACCACTTTGCATATTTAATATATACTGCAATTCTGTACTTGCCAAATATACTGCAGAAATCTCCCTACACGAGTCTGGGATCAACCATTTTAACTGTGGGCAGCTGAAGATGCTTCCTGTTCACTTCCTGAATTTCTAGTTTAAAAGTGTCGACACAGGGGAGCTGTGGTGGCTCAACGTGATTGGCACTGCGCTGACAAGCCATTCACCTCTGCAGCCAAGGGTTCGGATCCCGGTCTCGGCTACATGTGAATTGAGTTTGGTGGTCTCAGCCCGGCTCCGGTGGGTGTGTGAACGCCTTGAGTACGCCCCCCCCCCCCCCCCCCCACACAAAAACCACCACACTTGGTGGTTTAAAACACATCTGGCCATGCGGCCTTAAAATAAAGAGAGGCGGCTCCTATAAAAGTGGACACTTCTGGAAATTAAGTGAATCTTATTCAATTTGCATGAAAAAAAAAAGTTAAAGGCCAATGCAAGGTACGTTACCCATTTACCTTTTTTACTGTGTATTAACCACTTCTACCCAGCCATAGACAATTACGCTGGGATGGGATTTACCACCCTAAGTGGCCCCCCTGGGTATTAGGGGCCCGATGCCCCCAGAGGCACTGATATCCATCCTCAGCCGGCGACTCAAAGTAAGAACCAAGCGGCGGTTCCGCCGCTTGATCCTACAGGCCGCAGACATCCCCCCCCTCCGGCTCCTCCGGGCTCTCTCGGGGGCCCGAGTTCGGCGGCGGCACATAGAGATGCACAAAAAATCGGAGGACCCGGGCGCGACACTCACGCCCGGGTTATAAACAAAATTGCGGCTGTAAAAAAATCGGTGAATTTTTTTTTCAAATGGTTTCCATAAAAGTCTTATTGACCCACATCTCTCCATAAAGAGGACCGTCACACACATTTCCTATTACAAGGGATGTTTACTTCTTGTAATAGGAATAAAAGTGGAAAAAAAAAAAAAAAATGAAAAAAGTGTAAAAATAAATAAAATATGTAAAAAAAAATATAAAAAAAAAATGACGCCCCTGTCCCCGAATTGCAGAAGCGAACGCACACGCAAGTCCCGCCGACTTGAACGCCGTTTAAACCACACTTATCGCCGCGTGCGTTTGCCAGCAACAATTTACGTAAACCATGTAAAAAATAAATAAAAAAAAAAAGTTAAAGGCCATAATTAAAACGTGTCTCTATTTTCGGTAACATAATCTTTCACATAATACAAAAAAAGCTAACTTTAGTTATTTTTTTAATTCATAAAACAATTTTTTTTACAAAAAAAAGCGTTTGAAAAATAATTGTAAATTCAAGATAAAACTTTGGAATGACGTCATTTTATTTACCATATACAATGTTTGGGGGTATTTATTTTCTAGCAAAAGAATGATGATTATTACATTAGGAGAGAAGTTTAGGCCCGGTATGGATGGTGGTATTAGCGGTTAAAATAAAGATTCAAGACTTAATTTCCAGAACTGACGGTTTCTATGCTTTTAGGAAGGACCTGGATTGGATGTGCCACTAATCACCTCATGTCCGGCTTCACTGTTCAGAGCGGCGTTATCTGTGCTGCACGTGTTAGATTAACTTCCTGGATTTACACAGAGACACACCACCACAGGCCTCATTGGCCCTCTTATGACTCAGCCACCCTTCCTTCCTAGCAAACTCCCATGAGAGAGGCTGTGCATGAAGTCATAATCCTAGGCTTTTTACCAGACAAGAAACAAAGTTTGGGCTGTATAAGTCATTTACTGGCAGAAAAAAAAGTGTTTTACTATCCAAAGTTAAAACAAGGGCAGAAGATTTAATAGATAGAAAGTTGGAAAAAAAAATACTGAAGGTCCACTAGCTTTAAACTCCAATAACATGCAGTTTTGTCAGAATGGAAATATCTGCCCATTATAAATGGACATAAACAGCTCCCTTTGTGTAACCTCAGTCCCAGTAAAAAAAAAACCACACAAAACATTTTATTAACTATATTGCCTATCAGGTTTACCATTTTCGCTGAGTAAAGTCAGGGAGTGTCAATACTTTTCAGGTAACAGAACAATCTGGTTGTACAGGTAAAGCTTACAGCAAGAAATCCACAACAATTTAGTAATTTTACCTTTTGCTGGGCTGAGATTCTGATCAACAAATACTTTGAGCTCTCCGTTTGCTTCAATTAAACCAGCCTGAAAAAAATATATAAAAAAAAAAAATGACAAACCAAACATCTACTCAAAACTAGTTAAGCAAAAAGGAGAATAGCAAAGACAAGCTGTGGCTGCACAATGAAACCATGTCTTCTGCAGTCACATATTTGAGTTAGAGAAACTAAGGCAGCTGAAATATCTACAAACCAAAACAAACTCATGTGTGACTTTACTTTTTGTCAGAAATCATTCACATTTGTAGTATTTAGAAAGGTTACATACAACTTTATCTTAATGCTGCACAAGTGTGAGCTTCCCCAACAATTATATTCAACACATTAACTATGAAAAAGGTTAAAGTCTGATGGAGGAACAGTGCCCCTCAGTGGTCAATTTCTAACAACATATACGCTAAGGCTTCATTATACGGGACGTTTTCAAACCTCTAATGATTTAACATGACAGATAGTAGCCAACGTTTAAAAATGCCCGTTGTGCCACATTTACATGCCATGTTTAGCCCCGTTTGCATTTAGCAGCGTTCTTTGCATTGAAAATAGTCAAAAACGTTTCTCCATTAAAAAAATGCCTGTAAACGAAACACGGCTAAAAGAGTTACCACGTTTACAAGCCGTTACAGGTGTTTGGCGTTTCAAATGCCTTGGAACATCCGTCCTGAACGCATTTTTTTGCTTTCCAAAAAAAAATGCTTCTAAAAACGCAACTGCCTAGAAACTACTATAAACAGCCCCGTGTACAAGTAATAAGATGCCATAGAGGAGAGTTCAGGACCAGTTGAAAAAAAAAAAAACTGTTCCTAAACATCCATTTACCAGCAGCAGTGTACATGAGGAGGCCTAAGCACAAGACTCCAAGCTAAGCAATTTAAACTCTTGTGATTTTTTTGAAGTGAACTGTATTTTAAAGTTTAGGGTATTTTCGTTTTCAAAACGATTTACCGCAAGTGCCAAAGACTCAGGGTATTCCATATTATTTGTGGTTTTGTTTATTCTCACATTAATAGTTTATGGACATAACATACAGAAAGCTGTAGATATACTTTTTAGTGGGGGTTCCGGGAGTTTTTCTTTTAGGGGTTCCTATGCAGTAAGGTGGTTGTTAAATGCTGGCTTTCCCCTTGTCAGATTAACCACTTCAGCCGCGGACCATATTGCTGCCCAACGACCAGAAAACTTTTTGCGATTCGGCACTGCGTCGCTTTAACTGACAATTGAGCGGTCGTGCGACGTGGCTCCCAAACAAAATTGGTGTCCTTTTTTTCCCCACAAATAGAGCTTTCTTTTGGTGGTATTTGATCATCTCTGGTTTATTTTTTGCGCTATAAACAAAAATAGAGCGACTATTTTGAAAAAAATTCAATATTTTTTACTTTTTTCTGTAATAAATATCCCCAAAAATATATAAAAAAACGTTTTTTTTCCTCAGTTTAGGCCGATACGTATTCTTCTACATATTTTTGTTAAAAAAATAAATAAAAAAAAATAAAAAAAAAATCGCAATTACCGTTTATTGATTGGTTTGCGCAAAAGTTATAGCGTTTACAAAATAGGGGGTAGTTTTATGGCATTTTTATTATTTTTTTTTTTACTAGTAATGGCGGCGATCAGCGCTTTTTTTCAGTACTGCGACCTTATGGCGGACACTTCTGTAAAACTAGGAAGAGGGGAAAGAGATGCAGACGGGCACAGTGTTGGATTGAGAAAATGACTGCGGTAAGCCTCTAGGGCAGTGGTGTACAAGGTTTTTCAAAGAGGGCCAGATTTGATAAAGTGAACATGCGTGAGAGCTGACCATTTTGCCTGACATTCTTTGAACCATTAAAATTACCCAATGGTGGTTGTGTGTGGGGAAGAGTCCAAGGATGAGCTTGGGATACCCCGTATTTATCAAAAAATACGCACCTTCACGTTAAGAGGGAAGTCTCAGGGAAAAATTTTAATTACATTTTAAAATTAGGAACTGTAGGGAAAAATAAGGGTCAGTGCCCATCAATGCAGCCTAATCAGTGCCCATTTGCAGCCTCACCATTGACATGACCTGATTGATGCCCATCTGCAGCCTCAGAGGGGAAAGGGAGGGGGCGGGACGAGCACCAGAAAACTTACAGGTGAATCTCCCGTTTACTCAGTGGCCTCTTTAATATTAAGTCTCACCTCCTATGGTAGAACAGTCGTCCAATGCCAGCCCAGGATCTGGAACTTCCTATTAGAGGCCACCGAGTAAACAGGATATTCTCATAAATGTAATCTGATGGCACTCATCCCGCCCCCTTCCTATCCCCTCTGAGGCTGTCAGAACGATAAATAGGGTATATATCTTTTGTGAATCGTTTGAGGGCCACAAAAGATATATAGAGCCAAAATTACCAGTGGGGCCACATTAAACTGGAACACCAGCCGGACTTTGGACAAGGCAAAAATTGTACCTTAATGCTGGGAATACATTAAAGTAAAACACATTTTACTTAAGAAAAAACACTTTAAATAGGCTTATTGATTTATTTGGACACACAATTGAACCAATCTTATCTGGAATTATGAGAGAATACCTTGCTTTAAACAGAAACAAACAAGTAGAGCTTCCCCTTTTGGGTGGAGCTCCGCTTGAATTTATGAGTCAGTGAAAGGGATATTGCCAGAAACCGCCCCCTATCAGAAGACAATAACACAGAAGGGACAATTGCTGTGCTAACTTCGCTTGCGTTAGTACAGAGATCTGGGACAAAGCATTTAAAAAGGGGTTGGAAAGATTTTATTTTTTTACACACGTCATACTTACCTCCTCTGTGCAAGGGTTTTGCACAGATGGGCCCCAATCATCCTCTCCTTAATACATAGAATGCATTAGGTTGAAAAAACTTGGAGGGTCTGGGGGTGTCATTAACTTGGATATGCCCAGCGGTTCCCATAGACAGTGTGAACTGCCTGCGAGTCAGGTGCGATGCAGGAACCCGCAGTGGATTTGCAGGGTTCCTGCATTGCACAAGAAGCAGCCAACGCCAGTACAAGAAAGTTTAAATTTACCTCTTCCGTTTGGTAATTTATAATGCCAATGTCATCCATCGTTTAGTCCATAGAAAGATCCGGATCCTTATATTAGCAGGATATTGTCACAGGCCTTGTGTATTAAGGCGGCCCTCCAGCAGAAACCTTTGCTCTGATGCAGTGAACAACCCACATGAAAGACATTTCCCAGATATTATGCCTCCCACAGAAACAGGCCAAAAACCCCTCAAAAAAAATATGTCAGTTATGCACAAGAGGGAGTAGGACGTGACTCCCATTGTCCCCCCTAACCAGGCTTTTCATAGACTGCTTCCAGCTTTAGTATAGTGAACCTATTTTTGATAACCTGTAATTTTCCCGTATCCAATGTACTCTGTGCTGACCATTTGCCTTCATACTGGCCCGTGCCTGTCTTCCACCTGGATCTCAGCCAACTATTTAACCATGTTTGTCCTGCCACTTGTACTGGGATAAAAAAAAAAAAACCCACACGGGTTCTCACATACGTGAGGGGCCCCACAGTGCTGTTTTTACTGGAGATAAGGTTTTGATTTTCTCCAGGTTTTGTAATTACCGGATCAGAGTCTGCAGTCCAGAGGCTTTGAAAAAACATAGGGTGGGCAAAAGCCTCTACTCTGTCTAGGTCTTGCCTGACATCCATGTCTTCTGCTTGGACCAATCCTTTTGCCATTTATTGACCACAACTCTTCCTTCTGCTGTACTGATCCTGGCCTGTTTATGGACCATGTTCCTGCCTGCCAACTAAGCCAATTCTTTGGTTGTGCTGACCATTCCTCTGCCTGTACCAATCTTTTGCCCGTTAGCCAACTCTGCCTGGCCCAACTGCATGACCCACCAGTCCTACCAAAACCACAGTAATCTTGTTTATCAAACGTTCAGCCTCCTGTACTGGTCAGTGAGCACAACATTGTGCCATTAGCTCAGTTACATACCAGTATGATAGGCCTGCTTAGCTTTTAGGAACAGGGACTGCTGTAGGTGAAACTACAGTATGCATATAGTCACTGACCACTCTAAGAGGGGCGATCAATATAGAATAGGGCTGTTACTGATTAATCGAACATTTTAATCTTTTTTTTAATCGATTAATCGACTAATTTCAATTATAACGCACATACATTTTACGTACCACCACCATATATAGTCCCCACTGTAATATCCACAGACATCTCCCCCACTGTATAGGAAGATTAGTGCTTGCTTTGTCTTACCAGAGAAGCTGGCCAAACACGAGCAGTTGAGGCCGGAGATGCTCTAGGCTCACCTAGGCCACCGCCAGGTGGACCAAGGTGGCCGTCGCACCGGTAGCTAGGCCGAAGCCTTTCCTTTGGTCGAGGCAGCAGCGGAGCTCCGCGGATGACGTGGTGTGCCGATCCGCATATGGTGACCTCGCTCAGATCACAGATCATTTATGATCCATTGCACCACTAGTACCGATCAAAAGGAATTAATCTTTCATTTCCACAGCCCTAATACAGAACATTGTTTTCTATACACTGTTGGATGATTTCTGCGTTACACAGGTTGCAAAGCTAATTACATAATCCGTCCAAACATTAAAAAAAAGTCTTACACATGTGGTGTCCCCATACCCAAGAGGAAAAGCAGAGCACATTTTTGGGTGTCATTTAACCACTTAAGACCCGGACCAAAATGCAGGTAAAGGACCTGGCCAGTTTTTGCGATTCGGCAATGCGTCGCTTTAACCGACAAGTACGCGGTCGTGCGACGTGGCTCCCAAACAAAATTGGCGTATTTTTCCCACAAATGGAGCTTTCTTTTGGTGCCATTTGATCCCCTCTGCATTTATTTTTTGAGCTATAAACAAAAATAGAGCGACAATTTTGAAAAAAAGAAATGCAATATTTTTTCCTTTTTGCTATAATAAATATCCCCCAAAAATACATAAAAAAAAAAAAAAAGCGTATTTTTTCCTCAGTTTAGGCCGATACGTATTCGACTTATTTTTGGTAAAAAATCGTTTATCGATTGGTTTGCGTAAAATTTATAGCGTTTACAAAATAGGGGATAGTTTTATTGCATTTTTATAAAAAAAAATTGTTTTACTACTAATGGCGGCGATCAGCGATTTTTTTCGTGACCATGACATTATGGCGGACACAGACAATTGACACATTTTTGGGACAATTGTCATTTTCACAGCAAAAAATGCTATATAAATGCATGGTTTACTGTGAAAATGACAGTTGCGGTTTGGGAGTTAACCACTAGGGGGCGCTGAAGGGGTTAGGCGTCATATGTTTCTAACTGTAGGGGGGCGGGGCTGTACGTGTGACGTCATTGATCGCGTTTCCCTATATCAGGAAACACACGATCAATGACAGCGCCACAGTGAAGAACGGGGAAGCTGTGTTTACACACGGCTCTCCTGGTTCTTCAGCTCCGGGGACCGATCGTGGGACTCCAGCGGCGATGGGATCCGCAGGTCCCACGGTCACCGAGCTTCGGACCAGGTCACGGGCGCGCGCCCGCGACTGGGCACTTAAAGAGGACGTACAGGTACGTTCTTGTGCCCACCCGTGCCATTCTGCCGATGTATATGTGCAGGAGGCGGTCCTTAACCACTTTAGCCCCGGGCCATATTGCTGTCCAAAGACCAGAGCACTTTTTGTGATTCGGCACTGCGTCGCTTTAACTGACAATTGCGCTGTCGTGCGACGTGGCTCCCAAACAAAAATTGGCATCCTTTTTTTCCCACAAATAGAGCTTTCTTTTGGTGGTATTTGATCATCTCTGCGGTTTTTATTTTTTGCGCTATAAACAAAAATAGTGTGACTATTTCGAAAAAAATTCAATATTTTTTACATTTTGCTATAATAAAAATCCCCAAAAAAAGATATAAAAAAACATTTTTTTTTTCCTCAGTTTAGGCCGATACGTATTCTTCTAAATATTTTTCGCAATTAGCGTTTGATTGGTTTGCGCAAAATTTATAGCGTTTACAAAAAAGGGGGTCATTTTATGGCATTTTTATTATTATTTTTTTTCTAGTAATTGCGGCGATCAGCGTTTTTTTTCGGTACTGCGATATTATGGCGGACACATCAGACACTTTTGACACATTTTTGGGACCATTGGCATTTTTATAGCGATCAATGCTATAAAAATGCATTGGATTACTATAAAAATGCCATTGGCGGTGAAGGGGTTAACACTAGGGGGCAGGGAAGGGGTCAAGTGTGTTGCTGGGTGTGTTCTAACTGTATGGGGGGGGGGCCTCACTAGGGGAAATCACTGATCTTCTGTTCATACATTGTATGAACAGAAAATCAGCGTTTCCCCCGCTGACAGGAACGAGAGCTGTGCTTTTACACACACACAGCTCCCGTTCCCCGCTCTGTAACGAGCAATCGCGGGTGCCCGGCGGCGTTCGTACCCGCCGGGCGCGCGCCCTACAAGTCTCTAAAGGGAGGACGTAGAGCTACATGCTCCCGCGAGACAGAGCCATCGCTCCGCAGTAATATGACGGCGGGCGGTCGGCAAGTATTTAAGTGGTCAAGTTAGTCCATGCTGTTAAAAAAAAAAAGTTTTCTCCCCATTTAAAAAAATAAAAATAAAAAATTTTCAGAAAAGACCGATTGCCTGTGAAAAATACATTGGGGCAATGGTTTTGCACAGAACATCCTCCTTTTCTTGGTTCCCCTGCTGGAGCTCCGGGCTCCTCCTCTACGACAAGTGCCCTCCATAGAAAGCCACTTTGTGTGGGTGTGCTCATGCAGGCTTGCTTCCAAGCCGCGCTGTCTGCTTCCATTAACAATTGAACAGTCATGCAACACTGTACACAAATAAAATTCATGTAATTTTTGGTGGTATTTTATTGTCTCCATTAATTTTGGCAAATATGTATTCTGCTACATTTTTTTTTTTATATATATATATATATATATATATATATATATATACACACACACACACACACACACACACAAAGTTATACTAGTAATGGTGGCAATCAGCAACTTCTAGCGGGAATGCAATACTGCGGTGGACAGACACTAGCTGACACTTTTGCCACTGTGGCAACCAGTAACACTAATGAAGTGATCAGTGCTAAAATGTGCACAGTCACTGTATCTAACCAGTGTTTTAGTGTAACTGTGTGCTGCGTTTACTATGGAAAATCCATCACTTTCCACCTGTCAGAACTCTGCATTGTTTACATGGGTAGAGCTCCCTCCTGTGTGTCTGCCCGACAAATCGGCAGGTGTCGGGACATCCATTGCCCGGACACCGGATGATCAGGGCAAGGGGTGGATCTCGCCAAATATTGATTTGGATATCTCTTCATTTACTTTTCATTTTGTCAATTGATAAAAATAAACTATTAAACACTTATTTCTAAAAGCATTCCTAATTTAACCACTTGGCGTCCGCACTACAGCCAAATGGACGGCTACAGTGCAGACCTGAATTGCTGGGAGGCAGTCAATAGATTTCCTCCCCTTCGCACGTTCCCTGCGTGCCCGCTGTGATCATGGAGTCACTGAAACTCAGATCACAAATCACGTGATCAGCTGTCAGCCAATGACAGCTAATTACGTGATGTAAACAAAAGCTTGGTAATCTTTTTTCCTCCTCACACTGACGGCTTTTGTGTAAGGGACATCGGTCCAGAGTGGAAGAGGCACATCCGCCTCATCAGTGCCCACCAGTACCCGCCTGCCAGTGACCACCAGTGCAAAACAGAGCCACCTAACAATACCAATCAGTGCCACCTAGCAGTGCTTCCCAATCTCACTTACCAGTGAGGATCAGTGCCCATCATTGCCACCTATCAATGCCCATCACTGCCAATTCTCAATGCCCACCAGTGCTACTCATCAGTGTACATCAATGAGGGAGAAAATGTACCCGTTTGCAAAATTTAAATATCTAAAAGTGTTTCATATTTTGTGTTTTTTTAAATTTAACAAAAAATAAAGACAGCAGAGGTAATCAAATGAAGACAAAGAAAAATGGATAGCCGCACTCCAAAACCTGATGGGTGGTCTTTTATTCAATAGACAGCATGTACAAAAATAGGGTCACAGCAGTAGAAACAAGGAACAGCCGACGCGTTTCGCACTGGATCAGTGCTTATTCATCAGCCATGAATAAGCACTGATCCAGTGCGAAACGCGTCGGCTGTTCCTTGTTTCTACTGCTGTGACCCTATTTTTGTACATGCTGTCTATTGAATAAAAGACCACCCATCAGGTTTTGGAGTGCGGCTATCCATTTTTCTTTGTCTTCATTTTGCTTAGTGCACCGCCAGCACCCTTGGTATCCTGCACCACCTGTAACCATTTAGTGATCCCACCTGGAGCGGTGACTCCTTTCTCTCAGAGGTAATCAAATACCACCAAAAGAAAGCTATATTTGTGGGATAAGAAAAAAAATTCATTTGGGTACAGTGTTTTATGACCGCACAATTTTCATTTGAAGAGTGAAAGCGCTGAAAATTGGTCTGGGCAAGAGGGGGGGGGTTTAAGTGCCCAGTAAGCAAGTGGTTAAAGCATTTTTTCACACCTAAGACTTGCCTACTGTACTTACTACAGACTTGTATAGCCTTTGTTGTCATTTAGGAATATTTTTGAGCCTGGAGTTCAGCTTTAATGTAGACCTTTTACAAAAATTCTTTACTCAACACATTACACAGAAAAGCGATGGCAGGAAAAGGGGTCCATCAAGTTTGCATTTTTTAGACATATGATTATACCAAGCATGTTTTAATTCACGTATGCATACACAAGTGCTTATATGCAAGGGCACACAACTCCTAAAATCAACCCTGTCCTTAACTAGCTCACACTGTAAAGGATTGCATTATTGCCAAACTAGGCCAGACAATCTTTTCACATTAGGCTTTGTCGTTTGATAGAGCAAGTCTAATTCTGATATACTGGCTGCAGAAAACTAGTTATCCATTTATGCTGCATGTCCATGACTACAATCCCCAGTGCAAAGTGAGTCAACGAGTGCATTACACAGATTTACTTTTTGAAAGCTGAACACCAAGCAGAACACGCCAAGTGATGTAGATATGTACTCATAAAATTTGTATTTATTTTTTATTAAACCTTCTTGCGCCTGCCGTATAGGGAAAGGATGGCAGGTAGGACCCACTCTCGTTCTGGGGCCACGTCACATGTCTTCCCAGTGTCACCGCTCTCACAACGATCTTGGTAAAGAGCCAATGACGTGGCTCTTTACCCATGCAAGATCGGCTGTGTCCAATCACAGCTGATCACATGTAAATGCAGGAGTGCCATATATAGGTTCTCCCTGCCTCACACTGACAGTGTGAGGCAATCAGCAGCAACTCCTTGCAGGGTAGTCTGTACAGGTAATCAGGGCACTTATCAGTCTTCTGATTACAGTGAAACCCCAAGAGTGATGCCAGTCAGTGTGGCATATTAGAGCACAACTGTGAAGGAGGAAAAAAAAATGTATTTACAAGTTTCTGATAAAAAATAGGAACAAAACTATTTTTGCAAAAAAAAAAAAAGAAGTGGAATACCACCAAAAGAACGCTCCATTTCTGTGGGGGGGGGGGGGGGAAAAAAATGATAAAAATTCTCGTTTGGGTACATCGTTGCATGACCACACAACAGCGCTGAAAACTGTAAATTGGCCTGGGCAGGGAGGTGGTAAAAGTACCCAGTATCGAAGCAGTTAGACCAAGCTAGCATAAACACTAGAATTGATTCGGCATCCTGTGATTCCCTGTACAGCAGCACTTGAGATATGGGCAGCATCAAGCAAATTAGATGTGTCACAGTATGTGTGTGCTGACCAAGAACATGACAAGAGGGGAGTAACACAGCAAGGAGAGCGATGAGTCATCGGTGTGCTAGTGCTACTTACTGTAACTGTCCAATCAGCAGGCTACAGCAGACACGTGACCCGTTTTACTTAACGACAGCAAGCAAATGTCAGTATGTAATATGTAAGCAGATGATCAAGGTGCTTCACATTTTGAAGCCAATAAAAAGGCAAGGAGATAAAAAAGGACAGACTACATGTTCAAAAAAAAAAAAAAAAAAAAAAATTGGTAACTTACTAATAATAATACAGAAAAAACTTTTTGGGTAAGCAGGATTGGTTAGTTACTCTGTAAAAAGATAGTAATCATAGGAACCAACCATAGACGTCAGTTTTGCTTTAGCCCTTAAAGGGCTTCATGTTATACAGACCTCCACTGTGCAGTTCATTTTTCACAGAGTGGCCCTGATCCTGGTCTTCTGGGGTCGTTCGGTGGCAGTCTTGGCTCCTCCCCACAAGCGCTAACCCCCTTCATGCAGGCGCGGCATCATTGGATGCGATTGAGAGCAGTGTGAGCCAATGGCTGCGCTGCCATCAATCTTCCAATGACGAGCCGCCTCAAGAAGGTGGAAACCATCGCAGGAACGAGCCCAGGCGTTTCTTGGCTTAGGCAAGTAAAATGGGGGCCCCCTCAAGAGTGCAAGGTGTTTTTTCATCTTAATGCACAGGATGCATTAAGGTGAAAAAACACAAAGCTTTACCACACCTTTAAGCTGTTTTGCTGCCTGCGGAGGATCAGGGCAGTCTGTGCAATACCATTCCACATAGCAGGTACAGTGCCTTAAAGTATTCATTCCACATTTTGTCACGATACAACCAAAAAGATAAGGGCCAGTTCACACCACACTCTGTTCCATACAGTTTTGTGTGCAGTTTTTCTGCACTAAAAATGTATGCACGGTATTTTCCATGTATCCTAATGGCTCTAGTTCACACCATGCAGTCAAGTTTCCAGTGCAGAAACTGACCGGAAACTGACTGAATGGTGCCAATTAGAGCCATTGAAATACATGGAAAAACACGGTGCAAGCATTTTGTGCAGAAAAAAAGCACCCGGAACTGAGTCTGGTGTGAACTAGCCCTAAATGTATTTTATGCGATAGACCAACACAAACTGGCACATTAATTGTAAAAGTGAAAGGAAAATGATTTTTACTTTTTTTTTTTTTATCTGAAAAGTGTGGTGTGCATTTGTATTCAGCCCTCTTAACTCCGATAGCCCCCAACTAAAATCTAGTGGAACCAATTGCCTTCAGAAGTCAACCAATTAGTAAATGGAGTCCACCTGTGTGTAATTTTATCTCAGTATTAAAATACTTAGGCCTCTTACACACAGATCAGTTTTTCTTCAGGTTTTTCTTTTCAGTTTACCAAAACTATGTAGTACAAGGGCCTGCCTGATTGCATACAAATTGAGACTCTTGAGGTTTGACCTCATATTAGATGGATTTGGTAAACTGAAAAGAAAAACCTGAAGAAAAACTGATCTGTGTGTAAGAGGCCTTAGTTTGTTCACCAAGAGGTCTGTTCGAGAACCTTAGTAAACAAACAGTGCCATGAAGGCCAAGGAACACGCAAGTTGAGAAGAAGCTTAAAGTGGATATAAACCCTCTCCTATAACCAGCGAAGTAAACAGCCTTAGATGATACACAGGGATAAAACAAATCTCCCTACATAAGTTTTACATGTATATCTGCTGTCTTCAGCTTTCTACATGCTTTAGAAATAGGACATTGTTTTAGAAATCTTTCTTCCCGTTTTAGCTGTGGGAGGGAAGTCTGGGCATGCGCTGTGTGAGCCGACTGGGAGGAAAGGCACACACCCTTCATCACATAGGCAGAGGAACAAAAACTTGCAGAGCTGTGCGGTGAATAGACCAGATCTCTGCTTATCCATCTCCAAGTTCCCTCCCCGACACAAATTTCCAGCTGCTTTTATCACCTTTGAGAACTTGTCAGAAGTTATCATGCTGATAACAGGAACAGAACAGCAGAAAGACACAGGACTTAGGCTCCATGTACAAGGGACGTTTTTACAACTGCTCCTAAATTAAACTTGACAGATAGTAACCCACGTTTAAAACATCCGTTTTGCCGCATTTGCATTTAAGTGTTTAAAAAAAAAAAGCCTATAAAAGAAAAGCTTTTAAAACGCGGGTTACCACGTTTATCGTCTGAACCATATTTTTTATGCTTTCAAAGAAACGCTGTTAAGACGCTGCAGCTCCAGGCCCCTTCCTCAAGATGGGCCCATTTGCCCAAAAAAAGGGGATCGACTTCGAGGGTTGTAGCTCATCAACCAGGGGGTCACAGAGACCCGACATTTAGGAGGTAGGTTGATGAAGAGCTACCCCATCACTGGTTAAAATATGGGGCTGCTATCATTTATGGTCTCGGAGATACGCGGCTGCTTGCACAGCCTGTCAGAAGCTACATACAGAGTGGCCAGTTTAAATACAAGCTGATGCATTCTGCAGCAGACAAGAGGATGAGCTCACAGGGCTTATAATGCTTATAATAATTATTTGTATATTACTTATGGTAATTAACCCCTTACCACCCAGGCCAATTCAGACACTTCTATCCTACCTGTAAAAAAATTTTTTATATATATATATATATATATATATATATATATATATATATATATATATATATATATATATATATATATATATATATATATATACATACATACATACACACACACACACACACACACACACATATACACACACACACATTACATATACATATCATTTTTTAGCAGACACCCTATGGAATAAAATAGTGGTCTTTGCAACTTTTTATGTTGCAAAGTGCATTTTTTTTTTCCAAAAGAAACCGTTTCATTCACTAAAAAAACCCACTAAAGTTAGCACAACTTTTTTTTGTATACCAAGCAATGCTTTAAATTTGTTTACAGGTTATATGTTTAAAGTTACAGAGGAGGTCTAGTGCTAGAATTATTGCTCTCGCGCCAATGATCATGGCGTATGTAACCTGTGTGTATTTGGGTCTGATACTAGCCAGTGCCTCACCAGCAAATGACTAGTATCTTTCCCCAGCTTGTCCCCACACAACCTCTCACCTGCTGACCTGTGGATGGGGTAATCACTCCTGCAGTGTTATTGTGTTTTGCATGTGAATACAATAGTTAGTGTTGCTAACTATAGCTGGCAGCACTGATTGTTTTGAGAAAAACCTGACAGGCTGGTTGTACTCAAGTCGGTTAATACAGGGGTCGACAATATCCGGGCGCCAGGTCGCAATTGCGACAATTCTGACCTGGTGCCCGCGACCACCTGCCGCGATCACGCGGTGGGGAAACACTGAGGCACAGGATCCTGTGTCTCCGTGCGCCTCCGCAGCAGGCCCGCGAGGGGCGGTAATTGAGGCCCGGCTTTGTGGCCTTGTGAAGTCCCAAGCTTTCCCTTCTGTGAGCTGGTGCCATCTGGTGGTGGCTGTTGGCATTATATG
This sequence comes from Rana kukunoris, assembly GCA_029574335.1. NCBI lineage: Eukaryota > Metazoa > Chordata > Amphibia > Anura > Ranidae > Rana > Rana kukunoris. Next base: position 231,806,475 of record CM056050.1, on the reverse strand, counting down.
TTAAACAGCAATTCTGAGTGAAAAAATAAAATTTTTACTGACATCTCCTTTCCTCACATTTGAACCCCCAAATATTATATATATTTTTGATTCTAAACGCCCTAGAGAATAAAATGGCGATCGTTGCAATACTTTTTGTCACGCCGTATATGCGCAGCGGTCTTACAAGCGCACTTTTTTTGGGGGGGGAAAAAAAAAACACTTTTTAATTAAAAAAAATGTAGACAACTGTAAAGTTATCCCAATTTTTTTTTATATTGTTAAAGATAATGTTACGCCGCGTAAATTCATACCCAACATGTCACGCTTCAAAATTGCATCCGCTCGTGGAATGGCGACAAACTTTTACCCTTTAAAATCTCCATAGGCGACGTTTAAAAAAAACTACAGGTTGCATGTTTTGCGTTACAGAGGAGGTCTAGGGCTAGAATTATTGCTCTCGCTCTAATGATCGCGGCGATACCTCACGTGTGATTTGAATACCGTTTACATATACAGGCGCTACTCACGTATGTATTCGCTTCTGAACACGAGCTCGGCGGGAGGGGGTGCGTTTTCTGGCTCCTAACTTTTTGAGCTGGCTCCTAGATTCCAAGCAAATTTGTCAAACCCTGGGTTAATAGATTGACTTGTGTAAAACCAGCTAGCCCATACATAGATCAACTATAGCTGGTTTCTGCTTAATTGGCATAATTTCAATCCATGTATGTACCGCTTAACCACTACTCGGTCCCTAAACATCCTTCCACAAACCTTTACATTATTTTTTCTTCCCAGATACCTTCATCCTTCTCACCTGTACATACTGCTCACTGTCATGCCCTCCACACTTCTCTCCCATACACAATGTCCGCTATCATACCCTACACACTTCTCTCCTATACAGAGCGCTTGGGGTCATACCCTACACACTCCTCTCCTATACATGGTGCCCACCGTCATACCCTCCACACTCGTCTCCAGTACATACTGTTCACTGTCATACCCATCCACCCTTCTCACCTGTACATACTGCCCACTGTCATATCCTCCACACTCATCTCCTGTACATATTGCCCACTGTCATACCCTCCACAATCCTCTCCTGTACATACTGCCCACATTCATAATCTCCTCTATTGTACATAGTGCCGGCTGTCATACCCTCCACACTCCTATCCTGTGCATACTGCCCACTATCATAGCATCCAGACTCATCTCCTGTACATACCACCGATTGTCATACCCTCCACACGCCTCTCCTGTACATACTGCCCACTTTCATACTAGGATTGTCCGCGATACCAGTATCGGTACCGATACTGAGCATTTGCGGGAGTACTTGTACTCGCGCAAATGCCCCCGATGCCAGATCTGATACTACCCCCCAGCCACCCGCCGTATCCGCAATGCCGCCGCCTAGTTAATCAGCGCGGGGAACATTACAGCTTTCATGTGAATAGCTGTGTGTTCCCCGTCGCGCCGCGTATAGACATTCCCCTTGCTCGAGCACTTTGACAGATCACCGGTCCCCAGGATTGGACGGGTGATCTGTCTATCAAAATGCCCGAGCAAGGGGGAGCGTCTATACGCGGTGCGGCGGGGAACACAGCTATTCAAATGACAGCTGTAATGTTCCCAGAGCTAACTAGGCGGCCGCTGCATCTGCATATACGGTATGGGGGGACATGGCTGCATCTGTGTGGGAACATGGCTGCATCTGTGGGGGGGGGGGGATATTTAAAAAAAAGTATCGGAATTCGGTATCAGCGAGTACATGAAAAAAAGTATCGGTACTTGTGCTCGGTCCTAAAAAAAAGTGGTATTGGGACAACCCTATTTCCTACCCTCCACACTCCTCTCCTGTACATACTGCCCACTGTCATACCCTCCAAACTCCTCTCCCGTACATACTGCCAACTATCTCTCTCCACATTCCTCTTCTGTACAAACTGCCCACTGTCATACCCTTCGCTCCTCTCCGGTACATAGTGCCTTCTGCCATACTCTCTGCACTCCTCTCCTGTACATAATGTCCACTGTTGGACCCTCCACATTCCTCTCCCTCACCTGTACATACTTCTCAGTTTTATACTGTCCATACTCCTCCCCTATGTCTCTTACCCAGTTCTTTAAAATTATACTGAATATCCTCAATGTTACCAGCTCTAGAAAGGGTACACTTTTGTTAGTTCAACTAAAAGGAAATGTTCTCAATCCTCATTTGTTCTGCACAATCATTAGTAATCATTGAATTTTGTGATTGGTACGGTGATGTGTATAGAGGAACATAGGGGATCTCAGCTACTCTAAATATAAAAAAAAAAAAAAAAAAAAAAAGTGTCCCTTAAAATATATTTGCAATGTTAACTATGCACTGCCCAAGGGCCACCGGGTCAGTAGGGGGCCCCATGAGAGGCTCCTGGGATTCTGTGATATTAAAGTGGTAGTAAACTTTGCTAACATTGCTACTTTTTAGAGGCCGTGATGTAGGTTATGCCACAATGTACAAGTATGCACAGCATATTAGCACATTAGGGTACACTTAAATTGTCAGACTGAGCCCTCCAGTGCTGCGCTGTGATCAATCCGGCGGGGCTCAGGCGCTTCCATCTTCACCTGCTCTTCCTTCTGGGTTCTGTGCCTGTGGTCATTTGCCTTGGCCCGGGCTGTGTTCATGTCATTACCACGCATGCTCTTGCGCATTCTATCTCCCTCATTTAATTTCTTATAACAAAAAATTTTTTTGAATTTTTATTTATAAAGGCCCACCAAAATCCTCAGCACCAGCCCCATGATTTTCTTAATCTGCCCCTAGCAGTTGAAAAAAGCGTCCAACTTCCTCTGAACGTACGTTTAGCAGCATCCTGTGTACATGGGGCCTTAGAGCGTTGGAGAAAAGAGATAAGTAAAAAAAACACTACAGATATATGTGCTCAGGTCAGATTTCATGATTGGGTTACACACTTGAAAAGCTTGGGATTTTTTTTTTTTTTTTAGAACCCAACCTTGCTTTAAACATCTCATGGAGCACTGTTCAATCATTCGAAAATGGAAAGATTATGACACAACTGCAAACCTACCAAGACATGGATGTTCACCTAAACTGACAGGCAGGGCAAGGAGAACATTGATCAGAGAAGCAGCCAAAAAAAAACAACAATTAGTCATGCGCTCCACGATTCTGGCCTTTATGGAAGTGTGTTAAGAAGAAAGCCATGAGAAGCCCTCTTTGAAGTTTGCGAAAAGCCGTGTGGGAAACCGCACATGTAGAAAAAGGCGCTCTGGTCAGATTAGACCAAAAATTCAAGTGGAAGTAAACCTTCCTATAGTGGTTCAGTCAAGTAAGCTTCCATATTGGCCTCTGTTTAAGCCACAACTGCAATGATGCTGCACATGTGATAAGTTATGAAACCAGCCATGGAATGGTTTGACAGTTTGGTTGAGAGCACAACCCTTGGGAGTGTTACATTTCCGGCATGTGCCAGAAATGTGACTTTTTTGAAATTGTTAAAATGGATGGGTTTATTTCAGCTTTAACTTTTGGCCTAAAAGCATAATGCCATCTGTGGCAGAAAACTAACACTGCACATTACGTGGTGGTAGCATGTTGCAGGGATGCTTTTCTTCAGCAGGGACAAGGAAACTAGTTAGTTAATGGGAAGATGGATGGAGCCAAAGTCAGGGCAATCTTAGAAGAAAACCTGTAAGAGTCTGCAAAAGACTTGGGGCAGAGTTTTACCTTCCAGCAGAACAATGAGCTTAAACATACAGCCAGAGCTACAATGGAATGGTTTAGATCAAAACATATGCATGCGTTAGAATGGCCCAGTCAAACTCCAGACCTAAATCCAACTGAGACTTGAAAATTGCTGTTCACAAAACGCTCTCCATCCAATACGACAGAGCTTAAAAAAAAAAAAAAAGAAGGGGGGTTGTAAAGGTTCGTATTTTTTCACCTTAATGCATCCTATGCATTAAGGTGAAAAAACACCTCGCTGTCACGGGCCTCCCAGCCCCCCCCCCCCCTCGTTTTACTTACCCAAGCCCGTTCACCTGCTGTGCGCATCCCCCTACGTCCTCTTCTCCACTGCTTCTTAGGGTCCTTTCATACAGAGCGGACCGTTTTTCAATCCGCCCCGTGTGTGTCCGTCGGCTCAGCGGGATCCCCACTGAGCTGTCGGCGGACAGGGCGGTCCCCGCACACTGTGCAGGGACCGCCCTGTCTCTCCTCCGCTCTCCCTTATGGGGAATCAAAGGAATACGGACCGTGTGTCCATATTCATCCGATCCTTCAGACGGAAAAAAAATAGGTTTTCTTCCGTCTGAAAAACTGGATCTTAGCGGAGGCGGGTCATTACGAACGTTAGCGGATGCTCATCCGCTAACGGCCGTGATCACATAGGGTAGTATTACAAGTCCATAAACGGACTTGTAATAAACGGACGAACGGTCCGCTCGTGTGAAAAAACCCTTAGCATTTATTTGGTAGATTTGATTGACAGCAGCAGGAGACAATGTCTACGCTGTTATCAATCCAATGACGCGGCCGGCGGAGGGGCAGGACCGAGTCATACACTCTGTCTATGGATGCAGAGTATGACTGGGAGCATGCCCGCAAGCTAACCCCCCTTGGGAGAGAACTTCCCAGAGGGGGTTAGCTATTGCGGGGAGAACCCAAGACAGCCGCTGAGGGCCCCCAGAAAAGGATGATTAGGCCCACGCTGTGTAAAACGAACTGCACAGTGGAAATATGATTGTCATTTTTTTTTTATTAAACCTTTACAACCACTTTAAGATATTCCACATAGAATGGAAAAAATATCACTCTAGATGTGCAAATCTGGTAGAGACATCTCCAAAAAAACTTGCAGCTGTAATTGCAGTGAAAGGTGGTTCTACAAAGTATTGACTTGGGTGGGCTGAACACAAATGCATGCCACAATTTTCAGATATTTGTAAAAAATGTACGACCCATTTATCACTTTAGGTTGGTCCATCACATAAAATCCCAATAAAAAAACATTTACGTTTTTGGTTGCAATATGAATCGGCGCATGTGCATCGGGCTTTAGTGCATTTACTGAAAGTATAGAATTTTTTTTAAATCCTGTCAAAAATGGTTTCCTTACAAAGTCTTGTGCACTGAAGTAACCTTGTTTATGATTTCGGTTATCAGCATACCCGTTATCAAAACAAGTCCCACTCCCTTCTCTCTATTGAGGGACTAGAGATGATCAGAGAGGAAAAAAAATGTGACTGCAGTGCAAATCAAGTGGCTGCTTTATAAAATCTGACAGTGAGTTGACTAGTAAGCTGCAATATAATCTACATTTTGTTTTTAGGTTTAGATATTTTTAAATACCTGTAGTCTACATTGACTTGCTTCCAGCCTTTTATCATTTCCCTACAGCAGCACTATGAGCCAATTAGGTGTGCTGCATTCAAAGAAACTGAAAATGGCAATAGGATATAACATTTTACCAGGCCAAAAAGTATTCAGAGGTCATGGAGCTGACCAAGCTGTGACGTTCAAATTTAGCAAAGTCAGGGCACCCAGCCTGACTGCATCATGTCCCAGATTCGTGTAGATTAAAAAAAAAAAAAACTACTTTGGGAGGCAAAACTGCTTATATACAATGTAATAATGGATTTAGCTGTTGGTGCACCGTTCAATTTTAACAGAATGAACTGTATAAAGATGTCATGTCTTAGTGTAATAGGCCTGGTCATCATGTTCATTTTGCCGATTTCAGCTCAATGTTGAAAACCCAACTGGCAAAGTCCAGAAAAAAGTGTTATACAGAAACTCTGCCATGTATAAAATTGTTCTATCAAGCTTAACCATTTGCCTACTGAGCACTTTCACCAGCTTCATGCCCAATTGTGCGGTAATTCAACACTGTACCCAAATTCAATTTCATTTCACACAGCTTTTTTTTTGGTATTCAATCACCACTAGGTTTGTTTGTTTTTTTCCCCGTTTAAACAAAAAATTAAGTTTTCATAGTTTGTAATAAAATTTAGCTAACAGGTAATCTTTCTCCTTTACCGATGAGGATGCACCGATGAGGCGGCATTGGTGGGCACTGTTCATCAGGACACCGATGATCAGCGCCGCTGTCCCTTTACCACATGCCGGTTATCAGCTTACCTTACGCGGTCAGCGTGAGGAAAGAAAACAGATAACCGGCTTGTGTTTACATCCGTAATCTGCTGTCATTGAACACAGCTGATCATGTGGTAAAGGGGCTGATCGGACTCTGCGATCACAGAGCGCACTCATAGAAGGATCTCAATAGACGCCCGCCCAGAAAAGCCCCTGCTGTAGCCATCATTCTACTATAGCGTGGGTGGGAAGGGGTTAAAATTGGCAAATTACAGACTATAATAGGGCAACACAACCAACTATAGCACAAGAAAAAAAAAAAAAAACAGCTACTGTCAGAGACAGAAATAGAAAAGCTCAAACACATATCAAACCATACAAACCAGTGTAAACAGAGCATGGTTTACTTACAATACATTAGAATAAATATACAAAAATATAGAAAGAGTAAAAAGGAGTGCATAAATTGTGTATTCGTAGATTCCAGTCAACCAGGAAGGCTTGAACTTGCAGATACAAAAGAGAAGGAAGGAAGATTGTGAAAACACACAAAAATAATGTACTTGACACTGTGGTCAATTCACTAACATTTACCACACAAGATATGCGTTTTAGACAATATATTGTACGCAATATGTGAATTGTCAATTTATTACGGGTAAAAACACAGCAAATGTAGTAATTACCTGTGGTAAAGACAAAAAAAAAAAAAGTTAAACCCATCTTGTAATCTAGCCACTCACTATTCATCTAATGCAGTGGTCTCCAAACAAGGGGTGCAACGGATCACGGTAGATCCGAACGGGTCACCCCCTACGGATCGGATCGCTATGCGATCCGCGGACTACCGCCGCGGGCATAACATTAGTAAAGGCCGCGGCTTCGGCCTAGCTCCGGAGCCGTGGCCATCTTGGCTCACCCGGCGGCGGCCCCTCCTTTCTGTTTACACCCACAGAGGAGGAGGAGGAGACCACGCTCAAGGGACACACACGCCGCTATCTGATCTGAGGTCTGCACGGGGGGGGGCTCACTGTTTGCCTGTACAAGGGGGGGGGGGTCACTGTCTGCCTGCACTATGGTGGGAAGGGTCACTGTGTGCCTGTACTACTTGGGGGGGGGGGGGGGGTCACTTTTTTTTTTGCCGATCCGAAAAATGATCCGATCCGTGACTGCCGATCCGAGGAACGATCCGAACCGTGAGTTTTTTGATCCGTTGCACCCCTACTCCAAACTGTGGCGCGGAGGCCAGATGTGGCCCTTTGCTTGATTTCATCCAGCCCTTGGGGTCCTTTTTTATTCATTGGCACCAATGATGGGACAGAACTCCTCCCAATGATGTCTTCCCCTCACGTAGCCATAACGCAGTAAATATTTGTGAAAAAATAAACCTCTAAATACTTTTTTTCAGGTTTCTTCAGGCCAGTCACGTGACTCCCGACCGCTCTCCTACTCCAATGTACAGGCAACAGGGGGCGGGGCTGAGCTCTCTGTCAGCCAGGGAGGTCACAACTGCTGTGCTGGCTGCTCAGCCTCTTTCACTGTAGCCCTTAGATGGGGTGGAGGTGCAGCCGGGAGTCACGTGAGAGGCCTTAAGAGCTCTGCAAAACAGTAGAGGCCTCGCTTTCCATAAATATTTACAGTGTGTTAAAGCAGGGCTGGCAGTGACGTTTTTTTATATTTACTTTATAAAAAATAGCAGCAGAAGGGAGGCAAAGATGGCTCACAGACACAGGAGCCGACAAGCGGGGAGGGGGGGGGCAGAGGACAGATGCAGATTACAGAGGCATGTAAACAGACCACAATGTCAGTGCTCAGCAGCCATTATAAACTGTGGTAAGTTTAGTGGGGTGTGGGCAGCATCAGCCAGGTATTTCAGGTGTTACAAAGGGCACTGTGCTGTATAACATGCTTTAAGTGCTTCTGGACCACCCATATACTGTGGCAGGGCAGCCCGGCTCCACAAAACAATGTACCTGTATGTTTCCTTCCAAGGGTTTGGGGTGCATGCCACACATGACCCACCTTCCAATTGGATACAGCGTGAACCAATCAGCAGTTTTGGCGGCTGCTGGGACCTGCCAATCATTCAATGGAGAGGCAGAACGGCTGGCTGCCTATGTGAACAAGGCAAACAGTCGTTCTGTGAGAGAGCTGCTAATCAGGAACACAGATGTCTCTCTTCCTTCAGCGAGTCCATCCTCCACAGTTTAGAAATCACTCCCTAGCAGCACACCCAAACCTTTGATCACCCCCTAGTGTTAACACCTTCCCTGCCAAAGTCATTTATACAGCGACTGCTTTTTTTGCCATTTAACACTGTATTGGCGTCACTGATCTCCAAAAAAGTGTCAGCCACACACAGATCGCCAGCATTACTAGTAAAAAATAAAAATGCCATAAATCCATCCCATAGTTTGTAGATGTGATAACTTTTGCGCAAACCAATTTTTTATTTATTTTTATCAAAAAAACATATGGGCCTAAACTGATAATGAAATGTACTGGATGCGTTTTATAGCAGAAATAAAAACCAGAGGTGATCAAGTACCAGCAATGAAAGCACTATTTGTATGAAAATTTTGTTTGGGTACAGCTTTGCACAACCGCACCAATTGTCAGTTAAAGCAACACAATGCCGTATCAGAAAAAATGGCCTAGGCATTAAGGGGGTAAAACCTTTTGGGGGGGGGGGCTTTTGTTAATATATATGAGGGTTAAAGTGTTTGTAGCCCTAAAAAGACAAAACTACCCTGTAGAAGGAATATACTTCTACATACCAATTATACTTACCTATTAGAGCAAAACTGATGACATTTGGGATTTCAGAGCCAAGAAAGGAGGTGACAACGTTTTACTGGCCATATTTCTACATTGATACAGGATAACATGCAAAAACGAAACTGGATGCAATAACGAAACTAAAAAAATACAGACTTGGAGTCTGCATTAGTGTGGAATAATATTTACTCCAGTGGAGATCTTTTCAATCTGAGGTGGAAGATTCGGAAGTGGTCGATGTTATCTCCCTTTCCTGATGCCAGTGGATTGATATGCCTGAGTTACTCTAGGATCCGGTAAGAGTACATCTTTACTTAACCCTTGATGTGTCCGCAGAATTACTGTGAGATCGGTAACGAATCCTACCCAGGATCTCTTCAATCTACAGTTGTTACTGCCCCTTGCTGAGCATTGGACAATCCTTTATATTTATATTCATATTTATATCTTTAATCAAAAATAATTTTTTGATACCAGCTCAAATGGACTAATAGAGATTAAGTTTGAATGCAAATTATCCTATTTGTTTTTGATCACATCAGAAATTAACCCTTACAGACTTTTTGATTATATCAGAAATTAACCCTCATGGACTCTATAATCTAGATATATTCACTTTTTATTATTTGTGTACTTATTTCTTTCACAATATCAGATTGTGTTTCTGAGCGCAACCTTGTTTTCTTTTTTATGATCATGTAATTAGTTTGCAGCAGAGGAGAGGTGGGACAGTTGAAAACTGATGCCACATAGTAAGCCTATGGATGACAAAAAAAAAAAAAAAGCATTCCATCCCTTGTCTGCACTCTCCCCTCACCCGGGAAGCCGGCCACTGGGGAAATCATGTTTTTTAGGACCACTCAGACTAGGTAATAAGAATATTCCTTTTCCTGGACTGGCAATGAGCATTCTGGCACGAGCACTCTTGTTGGAAAAACTATTGTACCTTTATATACATGTGAATTGCTACTGTGTTTTGTATGGAACCTTTTCTAAATAAAAAACTGTTATTTGAAAAAAAAAATATATATATTCCTTTTACAGGGTAGCTAGAATGGGGTGGGAGCCATTATAGGCTTCGCTAGAGCTTGAAAATCCACTTTAAAGTGGATGTCACAATGTAGAGTATAAGATTTCCTATCATCTGTGCCCAGTCTTGCCACACAGTTAATCCAGCGCTGAGTAATCCTCTTTTAATGTTCAGTGCAAATTAACAGAATTCCAGACAAAAACTTGCCAAATTATAAAGTCTGTTTCTCTGTTTTTGCTTTCAGTGACAGATTTACAAATCTAGCTTGGACATAACATGAGGTGATTCACAGTTCATTGTATATTACTAGGATGTGTTATGTAGGGTAGGGGTGGATTTCTCACTTTTTATACCTCATGTTATGATAAACATAACATATGATAAACATGTCCAAGCTAGATGTGTAGATAACCCGTCACTCAAAGCAAGGAGAGAGAAAACTGACTTTTTATTTAGACAGGTTTTTATCTGGAAGGCTGTTCATTTTCACTGAACATTAAAAAAAGAGGATTACTCAGATCTGGATTAACTCTGTGTGGCAAGACTGGGCACAGATGATAGGAAATCTTATACTCTACGTTGTGGTTTACATCTACTTTAAGGAAGCACAGCTTGAAAGTAATCATGCAGTTTGTAGTCCTTTGAAATCAAAACGAAAACAAAGAAATGAGCACACAAGTTGCAAAGCATGTAGATTCCCAATGAAGTTCTGGAAAGAGATGGCCAACAATCAGGCAGCACTCACAACCTGAAAGGGGATTTTTGAAGGAAACGTATATAGGGTTGTCAAAGATCACTATCATTTGTATTGCCATTAACTCTTTCACTGCCTGGTCCGTACAGACCTAAAAAGTGCCCGCAGGTGTCAGTCTGTAGGGACCCAATTTTTCCCTCTCCTATAAGCTTATGTGAAAACGCCCCCGGCCCACGCCACCGCTTTCCCTGACCCCCTGCTTCTCCACCTCCCACTGCTTACTTTCACCTTAAACCACACACACTCCTTTTCTATCCTTCATCCCCCTTTCCCCCCAGCACTGATAACCCCAGGCAAAGGGGACCCCTGCAGCTACCTTTAGAAACCTGCATCGCCCCACTGCCACTCCCGCTGGCTTCAGGTGCAGCATGGGGTTTGGGAGGGGGACCCAGATGTGTTCACCCCCCCGCCAGTCACATCACCCCAAGTACCGGGCCCTGCACCCCTGAGTCCATGCCTGCTCCAGCGGCATCCCTTCTTCCCCTTCCAGCAATTGATCTCCAGCAATCTGACAGGCTGTAGATCAGTGCAGGTGGGGATTAGTAAACATGTGTTTACCAAGTGCCCCCCTGTAATACAGTGGATATAAGCAGCGATCGCTCCTATACCCACTGAATGCTGATCTATAGTAATTGCGAGTGTTACTTTGTATCACACTGTCATTTTATGATGGAATGAGAAATCGCTATACAAATTCCTAATTTATTCAAGAAAAGATCTGCGGAGAAAGGGGACTCTCACCTAGTAACCCCCCTGTCTTTATTAAATACAGTTTTAATTCTTATATTTTGCACATTTTGCCATGTATTAATGATTTTAGTGTATTAACGAAAATATTGTTTTGATAAACATTTGTGCAAATGCTGCGGGGGGGGCCTAAAAAAAAAATTATCAGCACCTTTTTATTCAAGAGGTGATAAATGGTTGGGGTTTTTTTTTTTTTTACAAACTCTGTAAACAGTTAGAGAAAAAATTAAAACCTCCAGATTTGAGAAATTTCTGGGTACGTTCGATTTTCACCATTTTGCAAAAAGGCGCAATTTAACATTTACAAAGATTTGTTATTGATTAACTCAGCACAGCATAAGCTTTAACATTTAACCACTTCCCGACCTGCCGCATGTACATATACGTCCACAGAAGGGCACATTAAGGCAGATGGACGTAAATTTACATCCCTGCCTTTGCGCGGTCGGGGGTCCCCCCATGCAACATGCGGCGGTCGGAAACCCGCGGGGAGCGATCCGGGACAAGGGCACGGCTATTTGTTTCTAGCCATCCGCTCGCTCCCCGGAGCTGAAAAAAGGGGAGAGCCATATATAAACACTGCTTCCCGCGCTTCACTGTGGCGGCTGCATCGATCAAGTGATCCCTTTTATAAGGAGACTCGATCGATGACATCAGACCTACAGCCACACCCCCCTACAGGTGTAAACACACACAAATCCTACACCGCCCCCTGTGGTTAACTCCCAAACTGCAACTGTCATTTTCACAATAAACAATGCAATTTAAATGCATTTTTTACTGTGAAAATTATAATGGTCCCAAAAAAGGTGTCAAAATTGTCCGAAGTGTCCGCCATAATGTTGCAGTCACGGAAAAAAAAAAAACGCTGATCGGCGCCATTAGTAAAAAAATAAAAATAAAAATGCAATAAAACTATCCCCTATTTTGTAAACCCTATAAATTTTGCGCAAACCAATCGATAAACGCTTATTGCGATTTTTACCAAAAATAGGTAGAAGAATACGTATCGGCCTAAACTGAGGGGGAAAAAAAAATGTATTTATGTTTTTGGGGGATATTTATTATAGCAAAAAGTAAAGAATATTGAATTTTTTTTTAAATTGTCACTCTATTTTTGGTTTATAGCGCAACAAATAAAAAAGTTATAAATACCACCAAAAGAAAGCTCTATTTGTGGGGGAAAAAAGGACGCCAATTTTGTTTGGGAGCCACGTCGCACGACCTCGCAATTGTCTGTTAAAGCGACGCAGTGCCGAATTGTAAAAACGTCTTTGGGCATTTAGCAGCATATTGGTCCGGGGCTTAAGTGGTTAAACACTTTTTTTCAAATTCTGTGTTTTTATCTGTCAATAATGGTTTTAGTGTATTTTTAGCAACAATATTGTTTTTATAAACATTCGCGCAAATACCGCAGGGCCTAAGAAATCATATTCTAGAGGTCATATGCCTTCAGAAGATAGATGGTTTTGAGGTCTATCACAAATTCTGAAAGCTGTAATAGAAAAACAAAATTCCATTTAAAAAAAATATATATTTACATTTTTGCATACGTTTGATTTTCACCATTTTCTGGCACTATGTAAAAAAAAAAAAAAAAATCATCAACTCCATGTTTATCTGCCAATGATGGGTTTAGTGCATTTTTTGCGAATATATAGATTTTATAAACATTTGCGCAAATGCAGAGTAATAAAATAAAAAATGGCATTTGTTAAATTTTCCCCCATTTCGCAAAAAGACAATTGTATCAACTCAATACAGGTTAAGCTTTTATATTTAGAATGAATTTGGTAAAACTTGCTGTGCATTTATCTACCAATCATGATTTTAGTGAATTTCTAACAAAAATATTGTTTGGTTTGTCGTGGGACCTTAAAAATCAGTAGCACCTTTTCATTCTACTGGTCATGTGCTTTTCGTAAAATATATGGAAGGGGGGGGGGGGGGGGGGGTCTTTTTACAAACTCTGAAAGCTTTAAGCGAAAAAATATAAATGCAAAAGGAAAGTGTGTGCAAGTGTAAAAATGGAGCACACGGCCTGGCAGCAAAAATGCTTAAGTTGTAAAATGAAAGTGTATTCTATGACTAGATTTTCCCTTTAACAAGTTTAAAGGGTCACTAAAGGAAAAAAAATGTTTTTGCTGAAATGACTGTTTACAGGGTATATAGACACAAAAGTTAACCGATTCCTTTTCAAAACGATTAAAAATAGATAAAAATCAATCATATAATGTGCCTGCAGGTTAGTTTCACTTTTTAACTGGCTTCATGTTTCTGTGAAGTAGAAATAGACACACAGAACAAAAACAAACAAATCCAGGGCAGTGTTTTGTTTTTAAAATGAATCTGATTGGTTCTGGGAAGTTTTAGACACACAGCAATGACAGCTCAGACCACCGTGAGAAAGCTCCTAGCACTGTGGTTATAAGGAAACAGACAAGCAGGAAGTGTGGAGAACAGAGCAAGGATTACAGCAACTTCAAAGCAAAAAACAAACAATAAGGACATGAAACCAAGTACTGCAGTAAGGTAAAGGAAGCCATTTAGCTAAAAAAAAAATGTTTTCCTTTAGTGATCCTTTAAGTTACACGATGCAGCATAGCAGCTTTTTTTTTTTGTACTTATCGCCTTCCGAAAATACCCAAAGTGACACTCGGGTATTTTCAGAAGGCTTGACAAGTACAAAAAAAAAAAAATTACAGCATACTGCAGATGTTAGCAGTATGCTGGATCTATTGTCAGAAAGTTGATTTTTGGGTGAACTTCCACTTTAAGGCTTCATTTCCATGGACGTTTTTACAGCTTAAAAACGCCTGTCCATGTTTTTTTTTGTTTTTTTGAGCTGGAGATCAAAAACGCAGTAGGTAGCGTTTTTGCGCGTTTGACGTCTGGCGTTTTAACAGCTCTATTGCTGGAGCTTCAGAACGCACTGGTCCTGTTTTTTTTTTTTTGCAGCTTAACCACTTAAGGACCGCCTACTGCACATTTACGTCGGCAGAATGGCACGGCTGGGCACATCAACGTATATATACGTTGATTTTAGTACCCAGCCGTGGGTCGCGGGCGCGCTCCCGCGACCCGGTCCGAAGCTCCAGGACCGGGACCGCGGGATTCGCGGACCCGATCGCCGCTGCAGTGCGGCGATCCGTCCCTGGAGCGGAAGAACGGGGAGAGCCGTGTGTACACACGGCTTCCCCGTGCTTCTCTGTGGCTGCAGCATCGATCGCGTCATCCCTGTGATAGGGGGACGCGATCGATGACGTCACACCTACAGCCACACCCCCCTACAGTAGTAAACAACACACATAGCCACACATCCCCTACAGCGCCACCTGTGGTTAACTCCCAAACTGCAACTGTCATTTCCACAGTAAACAATGCAAATTTAAATGCATTTTTTTCTGTGAAAATGACAATTGTCCCAAAAATGTGTCAAAATTGTCCGAAGTGTCCGTAATGTCGCAGTCACGAAAAAAATCGCTGATCGCCGCTATTAGTAGTAAAAAAAAAAATAATAATAAAAATGCAATAAAACTATTCCTTATTTTGTAAACGCTATAAATTTTGCGAAAACCAACCGATAAATGCTTATTGTGATTTTTTTTACCAAAAATAGGTAGAAGAATACGTATGCCTAAACTGAGGAAAAAAATGTTTATATATTTTTGGGGGATTTTTATTATAGCAAAAAGTAAAAAATATTGATTTTTTTTTAAAATTGTCGCTCTATTTTTGTTTATAGCGCAAAAAATAAAAACCGCAGAGGTGATCAAATACCACCAAAAGAAAGCTCTATTTGTGGGGAAAAAAGGACGCCAATTTTGTTTGGGAGCCACGTCGCACGACCGCGCAATTGTCAGTTAAAGCGACGCAGTTCGCAAAAAGGGGCAAGGTCCTTTGCCTGCATTTTGGTCCGGGTCTTAAGTGGTTAAAAACGGCTCAGCCATCTACAGCTCAAAAACGTCATGGTGGGCATGAGGCCATAGACTAATATGGAGAGCAGTTTTTAAGCTGCAAAAAAACGCTCAGAAAGTGTCTGTAAAAACGTCCATGGAAATGAAGCCTAAACAGCCAGCCTACTGGAATGTATTGCAAATAGACACCTGCTTCTGAAACCACTGCCACATCCTGGACTACTTGTCACAATAGCCCTTGTCAATTATGTGATAATTATGAATAGCATTGACCAAGGAAATCTCCAAACTTCTTTATTCAAATCAATGGGCAGAAGTTTAATTGCCAGGGTAGCGAGAATACACCATGCATGGCTTTATCAACTAGAAGCATAGCATGCAAACTGAACTGCTTAACATGGAGAAAAAAAAAAACATGGGCCAAACCGAAAATGCTTTACAGGCAGAACAGTCCATACCTTTGGCATTCAGATGTGTTCAAATGGTCTAGAAAAGCAATGGTCTAGAAAAGCAAAAGGAATGAAACACGCAAGCATTGTTTTTCCAATGCAACAGACCACAATATGATATGTTGCAGTGCACATAGATTCCCTTTGCGTGTTGGTGCGCCATCGAAAACAAAATGGCACCACTGATGCAGAGAATTGCAAGAATCTGCTCAACAGGGCTCTGTGACAGCAACAGAAATCTGATATTGGATCTAACCACTCACCATTCTATGCAAAAAAATAAAACAAAAAATAATTTAAAATAAAAATGCAGATTTTGTGATAATTTACTGCAGGCCAAGTGATGTCAGGGCCATTAAGAAATCCACCTCAACAACTGCACAAGAGGAGAACCAACTTTTACAGTCCCTGTCTGGCAAGGCTGCAGTGAGAGGAAGAAGCCAGTCGGTTCAAGTTCAACCAACTTTTTATTCAATATTGACCTTCAATGCAGAGATTTCCCAGCATCTTTCTACCACTAGCTGTCTCTTATGACCAGCATCATTCCCACTGAGCCTGGGTTGTTCTAGACCCACCCCCAGTCTGTCTGGGCAGTGAAAGGAGAAGCAGCACAGTAATGAGCTCACCTCTCTGTCACTGTTCTTTTCTTATATCAGCACTTGAACCGACTGGCTCCTTCCTCTCACTGCAGCCTTGCCAGACAAGGACTGTAAGAGGCTGATACCAGGTTGAATTTAGGCATTTACAATGATTGCATAAATACATTTTAATTAATGGATTACAAAGCTGCATTCATTTGTGTAGAGTTCCGCCTAAAACCCAAGGGACCTTGGTAAGACATCCTGGTCACCAAGGCTTTTGCCAGTCTCCATGTCACAGACACCTCAGAGATTTGTATGCTCCTCCACATTACATATGGTTGCAGTGGTGACACACAAAACACACACTAAGCAATTTAAAACTAAAGATATATTTTTATTTTATTTTTTTAAAAGGGATATTATAGCATATATATCCATTATATATTTTTTTTTAATTTACACTCTTTTTGTTTATAGCCCAAAAAATAAAAACCGCACGGCGATCAAATACCACCAAAAGAAAGCTATTTGTGGGAAAAAAAGCACGTCAATTTTGTTTGGGAGCCACGTCGCATGACCGCGCAATTGTCAGTTAAAGCGACGCAGTGCCAGAAGCTAAGATTTCGTCTGGGCAAGATGGGGGTGTAGGTGCACAGTAGGCAAGTGGTTAAAGAACTAAACTTCAGTATTTAACATGTAAAGATATTTAGAACTCTATTTTGATAGAAATTTACTAATCTACTTCAACACCATTTTGACTAGTTCATGTACAACAGTATCTCACAAAAGTGAGTACACCCCTCACATTTTTGTAAACATTTTATATTTTGATGTGACAACACTAAAGAAATCACACTTTGCTACAAGTAGTGAGGTTACAGCTTGTATAGTGGTATAAATTTGCTGTCCCCCTCAAAGGAGCTCACAGCTATTAATGTCTAAACGGCTGGCAACGAGTACACCCCTAAGTGAAAATGTCCAAATTGGGCCCAAAGTGTCAATATTTTGTGTGGCCACCAATATTTTCCAGCACTGCCTTAACTCTTGGGCATGGAGTTCATCATAGCTTCACAGGTTGACACTGGAGTCCTCTTTCTCTCCTCCATGATGACATCACGGAGTTGGTGGATGTTAGAGACCTTGTGCTCCTCCACCTTCCATTTGAGGATGAGTCACAGATGCTCAATAGGGTTTAGGTCTGGAGACATGCTTGGCCAATCCATCACCTTTACTCTCTGCTTCTTTAGCAAGGCAGTGGTCATCTTAGAAATGTGTTTGGAATACTGCCCTGCGGCCCAGTCTCCGAATTTGGGATCATGCTCTGCTTCAGTATGTCACAGTACATGTTAGCATTCATGGTTCACTCAATGAACTGTAGCTCCCCAGTGCCAGCAGAGCTCATGCAGCCCCAGACCATAACACTCCCACCACCATGCTTTACTGTAGGCAAGACACACTTGTCTTTGTACTCCTCAGCTGGTTGCCTCCACACACGCATGACACCATCTGAACCTAATAAGTTTATATTGGTCTCGTTAGACCATAGGACATGGTTCCAGTAATCCATGTCCTTAGTCTGCTTGTCTTCAGCAAACGGTTTGCAGGCTTTCTGGTGCATCATCTTTAGAAAAGGCTTCCTTCTGGGGCGACAACCGTGTAGACCAATTTAATGCAGTGTTTGGAGTATGGTCTGAGCACTGACAGGCTGACTCCCCACCCCTTCAACCCCTGCAGCAATGCTGACAGCACTCATACGTCCATTTCCCAAAGACAACCACTGAATATGAAGCTGAGCACGTGCACTCCACGTCTTTGGTTGACCATGGCAAGGCCTGTTCTGAGTGAAACCTGTCCTGTTAAACCGCTGTATGGTCTTGGCCACCATGCTGCAGCTCAGTTTCATGGTCTTGGCAATCTTCTTATAGCCTATGCCATCTTTATGTAGAGAAACAATTTTTTTGAAGATCCCCAGAGTTCTTTGCCACGAGGTGCCATAATGAAATTCCAGTGACTAACAAGAGTGCGAGCGATAACACCAAATCTAACACACCTGCGACCTTGTAACGCCAACAAGTCACATGACACCGGGAGGGGAAATGGCTAATTGGGCCCAATTTTCACTTAGGGGTGTACTCACGTGTTGCCAGTGGTTTAGATATTAATGGCTGTGTTATTTTGAGAGGTATACAAGATGTACACTCACTACTTTACATTGAAGCAAAGTGTAATTTCTTCAGTGTTGTCACATGAAAAGATGTAATAAAATATTTACAAAAATGTGAGGGGTGTACTCACTTTTGTGAAAATCTCTATGTACCCGACGTCCAGCTTCGACAGTTGTATTAGTCACAGAAACCTACACTCAAGTATTATATTTTCTGAATACATAAGCCATTCCTAGTGCCTACAGAGCATAAACGACAGTTTATTAGCCAAATTCACATAAAGAAAAAGTCAAAAAGCAAAGCTTCAGCTCATTAGACAGTCACATCAATTTCAGGGAATAAAGTTAAGAAGCAACTCCAACATTTTTTAACTCACATCTTTTGCCATGATACCAGATAAATGAAATTAGATGAACAGGGCCCAACAAGCAGGAACGCCACCCAAGGTGAATGCTCTGTTAAAACAGAAAAAGATAAAAAAATATTCTTAGTGTCAAATAAGAGCAGACAAAAAATAGGGGAGTGCAACAATTTCCTATCCCAACATTAACTTCGCTAAAGCAATTTATCTTTTATCAACTATCCAGAGAAATTATAAAATATTTAATACAAAAATACACACACACACACACACACACACACACTATCCATTATGCTCAACCGTTAAAATATTTAGCAAAAAGCAGGTTGTAAATAGTGAAAGTTGCACTACAAGTACAGACAAATTTACAATGTTGATAAGATTTTATATGAGCAGTTTAGCAACAGAATAGGTAAGGAGTACAAAAATACAATATATAAAATCTATAACATACCTACACAGGCACAAAACTGCAATTAAGAATATGAAAACAGTGCATGGGCCAAAGTGCAGTACCCTCAGCAACCCAGGCAGTATTCATCCTTTGCTTTTGTATAGAATATGTCTACGTTGCTCCTTACTCTGGAACCGACAACATAACGGTACTTCCTTGGGTCATTCAAAAACCGGAGGTGGCCTTTGACGAATATTATGAAAGCTGCATCCTCTGTTCTTAGGCCACTAGCTGACAATCTAAGTTCCACAGAAGAACCGTGAGAGGCCTCAGGGAAGCCACACAGTAATACCTGGCAATTTACGTCAAAAACAAACGAGAAGGGAGTTTACGACTGAAATCTAGAAAAACGTGATACAAGCTTAGGCAGTAAGATGAGTCTTATTCATTTGATACTAAGGATATAAAACTAAAAGATGCCATCTTGCAAAGTGAAAGTCTGGCATGCTGTTACACCTCATTTCATGTAGCCTTTTCTGTGACACTGGGGGGGGGGGGGGGGGCACTCCAGGTCAGGAGGATTGTATATCCGTTTCTCTCCCCTCCCTTCCACCTCCAAAATAAGTCGAGAAGCATACAGAGACCTTGCAGGAAAGGATCATGCATGTATCTGGGAGGGAGAACGGTGTCTCATGGAAAAACACAACGCACATGTGCAGCAGCCTGCCATGCACACAGAGGAGGGTGGGGGAGCCAAGCCTCCCTCCCATCCGACCCCATGTAAAACTTCTCAATCCCATGCAGAGGTGTCCTAGTATTATTCTCCACAGCAGTATAGACTACCACCCAGAAAAAAGGGGAGGCCCAAGAACTAGAGCCAAAAGGAAACTAAGCAAAGTAGGGCTTTACAGCCAGCAGGCCCTAAATAGTGGCAGCCACTCAGAATGCATAAACAGGTCTGCTATTAGGAGATGGGGAAGGCATGGCTTTTATAAAAAAAAAACTGGGGCAATTAAGATTTGGAATTAGTGGCACAACTGACCCTTCAAGTTAATATATGACCAGATAATCTTATATACGACGCACATAAAGGACCATCTGGTCCTATATATGACCACATCAGCTTGTTGTGCGAGATGATCCTACACATTGGACCAGATCAGCTTGCATCAGATGATCCTACACATTGGACCAGATCAGCTTGTACCAGATGATCCTACACATTGGACCAGATCAGCTTGTACCAGATGATCCTACACATTGGACCAGATCAGCTTGCACCAGATGATCCTACACATTGGACCAGATCAGCTTGTACCAGATGATCCTACACATTGGACCAGATCAGCTTGTACCAGATGATCCTACACATTGGACCAGATCAGCTTGTACCAGATGATCCTACACATTGGACCAGATCAGCTTGTACCAGATGATCCTACACATTGGAACAGATCAGCTTGCACCAGATGATCCTACACATTGGACCAGATCAGCTTGTACCAGATGATCCTACACATTGGACCAGATCAGCTTGCACCAGATGATCCTACACATTGGAACAGATCAGCTTGTACCAGATGATCCTACACATTGGAACAGATCAGCTTGTACCAGATGATCCTACACATTGAAACAGATCAGCTTGTACCAGATGATCCTACACATTGGAACAAATCGGCTTGTACCAGATGATCCTATACATTGGACCAGATGATCCTATATACTGCAGGGGTCTCCAAACTGTGGCCCGAGGGCCAGATGTGGCACTTTGGTAGCCTTTATCCGGCCCTTTTCCTTCCACTGATATAAGGAACTATTACTCCCACTAACACGAACAATGGGGCATTATTCTATGATACCAATGATGGTATACTAATCCTCCTATTGACCACCAACCCTGAGGCCATATTTATTCTCACTGATGGGCCTGACATTTTCTGCTCCCGTTGGCCACAATCCAGCCCCCCTAAAGTCTAAAGGAAAATAAACTGGCTCTTTGTTTGAAAAAGTGTGGAGACCCCCGCTATATATGACATCAGCTTGCACCAGCTGACCCCAGTCTACGGGACCACGTCAGCTTGCACCAGCTGACCCCAGTCTACGGGACCACGTCAGCTTGCACCAGCTGACCCCAGTCTACGGGACCACGTCAGCTTGCACCAGCTGACCCCAGTCTACGGGACCACGTCAGCTTGCACCAGCTGACCCCAGTCTACGGGACCACGTCAGCTTGCACCAGCTGACCCCAGTCTACGGGACCACGTCAGCTTGCACCAGCTGACCCCAGTCTACGGGACCACGTCAGCTTGCACCAGCTGACCCCAGTCTACGGGACCACGTCAGCTTGCACCAGCTGACCCCAGTCTACGGGACCACGTCAGCTTGCACCAGCTGACCCCAGTCTACGGGACCACATCAGCTTGCACCAGCTGACCCCAGTCTACGGGACCACGTCAGCTTGCACCAGCTGACCCCAGTCTACGGGACCACGTCAGCTTGCACCAGATGACCCCAGTCTACGGGACCACGTCAGCTTGCACCAGATGACCCCAGTCAATGGGACCACGTCAGCTTGCACCAGATGACCATAGTCTATGGGACCACGTCAGCTTGCACCAGATAATCCTATATATGCTCATACCAGATGATCTAAGGCATATGATCAGATCTTCTTGCACCAAATGATCGAAGACCTATAAATCAGACCAGTGGTCATATGGAAAGGGGGTATAGCAGGCAATCAGAAGCCTGTCCCTCCCCAGGTTTGACATGACAGTACTTAGGAAAGACAAGTCCTGTGTGAGTAGGTGTAAGCAGGCAGCCATTTTCCCCGCCAGCTGTCCGGTGCCATGCTGTGTCCCTGGCTCAGGCCTGTACGGGTACACAGGAGCTGTCATCCAGCAGGCCCCACTATAAGCAAGGAGCTGTGGAGGGCCCCGGGCCTAGCACTTGTACCCACCGGAGCTCCAGCAGGGAGGAGGAGTAAACAAAAGGCCCCGGCCGCCTAGCAGTACACGGAGCCTCGGCTTTTTCCGTACAGGACACCAACCTCCTCCTCCAGCTCGTCCCGTGCGGCTGTAATGTGTCCACACTTCCGTCAGCACGGCGGCGTTCATGTGAGGGGGGGGGACAGGAAGGCGAGGAAGGGCCGGAGACGGCGGTAGGTGAACGGCTTGTCAAGGGGGTCTCCCCAGAAGGAATGCGGGCTGTCACGGGGTGCGAGGGGCAGGAGCGGGCAGGGCCAGGCTCCGGGGGTGCAGCATTCTCAATGGCGGGAGCTCGCCCACTTATCGCACCGTCAGGGCTTATCCCCCCTCTCTCCGGCTTGTGACCACCCCTCGCCGCCTGTGGCTCCCGCGAACCCTGCACGCGGTGTCCGCGCACACTGCCGCGAGAAGGCGCGCTAAGCTTGGAAAGGCGGGGGGTGTGTGCACGGTTCTCCGGACGCTCGTCCCTCTAGGACCGCGTACTAGTATGGTCCGTCCCAGGCCCTTCTCCTCTTCCTCCTCTCGCTGTATCCTCCCTTCCCGTCACCTCAAACAAAAAACCGAGCTTGGCGGCGTCTGGACGACCCGCGCGCTCATTGGCTGCCAGCTGTTTCGCGTCAGCCAGCGTAACTCCGCCCCACGCCGGCTCCGGTGGCCAATTCTCCATTCTGTTTGGGTGGAATCGTAGGTAGTCGTGATGACACGGCCAGTTCCTAGTCCGCCGGGCGCTGATTGGCAGTGAGCCACATCAGTGAAAGGGATCGGGGCGTGGCTACGAAAACTCGTGCACGAATGTTTGACGTAACCAACTGCCTGTATTATTTACCTGGATATGGTTGTAGAGAACCTCTTCCAGGCTACAGGGGGTCGGATTGCTTGTTCTATAGAGGGTTTTATGATACATGTGTTACTATTGTGATATTTACTAAAACTGCAGCCGCTGTACACAGAGACCGATCAGCTTCCTGCCTCAGCTTGTCGTTCTTTAACCATTAAAGCTCCAGAAGATTTCCCCCCCACATGACCAGGCCATTGTCTGAAATTCAGTACTGCGCTACTTTAACCACTTTAAGACCGGGCCTATTTTTCAAACTTGTTGTTAAAATAAGTTGTTTTTTATTCTTACTAGAAAATTACATAGAACCCCAAACATTATTATATTTATATATATATATAAATATATATATATATATATATAAAAAAAACATTCAGACACCTTATGCTCTAGTCAAGACTAGAGAATAAAATGGCGATCGTGGCAATACTTAATGTCACTCTGTATTTGCGCAGCGGTCTTCCAAAGCCTTTTGTTTGAAAAAAAAAAAAAACTTTTTTGAATAAAAAAAATAAGGAAACTGTAAAGTTAGCCCAATTTTTTTATATATTGTGTAAGTTACAGCGAGTAAATTGATTCCCAACATGTCGCACTTCAAAATTGCGCATACTTGTGGAATGGCGACAAACGTAATCATTTCTACAGGTTACCAGTTTTAAGTTACAGGGCTAGAATTATTGCTCTCGCTCAAATGATCGCGGCAATACCTCACATGTGGGGTTTGAACACCGTTCTACATAAGCTGTCGCGACTTACGTATGCGCTTGCTTCTGCGCGCGAGCAAGGCGGGATGGATTGATTTAAAAAAGTTTTTTCCTTATTTATCTTACTTTTTATTTTTACACTGTGCCTTTAAAAAAAAAAAAAATTGGATCACTTGTATTCCTATTACTGGACAAGGAATGTAAACATCCCTTGTAATAGGGGGGAAAAAAAGCATGACAGGACCTCTTTAATGTGAGATTTGAGTCAAAAAGACCTCAGCTGTCATATTTACACTAAAATGCACATTTTCTTTTTTTTTTTCAATAATTTTTTCCCCCCTTTAAGGCTGTTTGGTGGAAGTGACGTTTAACGTCGCTTCTGTAATACAATGTCATTGAGTGGAGCAGGGGACCACCATTCCCTCACTAGACTCACAGCCTCTGAGGGCAAAGGGTCGTCTCGTCTCCGCTGCTCCTGGTGGCGCCGGTAAGTGGCAGGAGGGGGCAGGCATCACTCCTGCCGCCGATAAAAGTGATCTTGCAGTGAATCTGCCGTGGAGACCAATTATAACTTAAAGAGGACCGCGCGCCTTTTCAGAAAATAACAGGGTTATGGCAGCTATCTGCTGCCATAACCGCGGCATTCTACACCAAAGTACCGACATACAGCTACAGCGGTTTGTGGGAAGTGGTTAAAGTGGTAGCAAACCGCACAATTTTAACCCCGTAAAGTAAAGGCATAGGGCCAGATTCAGCAACACTTGCGCTGGAGTATTTCGATATGCGCCGCGTAACTGTGAAGATGCGCCGTCGTTTCTATGTGCCCGTACCCACCAAACTAGATGCGCCCAATAACGGGTCATTTGCGACCGGCGGAACGTTCCGACGCCAGAGTATCGTCTGCGCTTAATTTCGCTGGGCGCATCAGTCGCGCCTATTGATTTCCCCTGCAAATATGCAAATGAGGGATTTTTCCCAATTCACGAACGGATTAGCACCATACGCTGGCTACATGCGCCGCGCGTATCTCGTCCGTCCGGCGCAAAGTTATTTCTACAAAAGGCTGCTTTATCTTTACTCCAGACGGCCACAGGTCAGCAGGAGAGCAGCTACAGCAGTGTTACCGACGATAAGAGCTAGCTGAGCACCCTCACTTGCAGGACAACACCTCTGTCCATGCTTGTCTGTCAAATTTTACAGCCATGGAGGAAGACATCATAGGTCTCCATAGCCGAGATGACGGCTGACAGCTCCTGGCCATTAAAGTTCAGCTTTCTCCTGTGTGTTTGCGGGGAACGGGAGCAGCCATCTCAGAACAAAAGTAACATCACTGCGGGGAGGGGGAGCAGGATATACTTTAGTGCCGGAATGGCGCTTCTACGGGCGCATTTAAACGCCCAACGGAAGGCATTGCGCTGACGTTTCCCGTGAAGTGGTGCCGACGGAAGTTGTGAGCATGCGCACAAAGGGGGCGAGTGGAGCCTCACTCACTGCGCATGCTCCGTGGTTGATGCGCTGAACGTAAGCCTCTGCGCTGGGCTCCGCCCATCATTTACATATGATCACACCCACTTCCCCTTGCGTCGGGTTACGCCAGCGCATTATCGTTACTCTGGCGCAAGTTTACGCGCAACTGCTATGTGAATAACAGTACTTGCGCTGAAAGGGTCTTCAGAGTAACGTAAATGAGAAGCGTTACTCTGGAGCAAAGATGCTCTGATCTACCTGAATCTGGCCCATAATGTGCTTAGAACAAAGCCCTCCTGCAGCACGCTGTCACTGCTGAGAGGGCTCCCATCTTCACCCGATCTTCCTTCCGGGTTAATGGGCCATTTGATTGGCCACGCCGCAATGATGTAATGGACCACAGCATTGTCACACTGTGAATGACAATTGCACGGTCATCCAACACTGTACCCAAATTAAATATTTATAATTTTTTCACACAGATGGAGCTTTTTTGGTGGTATTTGATCACCTTTGCATTTTTTATTTATTGCGCTATAAACAAAAGAAGAGTGACAAGTTTGAAAAAAACACAATATTTTTAACTTTTTGCTATAATAAATATGGGGTGTCTGAAATGTGTGTTTGTGTGTGTGTATATATATATATATATATATATATATACATACATACATACATATACCGTACATATATATATATATATATATACACATATACATACACACATACACACACATACACACATACATACATTTCCCCTCTCACCTTCCAGGACAGCTACTTGAGAGATGATTGGCTCCGCCCTTTACAGGAAACACAAAATCAGATACAATTTAAAAGGCCCCTCCCTGTCCTCAGACCCTCCAGGAGCACCGACATGTTTTTTGTTTTCTTAGGTCTGGTAACTGTGGCTGGTGGACCCCCCTTCTCTTGTATCATCCAGTACTAGTTTTGGGTGATAGTCCTGTACTTTCTACCAGAAGGGTTCCCTATTTCTTAAGTTACTTGCCTACCTGGTGGTGTGAGTGGTGGCAACTCCCTTTGTTTTTTTCCCCAGCTCTGGCTGTGTGGAACTGTGTCCTCCTCGAGCTTGGCCGAGGTGTACCAAGATCGCATTGGAGGACTTCCGGTGACACGGCACGATGGCGCCAGAACCGGAAGTCATAAACGCACTTCCAGCCGTTCGATTGCTTAAAGGAAGCACGGTGTGATACACTGAGGACATGCTGCCTAGGGAACAGTCTGCTGAATGCCGAAAAGGCGCATTTAGCAGGATAACAGCAGCCTATCTCTCCGACCGATCTCTGCTTGACTGATGGAGCTTGAGGACAGGTCTGAGGATGGCGCACCCGCTCGGATTGAACCAGCGGCAGCTTCCGGGTCTCATACTGCCCCCAAGGTAAGCCTTTGTCTGTTGATAGCTTCTACAGCAGGGGACTTTTTTGTATGGACCTTTTTTTGTTTATGGTTCTTGTTTCTGCTTTTTTTCTAGGCCAAACCAGTGAAGAAGAAATGTGGAAACTGTAAGGCCAGGCTTTCTGATAATTATAAGAAACTATTTTGTGAGGATTTTATCCCATCCAGAGCTAGTTCAGAGACTTCCTCCTTTAGAGAGTTGATGTCTTCTATGAAGGAGGTAGTGACCTCCTTTCAGTCCCTTAATGACAGGGTAGCTGGACTGGGTCCTTCCTCCTCTAGATCCATAGCGCAAGAGCCTTCAGCCTCGGCTAGATCCCTTCCTTTGTTAGTGTCCGAGACCATTAGTTCACGCAATACTTCTGGTCTGGAAGAGGGTGAGAATCCAGGTTCTTCAACTGATGAGGAATCTGCATCAGAGGAAGATACATGTAACCTTAAGAACCTTTTACAGTCTAAGATATTAACAAATTATTAAAGTCAATATAAACAGATTGAGATGCCACAATAAGCCCAATCTGTACAAGATAGAATGTATAGGGGTCTACATGGGTGAAAGTCGAGAGCTTTGCCAGTGCACCAGTCACTTTAGAAAATTATTCTTTCTGAATATAAAGATCCTGAAAAAAAGGTTGTTCCAATCTAGAGGTCACAAAAGAAGGTTTCCTTTTCAGTCTGAATTCAAGGAGGTTTTCTTTAAGTGTCCAAGATTAGATACCCCTATGTCTCAGGTGTCCAAGAGGTTGTATCTGTCCTTTGAGGACTCTGGGGTCCTTAAGGATCAAATGGACAAAAAGGCTGAGGCGGCGTACACACGACCGGTTTTCTCGGCAGAATTCAGCAAGAAACTCGATGGGAGACGTATTCTGCTGAGGAAACCGGTCGTGTGTACACTTTTCGCCGAGAAACCCGTCGGGAAACTCGTCGAGCCAAAAAGAGAGCATGTTCTCTATTTCCTCGTTGGGCAATGGGAAAATTTGGCTCGACAAGTTTTTTTAACTGCCGAACTAGGAACTCGACGGGGAAAACGATCTGTTTCGCCCGACGAGTTTCTCGGTCGTGTGTACGCCGCCTGACTCGTTGCTGCTTAAGGCCTGAGATGCTTCGGTTTTTTCTTTGGATCCAGTGATGGCATCCACCTGTGTAGCTAGGAATTTAGATGTATGGGTTCAGCGTCTGGATGAGCTTCTGGCATCCGACACCCCCAAAGAGGGCAAGCTCTTATTCGGTTCCTCCTTAGTGGAAGTCCTAACTCGTTCCTCAGAGAAGAGTAAATGGTTCCCTTCTTCCCAGGAATAAGCCCCAGAATAAGAGGCCCTTTCATGGCTTTGCAGCTTCCAAAACAAGGTTAATTTTAAAACCAACAGGCAAAGAAGTAGTCTTTTAACAAAGACAAGCAAAAAGGGGGGGGCTCTCTTTGCTCCTTCAGCCCCTTCCAACAATCTCCAGTGACTCCAGAATAGGGGTAGGGGGAAGGTTGTCTCATTTCGTCAAAGAATGGGCAGTGATTTCCGACAATGCCTTTATTCTTCAAACATTGGAAAGGGGTCACACGTTGGAATTCAAAAGACGGCAAGCCAATATGAATCTATTTTGTGTGTGGGAAACAGAGGGAGTGATGTCCTATGTTCCAGAGATTCAAAAATTCTGGGGATTTTATTCCCAGGACTTTCTGGTCAAGAAAGCTTCCGGTGACTTTTCATCTGGTCATCAATTTAAGCGTCCTGAACAAATTTTTAGTTTCCAGACGTTTCCAGATGGAAAATATTTATTCTGTAAGAAATCTGTTATTGCCAGGGGTCTTCATGATAACCCTGGATCTCCAGGACGCTTATCTTCATGTACCAATCTGCCAGAGTCACCGAAAGTTCCTCAGATTTGCGAATCTCATGGAAACGGGCCAAATAATTGGCAGTTCAATGCCCTTCCTTTTGGTCTCTCGGCACCACCCAGACTTTTTACAAAAATCATGGCCGAAGTCTTGGCCTTTTTTCGGATATAGAGTGTATCGATCGTCCCATATCTTAGACGATTTTTTGATCTTTGCTCGAGACAAGAGTCCCTTTCTTCAGGATCTGCAGTTGGTTTTACGGACCTTTTAGAAATTTAGGTGGAAAATAAACCAGCGAAAGTCTTGCCTGGTGCCCTCCCAGAGCATACTTTTCCTAGGTTATCTTATAGACTCTGTTGTCCAAAAGATTTTTCTTTGCTAAAGAGAATATTTTGGAAAATCCTTCTCTCCGTGCAGGCTTTCAAACTGCTTCCGCAGACCTCCCTTTGCCGGATCATGCAGTTATTAGGGTTGATGACTGCAGTCATCCCAGGGGTACCTTGGGCCCTATTACACTCCAGACCCCTTAAGGCATTTATTTTACTCCATTGGGATCGCAGGAAGGAGTCTCGAGATCAGCTGGTGCAGCTGCCAAGGAGAGGATGCAGCGGTTAACCTGCAGGGAGGGAAGAACTGGGCACAACATGCCACAGATGCTGTGGGGCTGGGGTGCTCACTCTCAAGACTGGCAGGCCCGGGGAGCCTGGTTGCCAGAGAAGGCAGGCCACTCCTCAAATTTCAGGGAGCTACTGGCTGTGGTGAAAGCTCGTATGTCTCTGAAAGAGAGGGTCTATTTAAAAGACCTATTAATTTTCTCAGACAATGCCACAATTGTGGCGTACGTGAACAAGCAAGGGGGCACTCGCTCAAAGTAGCTTATAACGTTAACACAGCGGATACTGTCCTGGGCAGAGATCAATGTCACTTCAGTCAGGGCAGTCCACATCAAGGGGTCAGCGAATGCACTGGCGGACTATCTGAGCAGGGTGAGCATCAGTTCCAGCGGTTGGGAACTTCATCAGGGCACGTTTCGGGAGGTTGTGCCAAGAAGGGGTCTGCCCACAGTAGATCTTTTTGCCTCCAGTCTCAACAGAAAACTGCTGGCGTTCTTCTCACTGGAGAGAGAGACAAAGTCCTTGAGGATGGATGCTCTCTCCTTCCCATGGTATTTCATTCTGGCCTACACCTTCCCTCCTTTTCCCCTCTTGCCTCTAGTGGTTCGGAAAATTATTAAGGACAGGGCAGAAGTGGTTCTGATTGCCCCCTGGTGGCCCAGGAGGAATTGGTTTTCCTCTCTGAAGGCCGTTTCTGTAGATCCTCCCTGGCCCCTACCAGATCAGAAGGCACTGCTCTATCAGGTACCTCTGTTGCATCCAAACCCTCAGACCTTTCATTTGATGGCCTGGAGGCTGAGCGGTGCATCCTACAGTTGAGGGGATGTCCAGGATAGTTTGAATAATTCTCTCTGGACAGCCGTAAGTTAGTCACAAGAAGAATCTATGGGAAAGTTTTGAAAACTTATTTCCTGGCAAAGGAAATCCAGTTTAGATACTCTTTCTCCACTCCCTGTATATTTTTTATTTTTTGCAGAGGGGAGTAGAGAAAGGACTCTCTGTCAGCACCCTTAAGGCCGCGTACACACGACCAAATAGATTTGTTCAAATCGGTCGGCCCGACCGATTTGAACAAATCTGTCCTGCTGCCGTTTTGGTTTGATCGCGTGTACACACGATCAAACCAAAATCCCCGCCAGCAGACAGCGCGCTGACGTGTCGGTGACGTTGCGGTGACGTGGCGGTGGCGTTGACACCGCCACGTCACTGCACCAGGAAGTAAAACACTTCCGCGCATGCGTCAAAACCATTCGACGTGTGTGCGAGAAGACATGTCTTCTGGTTAGCGTACTAACCAGCAGACATGTCAGGCGGACGGGTTCCCAGCCGACAGATTTGAAAGCATGCTTTCAAATCTGTCTGCTGGCCAAATCCGTCGACTCGCCCGTACACACGATTGAATCTGTCTGCTGGGACGGTCGGGCCGACCATTTCCAGCAGATAGATTTGCTTGTGTGTACGCGGCCTTAGAGTTCAGGTTACTGCCCTATCTTTATTTGCAGAAAGGAGACTAGCGGAAGATCCTTTAGTCAGGAGGTTTCTTTCAGCTAGATCTAGACAAACGCCCAAGGTCGTCAATCATATTCCTCCATGGGATCTGTCGTTAGTATTAAAATGCTCTTACAAGGGCTCCTTTTGAGCCTTTGCATGAGGCTTCCCTGATATTAACTTCTTTGAAGATTTCCTTCCTTTTGGCTATTACGTCAGGGAGAAGGATTTCTAAACTACAGTCTTTTACCTGTAAAGACCCCTTCCTGAGGATTCTAGGGGACAGGGTCGTGATTAGACCTGATCCTTTCTATTTGCCCAAAGTATATTCAAACTTTCATAGGTCCCAGGAGGTAGTCCTTCCTAGTTTCTGTACCTCTCCCAAGAATGTGGAGGAGGAAAGGTTTAGTCTTTTAGACGTGAAGAGATATCTTCTGCTTTATCTATAAAAATCCAGTGGTTTTAGGAGTTCCTCCCAACTGTTGGTGTTGTTCAGTGACCCCAAGAAGGTGTCCAAAGTGTCTAAAAGTTCTATTGCTAGGTAGATTAGGGGAGCTATTTGTGAAGCGTACAAAGCATCAGGCCACACCCCTCCTTCTAGAATTAGGGCTCATTAAACGAGATCCATGGCCATGTCATGGGCAGAAAGAGCTTGGGCATCATGGGAAGAGATTTCTAAAGCTGCCATCTGGTCCTCCTCTCATGCATTTGTCAAACATTATAGAGTTCAGATGCTTTCCAGCCAGTACCTCTCACTTGGTAGAAAAGTGCTTCAGGCTGTCGTCCCTCCATGAGGTATAGAATCTTGCTTATCCTCTCAAATAGCTGTCCTGGAAGGTTCCTGGAAATACCGTTACCGGTAAGTCTAACGGGGGTTATAATAGACTCCTTTGAAGTCTCTAATGGGTCCTGGAGGGGGTCATTCTAACAGAGACTTTCTAATGTACCAATTAGACTCTATTGTAGTCTGCACTGATATGGTTGTCTTCTGTGTTGACCATAAAGTGTAAAACTCAACACCAACTTCAGTATTTGGACCCCTTATATATTTGTACATGTTGACCATATCCCCCTTAATCTCCTCTTTTCAGTTCCTCTGATTTTTTTTCCTCATAGCTGAGCTCCTCAATGCCTCTTATCAGTTTGGTTGCCCTTTTCTGCATTTTTTCCAGTTCTGATATTCTTTTTGAGAACTGGTGCCCAAAACTGAACTGCATATTGCAGATGAGGTCTTACTAATGATTTGTACAGGGGCACTGTACTGACCGGAAACTGCATGGTGTGAACTAGAGCCAACTAGATCAATTAGAATACATGGAAAACACTGTGCATGCCTTTAGTGCAGAAAAAAATCAAATGGAATTGAACGGAACTGCGTCTGATGTGAACTGGCCCTAAATGTGTGCAGGTATACAAGACACCGGGGAATGATCTTCTAAAAAAAAATAAAAAATAAAATATCTTGGTTTGGCTGTATAACCCTGTTTAAGGTACCACTGAATTTGTTTATTTAATACAGGTACTTATATAGTGCCATACATTTACACAGTGCTTTTCCTATACAGTATATAGTCCCTGCCCTAAGAAGCTTATAGTCTAAGGTCCCTAACTCACATTAATACATACACACACTAGGGCTAACTTAGACAGGAGCCAGTTAGCCTACTAGCATGTCTTTGGAGTAAGGGAGGAAACTGGAATATCCAGAGGAAACCCAGCAAGATCGCGCACACTTTAGGCAGGCTGTGATTGGGATTCAAAATGATGACTCTAGTGCTGCTGGCCAGAAGTGTTAACCACTTAATCACTGTGCTGCCCATTTTCCTGTATATATTCCAAAGTTTCCTTATAACAATCCTCAAGCCCTCCTTTGCCAGACTGAAAAATAGTTAGAAACATTGCATTTAGGCCCACTCTCCACACCAATTACAGTATGACATACAAAATAATAAGAGGATTAGGTCTCTCTGACTTAAAATTATACAACAAATTTATGTGGCTGACTTACATAATAGACTGGATATTTCATAATGAGAATAACTTTGGAATAAACTCTAGGACCAGATCGTTAATGCAACCTCAACATTTCCCAATGTCTTCATGAACCCATCTTCCTCTGCTGATCTGGTAGGAGGCCTAGTAGTCAAACCACTGAAAGAAGGTCAAATGCACTATTTCAGTACACCAACTGTGGTGTAACATCCCCATCCCAGTTGATAGCTCCACTCTTTTGAACTGCACAACTCCTTCAAGCAACTCCACAGCCTGGGCTTTACCACAGTGTGGCCTCTCGCATTTTAAAACTCTTTTGAGTGCAATCCTCTAAGAAACTGAAATGTCAGTTATAGTCGAATAGTGACCTCTACACATAATTTGGTCTGACACAAAAGCTAAGTATTCCAAGCACAGCCCAGGACGACCGCTTTAAAACGGTAGTAAAGTCCGCTTTGTGGTTTTTACCTACAGGTAAGCTTATAATAAAGCTTACCTGTAGATAAATAAATATCTCCTACACGTGCACCATTTGGGAAATATTCGCTCTTATGGTAGCCAGTGATGTCACCATTGCAGGCACGCTGAAGAAATGGCATACTCGTGCCATTCATTCAGAGCGCTGTGCCAGGGCCATGCACAAGAGTGACATTATCGCAACTCAGCCATTCAAGCAGCACACCACTGGAGGGCTTTGTTCTAAGGTAAGTATTTCATAATATGCTAGTATGCAATGCAAACTAGCACATTAGGCCATTGCCTTGCAGGGTTTTTTTTTTTAAATGCTGCGGTTTACTACACTATGGGCCAGATTCAGGTAGAGTTAGGCTGGAGTATCAGTGATACTCCAGCCTAACTCTCACTTTGAGCCGGCGTTTCTGTTTTCTGTAAGCAGAAAGCAAGAAACGCCGGGTTGGAGTTCCTATACAAGCGGCGTAATTGTATTTCGCCGTCGTATCGGAACTGCAATTTTAAAAATGGCGCTCGGGGCGTTCCCGCTGATTAACGGCGAGAATATGTTAATCGGCGAGAATCGGCAATTCACGATCGTATTCGGGCCCGACGCAGTGACTTTCCGACATTTCCGTAAGCGATACGCGGCGTAAAGAAAAACAAGCCCCCTAGTGGAGTATCCTATGTTAAGTTTGCCCGTCGGCATCGCGTCAAATTTAAAAATTTTCGCGTCGTTTGCGTAAAACGTCCGTGAATGGGGATTGACGTCATTGACATTCACTGACAGAATTTGGAGCATGCACACTGACAGTCGACGCATGCGCAGTACGTTCGCCGCGGGATCGCGCCTAGTTTAAATAATACACACACCCTACCCGCCCAATTTGAATTCCGCCGGCTCATTTTCGCTACGCCGCCGCAACTTTAGGAGCAAGTGCTATGTGAATAACAGTACTTGCTCCTAAAGTTTCGACGGAGTAACGTAAATGAGAAACGTTACTCCAAAATAAAGATTCGCCCATCTACCTGAATCTAGCCCTATAATGGAAAATATTACCCCCAATAGTTCCCTTGGCCTCAGACAAGTGATGGAACTGCAAAAAAGCAAGAGGGATCCAACGACAAACTGTATATGGTGGACATGCCTCTTGATACTAGCCTGGAAACAAATCTTCACTATATATGAACAGGCTTTAAGACAGAAAGTACACTTCTGTGTCTTCTCTGGTAAAAAAAAAAAAGAATGATTCATAAGAAGAATTTTTTTTTTCAGTGTCTTGTAAGGAAAAAACAAAAACAAATCTACAAATGATATATCCTTATACATCTTTATATATGTGAAGGAGACTTCATTCACACATGCGGCTATTGCCAACCATGGTTGTACCATCCCTCACCACACATCTGAATCTGGGCATGCAGTATTTGTATTCACAAAACAAGATACGCCGGTTTTACACTAAGATCCGACTGGCGTAAGTCACTTACACCGTCGGATCTTAAGTGTAATGTTACGCCGGTCGCTAGGTGGCTTTTACTTAGTTTTCTCATTTACCTATGTAAATGAGCCCGATACGCCGATTCCCGAACATTTTTGCGCCGCCTCGTCGTCGTTTACGTTGTTTCCATAAGCGTAAACTTACCCCTGCTATATGAGGGGTAAGTTTACGAAGTTCCGTCGTATGCCATGTTAAGTATGGCATCGGGACAGCGTCGTCTTTTTCCGTCGTTTTACTAAGTCGTTTGCAAATAGGGCATTGCGTAAGTGACGACGCAGGGGCGCGCTTAATTTAAATTCAAGCCACCCCCTTTCATTTACGCGAAAATACGCCGGGCCATTTACACTACGCCGCCGCAACTTACGGAGCAAGTGCTTTGAGAATACGGCACTTGCTCATTTAAGTTGCTGCGGCGTAGTGTAAATGGCATACGCTATGCCAAAGCGGCCGGTACGTAAATCTGGCCCTATGTCTCCTTCAGCATGCATTACAGCCACTAAAAGCGATGCAAGTCTATGAAGCTGAGCTGCAACCACATGCAATGTAGTGTGACATTTAAAAAGGTTAAATCTGGCAAAAAGGGGGCAACATAACATCTCCTTACTGCCTGTCAAATTCCCTCTGAATAGCAATCAAATGCATATTGCTTTGCTTTTCAGAGGGGACAGCATGTGTGAACAAGACCTTAAATTGACACTGTCATGGCTTCATATATTTTTTGGCTTCCCAGATGATGATGGTGCCTATTTTTAGTAAACATTGATTCCTGATAACTGATTCCTTTTAAAAATTAATTATTACAAATAGGTAAAAATCAATCATATAATGTGCCTGCAGTTTAGTTTCACTTTTAAACTAGTTTCATGTTTCTGTGAAGTAGAGAGACACACAGAACAAAAACAAACAAATCCAGGGCAGTGTTTTGTTTTTAAAATGAATCTGATTGGTTCTGAGAAGTTTTAGACACACAGTAATGACAGCTTGGACCACAGTGAAAAGCTGCCATGAGATTTTTCATAAGGAGCCAAACAAGCAGGAAGTGTGGAGATCAGAGCAGAATTACAGCAACTTCAAAGCAAAAACGAACAATGAGGACATGAAACCAGGACTGCAGTAAGGTAAAGGAAGCTATTTAGCTAAAAAAAAAAAATCCTTTAGTGATCCTTTAAATGTGCATTCTTAACTTATTGCCCATTTTGTGATCCAACTTCCTGTCAGAGAGTTGCCATTAGTGATGTCGCGAACCTAAAATTTTGCGTTCGCGAACTTCCGCAAATGTTCGCGAACGAGCGAACCGCCATAGACTTCAATAGGCAGGCAAATTTTAAAACCCACAGGGACTCTTTCTGGCCACAATAGTGATGGAAAAATTGTTACAAGGGGACTAACACCTGGACTGTGGCATGCCGGAAGGGGATCCATGGCAAAACTCCCATGGCAAATTACGTAGTCAGTTTTTAATCCATAGGGCATAAATCACCTAACATTCCTAAATTGTTTGGAATAACGTGCTTTAAAACATCAGGTATGATGTTGTATCGATCAGGTAGTGTAAGGGTTAGGGTTACAGATAGGGTTACAGCCAGGATTAGGGTTACAGACAGGGTTAGGGTTACAGATAGGGTTAGGGTTACCCTAACCCTATCTGTAACCCTAACCACTTTACAGAAAGGGTTAGGGTTACAGACAGGGTTAGGGTTACAGGCAGGGTTAGGGTTACAGGCAGGGTTACAGACAAGGTTAGGGTTAGGGTTCACAGTGACAGACCAAACCCGTTTAAAGCAGCACAAACAACCGCAAACAGTCCATTTGCACAACTGAAAACTCCCCATTTACACAAGGTTGGATACCAAGCTAGCCATGTCCCGTTCCTTATCCTCACTGACGTCATTGAATGTCTCTTCTTCCACCCAGCCATGTAAAACACCAAGGATCCCTGAAAGGTGACAACAAGCCCTCTGGGATGCCTGCTGTGTTTGGTATTTCACCTACTCTAAGTCACCTTCCTCCTCTGACTCCTCTTCTTCAGACTCCTCTCTCTGCGTTGCCGCAGGTCCAGCAATCAACAACAACAAGGCTGCTTCTGGTGGTGATGGTGACCACAACTCTTCCTCTTCATGCTCATCTACGGCCTTGTGCGCCGTGTAATGTACTGTGCAATCCCAATATGATTGGTATGTTAAGTAGTACTATTCTTATCAGTTTAATACCTGTTACGTCCCCTATCAGGGGACATGTATGGAATCAAATTTAGACAACCGCAAAGAGTTATCAATAGTTGACACACATGCCATACATTTTATTCCTCTATGCGTCAATCTTGGTGTAGTGATGACTGTGCTTGTGCGCACGTTTGGGAGATTGCAGGCGATGGGGTTTTTTCAAAGCCTATGGTCGTGCTGAGGTAGTTCAGTGACAATTAAGTGACCCAGAAAACAATGATTCTGCAGTGTGGGCCCATTGTTGGCCTAGTAGGCTTTAATGATCACCTTAGATGATCACAAAGAAAATTAATGTTTTTTCTATGCAAAATTATCCAGCCGATCGCTTTTGGTCTGTTCACAATGAAGCAACGACCTTATCTGGGGTGTGCCAACATTGCCATTGCCAACACACTCAGAGGTGGTCGCTTCATTGTGATACGCAAGCCCCTTCACCACAACAAGGTAACGATCACAAAGGGGAATTGACACATGTATGTGCCTTTTTTTGTTTTTGTTTTTGCAGCCACAGTGCAGCACCAGAGGCCAGAAAAATTAGGCATGTACACGTGCCTGAAAAAGTAGGTATTGTTGCAGCGGCCAGAAAGCGTGATGTTTTCCAGGCAGAAAGTGCACTAAAACATTGCGGCTGGAACCCTAGTTGGTGGCAGATAAGTCACACAAGTCATCCGGCATGCAGAGATAAAATACAGCAGCGTGTGGACCATTATTAGCCCAAGGCAGCTCATCTCATCAGGCCATTTTTAGTCAAATGTATCGCCCACTATCAGTCCCTTCGGGATCCATGCTCATTGATCTTAATAAAGGTGAGGTAATGTAGACTTTTTTGACCAAGGCGACTTCTCTTCTCAGCGACAATACCTCCTGCTGCACTGAAGGTCCTTTCTCAAAGGACACTTGAAGCGGGGCAGGCCAGAAGTTCTATCGCAAATTGGGATAGCTCAGGCCACAGGTCAAGCCTGCACACCCAGTAGTCAAGGGGTTCATCACTCCTCAGAGTGTCGATATCTGCAGTTAAGGCGAGGTAGTCTGCTACCTCTCGGTCGAGTCGTTCTCTGAGGATGGACCCTGAAGGGCTGTGGTGATGCCTAGGACTTAAAAAGCTCTGCATGTCCTCCATCAACAACACGTCTGCAAAGCGTCCTGTCCTTGCTGGCGTGGTCGTAGTAGGAGGAGGATTACTTTCATCTCTCTAGATTCCCGTTGTGCTGTGACATCACCCTTATACGCTGTATAAAGCATACTTTTTAATTTATTTTGGAACTGCTGCATCCTTTCCGACTTCTGGTAATTCGGTAACATTTCAGGCACTTTCTGCTTATACCGGGGGTCTAGTAGCGTGGCCATGCAGTACAGGTCGTTCTCCTTCAGCCTTTTTATACGAGGGTCCCTCAACAAGCACAACAGCATGAAAGACCCCATGTGCACAAGGTTGGATGCCGAGCTACTCCTGTCCCGTTCCTCATCCTCACTGATATCACCGAAGGTCTGTTCTTCCCCCCAGCCACGTACAACACCACGGGAACCAGATATGTGACAACGAGCACTCTGGGATGCCTGCTGCGGTTGGTCTTCCTCCTCCTCAAAGCCACATTCCTCCTCTGACTCTTCTTCCTCAGACTCCTCTTCCAGCGTTGCCGCAGGTCCAGCAAGCGATTCTGATAAGGCTGTTTCTGCTGGTGATGGTGACCACAACTCTTCCTCTTCACGCTCATCTACGGCCTGATCAAGCACTCTTCACAGGGCACACTCCAGGAAGAAAACAAATGGGATGAGGTCGCTGTTGGTGCCTTCAGTGCGACTGACTAGGTTTGTCACCCCCCTTTAAAAGGATGCATGAGCCTACAGGCATTGCGCATGAGCATCCAGTAACGTGGCAAAAAAAATTCCCAGCTGCGCAGAGGCTGTCCTAGCACCCCGGTCATACAAATACTCGTTGATGGCTTTTTCTTGTTGGAGCAGGCGGTTGAACATTAGGAATATTGAATTCCAACGTGTCAGGCTGTCGCAAAACAATCGCCTCACTGGCATGTTGTTTCGCCGCTGGATATCTGAAAAGTGCGCCATGGCCATGTAGGAACGCCTGAAATGGCCACACACCTTCCTGGCCTGCTTGAGGAAGTCCTGTAAGTCTGGGTACTTATGCAAAGCGTGGTACAATCAGATTCAACACATGTGCCATGCACGGCACATGTGTCAACTTGCCCAAATTCAGTGCCGCCAACAAATTGCTTTCGTTGTCACACACCACTTTGCCGATCTCCAGTTGGTGTGGAGTCAGACACTGATCCACCTGTACGTTCATGGCGGACAGGAGTGCTGGTCTGATGTGACTCTCTGCTTTCAGGCAAGTCAACCCCAAGATGGCGTGACACAGTGGTATCCGGGATGTGGAATAGCCCCTGGGGAGCTGGGGGGGTGCAGGTGATGTGAAGCAAGATGCAGCAGCAGAAGAGGTTTCAGCCGAGGAGTTTATCGCAGAGGATGGAGTAGGAGGAGTAGAGGAGGTGGCAGCAGGCTTGCCTGCAAGTCGTGGCGGTGTCACCAACTCCTCTGCAGAGCCACACATTACATGCTACGTCAGCAGGTTTACCCAATGCGCAGTGTAGGTGATATACCTGCCCTTTGCAGACCAGGTATCAGTGGTCAAATGGACCCTTGCCCCAACACTGTGTGCCAGAGATGCCATGACTTCCTTTTGCACAATAGAGTACAGATTGGGGATTGCCTTTTGTGAAAATAAATTTCGGCCGGGTACCTTCCACTGCGTTGTCCCAATAGCTACAAATTTTTTGAAGGCCTCAGACTCCACCAGCTTGTATGGTAAAAGCTGGCGGGCTAACTGTTCCGACAAGCCAGCTGTCAGACACCGGGCAAGGGGGTGACTCTGTGACATTGGCTTCTTACGCTCAAACATGTCCTTGACAGACAGCTGACTGTAGGCAGATGAGCAGGAACTGCTCAAGGTGAGAGACGGAGTGGCGGATGGTTGAGAGGGGGCAATGAGGACAACAGTGGTTGATGTGGCTAAAGATGCTGGACCAGGAGGGGGATGGTGGCTTTGAGTTTGTGTGCTGCTTGTAC
Organism: Rana kukunoris; assembly: GCA_029574335.1. Classification (NCBI taxonomy): domain Eukaryota; kingdom Metazoa; phylum Chordata; class Amphibia; order Anura; family Ranidae; genus Rana; species Rana kukunoris. The sequence continues at coordinate 231,766,616 of CM056050.1, read as the reverse complement.
TCGTCATGTGTTGATCCCATATGGGGTTTGTGCTGTGAGATCATGTGCCTTCGCAAAGCAGTTGTACCTAGGTGGGTGTTGGATTTCCCACATCTCAGTTTGTGTTGGGACAGGTTGCAAATGGTATCGCTGTTATCGGAGGCAGACACACAAAAAAAATGCCACACTGCTGAACTTTGCAATGACGGCATTCTGGTGGTGGCAACAGCATGTGTTGATTGGCGTGCTGTCTGACTGACCCCGGGTGCCAATACATGCTGTCTGACTGTGCCACTAGCTCCTTGCGACGACCTCCCCATGCTTCCAACTCGTCGTCTTCTCCTCCTCTCTGTCTCCCCATCTGAACTTTCTCCCTCTTCTTATTCTCTTGGAGCAGGCACCCACGTGACATCCACGGACACATCGTCATTATCAACTGCTTCACTTGTATCTGACAACTCAGCAAAGAAAGCAGCAGCGGGTACAACATCATCATCAGCACACCATACGTCCATGTGTGTAATGCTGCCTGACTGAGACATATCCCTTTTATCTACATCCCTTAGCAATAATTGTTGTGCATCACTCATTTCTTCCAACTCATGTGTAAATAACTCCTCTGACAGATCAAGTGAAGCAGCTGTGATGCTAGTGTTTGTGGTGGCGGCAGGCAGGCGAGTGGTAACTTGAGAGGTGCCTGAAGCTGAGCTGGAGGAGGATGGTGCCTCAAGGTTTCGAGCGGAAGCTGTAGAAGATTGGGTGTCCTGTGTTAGCCAGTCAACTATGTCCTCAGAACTTTGAGTTCAGGGTAAGTGGGCATCACAGCACCATGACCACGATGGCCCCTGCGGGGTGGCCTGCCTCTGCCTGTCATTTTTTTTAGATTAGTTTAGTTGTACTATGCGTGCAAGCTACTGTGCCACCAGATATGAGATGTGGCACTGGACAAGTGGACACAGTTTACGCTATGAGCCTGGGAACCTTACATTGCACATCACCCCAAAGCTATGGGCCCCTTTATATTACACAGCACCTTGCGCCTCTAGTCTAGCTAAACTCAATACAGTGTATAAAAATATATACAAAACCTGGAATGCATATATATCCTCTACACACTGTAACTCTAACCGACTAGCCTGCCTGCTCTAACTCCAAAAAATTACACTCTCTCTCTCTCTCTGCCTCTCTCTGTAAACCACGCAGCACATATTAGAGAGAAAAAAAAAAACAGACTGATTGGGGTGCTGTCAGGACGCTGTTCTAACAGCAGAGATCAGATGAGTCTTTCAGGACTGGAGTACACTGGCCTAGCTATCGCTTTCCCTATAAAATCAGTAGTAGCAACACTGTCCCTCCTCTCACTCTGACTGCAGATTCAGAATGAATCTAAAATGGATGCTGCCCTAGAGGTGGGAGGGTCAGGAAGGGAGGGTATGCTGCCGATTGGCTGAAATGTGTCTGCTGACTGTGAGGTACAGGGTCAAAGTTTGCTCAATGAGGGAGCTGTGGTGGCTTAACGCGATTGGCACTGCGCTGACAAGCCGTTCACCTCTGCAGCCAAGGGTTCGGATCCCGGTCTCGGCTACATGTGAATTGAGTTTGGTGGTCTCAGCCCGGCTCCCGGTGGGTGTGCTATGCAAGGTACGCCTGTGCTTAGTACGCCCACCCCCCCCACACAAAAACCACCACACTTGCACGCACACGAAATTGGTTTAACACACACGCACTTTGGCCATGCGGTCTCCTAAATTAAAGAGAGGCGAAGGACCTACGGGGCTGGCTGGGTGGGCTAGGCCCCCTCACTCCCTCATAGGGGGAGTCCCTCTGCCCCGTTGGGGTCCCGTTGGGCCCCAGTTGGGCTCCCAAGAGGAGCAGGTAGGGCGGGGTGAGTGGGAGGCCCCCCCTCACACCCGCCATTGCCACCAGGGGCATGGAGAAGGATGGCGATTGCCTCTGGGGGGAGGGTCTGCCTACTCCCAACTCCTGCAGTCCGGCTCCTCTCTCTCGAGTTCACACACAAAAATACACTTCAAAAAAAAAGTTTGCTCAATGATGACGAATAGGGGGTGGGTCGAACATTGCATATGTCCGCCGGCGAACGTGAACAAGCGATGTTGGCCGGGAACTGTTTGCCGGCAAACCGTTCTATACATCTCTAGTTGCCATGTGTGTTCTCCATGGTCCCACTGTATATAGGAATGAAGCCACCCTCTCTAGGCTCATTCCCAAGATGGACTATGGGATTTGTTGTGTGCATACAGCATTGCTCATGACTGTAACTAATGCACACTGCTCAATCCAAAAAAAAATGGAAGTGATGAGGGGAGCTCACGGAGGATGTTGCACAAAGCAGAAATACACAACGAGGCAATTTCATGAAATATATATTAATTACAGGGATATTAAGTAGTGGAGGTGTATGAATTATATTTTAAGGATAGAGATATTGTTTAGTGTCAATTTAAGGTCACTTCTGAGAAAACTGCACCATTGTCACATAGTTGATGATCATGACAATAGGTCATTAAAATATTAATATTTGTCGCCAACACAAACAAGGTGACAGGATTCCATTACTCAGGCACAAACACAGGCATAAAGTGCTTTTAGCTAAACTAGATAATTAGTATGCATATCCACTGGAATGAGACCTGTGGGTGGAAATAATACCTGCAAAGACATTCATGAAACAGGAATTGCTGGTTCAACTCTTTTATCCAGCAAAAAAACTCCCCTGCAACTGCACGTTTCAGCAGCTTCAAAACAAAATACCTGAAATTACGTTTTTTGTTTTTTTGGGTAAAATATTTTGTTTCTTTGTACTTCTGAAAGAAAATGGGGGCATTTACCAGGCACAGAATTCCCTCATAAAGCACATTTTTTTTTTCTACAGAGATACTGTATAATAAACTTACACAAAGTAGTTATGACAATTTGGTTTCAGTAATTTTTCTTAAAGCGGTAGTAAACTCAGACCATCCCCACCTAAATTATCAGAGAAGTGTATCATTTCATTTTAAACCATTGTGCCACAGATTGAAACCATATTGCGTGTTTTTTTACACATTTTCTTTTTTAGTCCTAAGCTCCTTTCCAGGTACAGCCGCCACCATACTGACTGCATGTCCGATGCGTTCATAACTTCCACCCGTACTTAGTAAGGATGAGCTTCGTATTCGAGTCAAACTCATGTCAGACTCGAACATTGTATGTTCGATCGTTTGTGAAATTACGAACGTTTTGGGCCATTCGCGCCAAACTGACGCTCAGAACGCATTAGAAAACTGACCCCAAAAACGCAGGAAAATTTGGAGCAAGAAGCAGCATTAAATAGAAAAAGTTCACCAGAATGTATGATAAGTGGAAATCATACTTTAAAGATGTTCGTAGAAAGCTAAAGCAAGATACAGTGCGGAAAATAAGTATTTGAATACCCTGCTATTTTGCAAGTTCTCCCACTTGGAAATCATGGAGGGGTCGAGGAAATGAAGCGTGCTCTCTATCGGCTGTTATCGTACACACGGCCGAGGTCCTCGCTGGAATGCACATTCCAGCGATGATTTTCAGCGAGAACCTCGGCCGTGTGTACGGGGCCTGAGAGACATAATCAAAAAAAAAAAAATCCAGAAATCACAATGTATGATTTTTTTAACTATTTATTTGTATGATACAGCTGCAAATAAGTATTTGAGCACCTGAGAAAATCAATGTTAATATTTGGTACAGTAGCCTTTGTTTGCCATTACAGAGGTCAAACGTTTCTTGTAGTTTTTTACCAGGTTTGCACACACTGGAGGAGGGATTTTGGCCCACTCCTCCACACAGATCTTCTCTAGATCAGTCAGGTTTCTGGGCTGTCGCTGAGAAACACGGAGTTTGAGCTCCCTCCAAAGATTCTCTATTGGGTTTAGGTCTGGAGACTGGCTAGGCCACGCCAGAACCTTGATATGCTTCTTACAGAGCCACTCCTTGGTTATCCTGGCTGTGTGCTGCGGGTCATTGTCATGTTGGAAGACCCAGCCTCGACCCATCTTCACAGCTCTAACTGAGGGAAGGAGGTTGTTGCCCAAAATCTCGCAATACATGGCCCCGGTCATCCTCTCCTTAATACAGTGCAGTCGCCCTGTCCCATGTGCAGAAAAACACCCCCAAAGCATGAAGCTACCACCCCCATGCTTCACAGTAGGGATGGTGTTCTTGGGATGGTACTCATCATTCTTCTTCCTCCAAACACGGTTAGTGGAATTATGACCAAAAAGTTCTATTTTGGTCTCATCTGACCACATGACTTTCTCCCATGACTCCTCTGGATCATCCAAATGGTCATTGGCAAACTTAAGATGGGCCTTGACATGTGCTGATTTAAGCAGGGGAACCTTCCGTGCCATGCATGATTTCAAACCATGACGTCTTAGTGTATTACCAACAGTAACCTTGGAAACGGTGGTCCCAGCTGTTTTCAGGTCATTGACCAGCTCCTCCCGTGTAGTCCTGGGCTGATTTCTCACCTTTCTTAGGATCATTGAGACCCTACGAGGTGAGATTTTGCATGGAGCCCCAGTCAGAGGGAGATTGACAGTCATGTTTAGCTTCTTCAATTTTCTAATGATTGCTCCAACAGTGGACATTTTTTCACCAAGATGCTTGGCAATTTCCCCGTAGCCCTTTCCAGCCTTGTGGAGGTGTACAATTTTGTCTCTAGTGTCTTTGGACAGCTCTTTGGTCTTGGCCATGTTAGTAGTTGGATTCTTACTGATTGTATGGGGTGGACAGGTGTCTTTATGTAGCTAATGACCTCAAACAGGTGCATCTAATTTAGGATAATAAATGGGGTGGAGGTGGACATTTTAAAGGCAGACTAACAGGTCTTTGAGGGTCAGAATTCTAGCTGATAGATAGGTGTTCAAATACTTCTTTGCAGCTGTATCATACAAATAAATAGTTAAAAAATCATAAATTGTGATTTCTGGAATTTTTTTGGGGGATTATGTCTATCACAGTGGACATGCACCTACGATGACAATTTCAGACCCCTCCATGATTTCCAAGTGGGAGAACTTGCAAAATAGCAGGGTGTTCAAATACTTATTTTCCGCACTGTAGTATAAAAGAAAAAACTTGAGTGATCTGGTAGATATGATAGAAGAATCCGAGCTTATGGCAGTGTATGTCAACCTGCGGTCATCCACAACACCTTCCCAGGATATTGTGAGGAACATGGACACATGTACTGCAGTCACTAAATATTTAGTAAAGCTCATGAAAGAATTATCGTCTGAAGCCAACTATGATGAAATTAAGGCGAGAAAGAGAATGAACAAGCTGAATCACAATCTCAATCCTTCACTAGCAGAAGTGCCAGTCACACATCAGAGTCCTCAAATACTCTAGCCAAAAGAAAGGAACTTGTTGAACAACTTGCTGTCAAGAAAGCAGAAATCGAGATGGAACCTGCCATTGAGGCACAGCGCCATCAAATGGAGGCACAGCGCCATCAAATGAAACCTGAAATGGAGGCACAGCGCCAACAGATGAAAAGTCTGGAAAGACTGAAAGAAGTTAAGATTATAGAAGCCAGACTTAGTACACGAAGAGGACATGAATGGTAGTCATAGGTCCAAATCTGTACTAAGTGAAGGAGCATACTCCTACTCACCTCCATACATCCAGGAGAATGAAAGTAAATCTTCAGTATGTAGTGAAGAAAAAAGTCATTGCCCTTTTATCCCTGCTCAGAAAGACGAAAAGAGAGACTCACTTAATTTAGAACTAAGTGAAAAAATAAAACAGGATAATTCTACTCCTAGATGTCACTGCAATGATCAGGAGAATGTTGCGACTATTGTCCCAGCAAGACGGCAGAGTACAGTCCCAGCAAGACTTCCCATTCCAGAACCTACTGTATTTTTAGGGGACATACTGAAGTTCATAGAGTGGAAGGCAAGTTTTGAAATGATCATTGAGCATCATTGTTCCAGACCAGTTGACAAGTTATTCTACCTTCAGAGATATGTTGGTGGAGAAGCAAAAAAAAGCTCTTGAAGGTAACTTCTATAGAACAGACGAAGAAGCCTATAAGCAAGCCTGGAAAAAGTTAAATGCAAGATATGGTCATCCTTTCTTAGTACAGAGAGCCTTTAGGGAGAAATTGAATAACTGGCCTAAAATAGGTCCCAAGGAACACTTCAAACTCCAAGAGTATGGTGATTTCCTGCAAGCATGCAGCAATTCCATCCCACATGTACGAGGACTAGAAGTACTGAAAGCAGAGCTCCACCCTGATATATATATTTTTTTTAAAAATCTGAAAAAAAAAAAAAAAAATGAAAAAAAAAAAAATACTCACCCTAAATAGGCTGTTGCTATGCGGAAGTCCCGAATCTGCCCTCACGATCCGCGGTGCTGTTTTCTTCCTCCTCCTCTTCTGGGTGTCTTCTTGTGAATGGGCCGCGCTGCATTCTGGGAACTGTGTGTATCCCAGAAAGCAGCCGGACCATTCACAAAGCGCTGCGTCGCTCGCTAATGCGCAGTAGAAAACGGGCAGTGAAGCCGCACGGCTTCACTGCCTGTTTCCCTGACTGTGGATGGCGGTGCCAGGATCGAGGATCGGCATCGGCGGGGGCCGTCAGCGCGGGCGCCTAGGACAGGTAAGTGTCCTTATTCAAAGTCAGCAGCTACACTGTTAGTAGCTGCCGACTTTGAAAAAAAAAAAAAAAATGTGGGTGGGTGGAGCTCCGCTTGAACGACTATCTAGAAAATCACAGGATGCTAGCCAAGCTACCTGAAGAAGTGACTTCTAGATGGAATCGCTATGTGACTGAACAGTTAGATCTAAATAAGGACTTCCCAAGCACGAATAGCATGTAATCCAGTAACAGCATCTTATGCCTTAAAATCCTTAGGAGAAAGGCCTGCAAGAGATACAAAACGTGCAAGAGCAACTAGCTTTGCAATCAACTCAGCAGCTAAAGGTCTAGATACCTGCGAAAGCAAGTTTAAAGTCACTACTGGGTTGAGTAAGTAAAGAAAAATGTGTGCTTGATAACCAACTGTGTTTTGAATGCTTAAGAAAAGGCCATGTTACTAAGGAGTGTAAGAAAAAGGCTACATGCAGCGTCTGCAAAGGACGCCATCCTACGCCACTACATGAAGAATGTCCAAAGAAGGATGAATTCTCAATACCTAAAGATGCTGAGGAAGAAAAGAAAGTATCAGTATTCTCTTGCAGGATAAGGGAAGGAGAAAGCAATGGCACATCAATAGTTGTACCAGTGTGCATTTCAAATCCTAAAAGGAGGAACAAGAAGGTATACGCCTATGCACTACTGGATGCCCAAAGCGACGTCACCTTCATTGATCAAGAAATCTGCAAGAAACTACAAGTGGCTACAGAACCAGTGAAGCTCAAGCTCACCACAATGACTGGGAGAGACACATTAGTGAACAGTCAAAAGGTTAAAGGACAGAGTTAGAGGACTTCATTCAAACCTCACATTAAATCTACCTCCATCTTATACGAAAGACGATATACCTCTAGATCGAGATCGTATACCTACCTGTGAAACAGCCAATAAATGGGAGCACCCATCTATCATATCTCATGAGATGTCCCCGCTGAAGGAATTTGGTGTCAAACTGTTGATAGGCTACGATTGTCCCGAAGCTTTGGTACCACGAGAGGTAATCACAGGAGGAAAGGGTGAACCCTACGCTGTTCGAACTGATCTAGGATGGGGTGTTGGAGGAAAACATCAGATTGCAAACTCAAAACAGTTGACAGGATTGTCTCATCGAATATCTGTCCAAGAGCTACCAACTGTAAGTTCAGCAAAGGTAATCAAGATCCTTGAATCTGACTTTGCAGACATAAGTTCTGAAGAAAAGAGTGTATCCCAAGAAGACATAAAGTTCCTACACACTCTACAAGAAAGTATTCAGCAGAATCAACAAGGTTATCTTGAAATGCCCTTACCCTTCAGAGAACGACCTCATCTGCCAAATAACAGAAATCTTGCCCTAGCAAGATTGAAAGGCTTGAAGAAAAAGATGGGAAGAGATCCCAAATTCAAGCAGGATTATTTGAAATTTATGGAAGGCATCCTTGAAGAAGGACATGCAGAGAAGGTGAATATCCAATCGAAAGAAGAAGTGTGGTACATCCCACATCAAGGTGTTTACCACCCAAAGAAACCAGATAAAATTAGAGTAGTATTTCATTGCTCAGCAAAGTATGATGGTGTTGCATTGAATGATCATCTACTAAAAGGATCAGATCTTACAAACACTCTGCCTGGAGTACTCTGTAGATTCAGAAAGTATCCCATAGCGATCATGTGTGACGTTGAAAAAATGTTCCACCAGTTCCATGTGAAGAACGAAGATAGAGACTTCCCGAGGTTCCTATGGTGGGAGGACGGAGATACAGATACAGAGCCAGCAGAATACAGAATGAAAGTACATTTGGTTGGAGCAGCATCATCTCCAGGTTGCGCCAATTATGGTATGAAGTACTTGGCTAATAAAAATGAAAAGGATTGTCCATCAGCAGCAAATTTTCTTAAGAAAAACTTCTATGTAGATGATGGTCTTATAAGTCTAGGGTCCACAGAATCTGCAATCAAATTAGTAAAGGAAAATCAAGAATTATGCGCAAAAGGAAACCTGCGCCTTCACAAATTCATCTCAAACAACAGAGAGGTACTGGAATCCATCAGTGACTCTGAACGTGCATCAACAATGAAGAATGTAGATCTCAATTATGATCATCTTCCAGTTCAGAATGTACTTGGCTTGGGATGGAATGTAGAGAATGACGAGTTCTTCTTTGAAGTATCATTTGAAGAGAAAGTTGCAACCAGACGTACCATTCTCTCTGCAGTGGCTTCTATATATGATCCACTGTGATTCTTGGCCCCAGTAATCCTCAAAGCAAAAGAACTACTACAAGAATTATGCAGATGGAAGTTGGGATGGGATGAACCCATACCTGAAGATTTGAGGCCAAGGTGGGAGACTTGGATAAGAGACTTGCAAAATGTGAAAGAAGTTCGGATACCCAGATGTTTTGTACCTCATGATTTCGGAGAGTACAAGAAAATAGAACTTCATCACTTTTCAGACGCCAGTAGTTATGGCTATGGTCAGTGCTCCAACAATAGAGTGATAGGAGAAGGAAAAATACATTGTGTCCTGGTTATGGGAAAGACCAGAGTTGCACCTACCAGTATTCAGACAATACCAAGACTTGAACTGACAGCAGCTGTTGTTTCAGCATCAGTGTAAGCAAGTTTCTAAGAGAAGAATTAGAGTTAAAAATAGATAAAGAATATTTTTGGACAGACTCACAAGTTGTCCTAGGATACATAAACAACGAAGCTCGAAGATTCCATGTCTTTGTCGCCAACAGAGTTCAGAAATGACAAATCCGGAACATTGGCATCACATTGATACAAAGCATAACCCGACAGATCATGCTTCAAGAGGTCTGAATGTATCAGAATTTGAATTTTCCAATTGGTTCAAATTGGTTCACTGGTCCAAAGGAGATCATACCCAGTGAAGGTTACACAGAATTGTCTATGGGTGATCCAGAAGGTTGTACAAACATTAAGCACTGCTGCCAAATGTCAAGATGACATACTTGAAAGACTAGCCAGATGTTCAAAATGGAATACGGTCATAAACGTAGTAGTTCGAATTCAACGTTTGGCAAAGGGAATCAGAAAGAAGGGATCATTGCATGTAGAGGAAAAAATGAAAGCTGAAGAAACAGTCATAAGACTCATTCAACAGAGATTCTATAGTGAAGAGTTGAAGAGACTTAGTCAAGAACCTAAAAGGCTTCCTAACAACCACCCACTGTACAAGCTTAATCTTGTTCTACAGGATGGTATACTGAAGGTGGGAGGGAGACTGGAAAATGCATCGTTACCCAGCAGAGTGAAGCATCCAGCAATTCTACCCAAAAATTCTACTTTCACAAGATTGATTATTGATCACTACCACAACAAATACTTGCATCAAGGAAGAAGCTTTACCCAGAACTGTTTGAGAGAAGGTGGTTACTGGATAGTGAAAGGAAGCAGAGTTATAGCAAAGTATATAAATAAATGTGTAACCTGTAGAAAGGCACGTAGACCTACCGAAGAACAAAGAATGGCAGATTTACCAGTAGATCATGTAAACCCATCATCACCATTTCTTTATAGTGGAATGGATTGCTTCGGTCCATTCATCACCAAGCAAAACCGCAAGGAGTACAAGAGATATGGACTAATATTCACATGTCTGAGGTCCAGAGCAATTCACCTTGAAATGTTAGAAGATATGTCAACTGATGCATTCATCAACGCCTTGAGACGTTTCATAGCCATTAGAGGTACTGTCAGAGAGCTTAGATCTGACCAAGGATCTAATTTTGTCGGAGCAAAAAATTTGTTGAAGAAAGCTCTAAAGGAGATCGATAAAGAAAAGGTAACTGAGTACTTGTCACAGAATCAATGTGACTTTCATATGAATGCTCCACATGCAAGCCACACAGGAGGAGTGTGGGAAAGACAAATCAGAACTGTAAGAAATGTGCTAAGTTCAATGTTGAAAAAGAACTCCGGAAGAATGGATGATGCTTCACTTAGGACCCTATTCTTTGGAGTAATGTCTATTGTTAACAGTCGTCCACTTACAGTTGACAACATCAATGATCCAACGAGTTTGGAACCTTTAACTCCTAACCATCTACTTCACCTTAAGTCTGATTGCACACAACTACCCCCTGGCAAATTCACCAAAGAGGATTTATATGCCAAAAAGAGATGGCGAAGAGTTTAATATCTATCAGAACAGTTTTGGAATAGATGGAGGAAAGAGTACTTAGGCAACCTTACGCTGAGGAGTAAATGGCAAACACCCAGAAGAAATGTCCAAGTTGGTGACATAGTATTAGTGAAAGAAGAAGATTTACCTAGAAGTCAATTGAAATTGGCCAAAGTTCTATAAGTTCAAAAGGATGAAGACAAACTAGTAAGAAGAGCTTTGTTACAAATAGGAGACTCAAAACTTGACAAAAAGGGAAAACGTCTCACTACTCCACTCACGTTGGAACGTCCTATACAGAAGTTAGTTGTTCTACTTGAGAGTGATAAAAAGACACTTGGAAAGTTGAGAACTTGATAGAAAATTCCCCAAATTCATGTTCACATCCTACTATAGAGAACAAGAATTATAGGTAATTTTGGTGGGAGTGTAGCTGGCCAGCTAGAACCTGTCTTAGGTAGCTAATATAACCTACATGTGTATACAGCTAAGCCTGCTGGGAACCTAGTGTGGTGCACATGTTTATATGTGAGACACAAAAGCAAAGGATGTCATAACAGTTGTATGTTGTTTTCACAGAAGGAAAAGAAAAAATATGCCTTTAAGAGTCATTTGTTTGAATGGCGGCAGGAGGTAAGGAATAACACAGCTGAATTCATGCCAGAAAGCATAGTTAAGCTTTTGTGACTCATCAGAAGCCTTGGCCCAATCACAGCCAATCTCACATTGAGCAGAGTTTTGACCAGTCACAGCCAGCTTTACAAACACTCTGTCTGGCAGGTTCCTAATACTCCATGTCCTGCTAGATTATTCCACACAGAGACAGAGAGCAGACACACAAGGCGAGAGAGAGAGAGAGAGAGAGAGAGACAGAGAGCAGACACACAAGGCGAGAGAGAGAGGGAGAGACAGAGAGAGACAGAGAGCAGACACACAAGGCGAGAGAGAGAGACAGAGAGAGAGTGTGAGAGTATATTTGAACCACCATTTTCTGTTTTATTCATCACGTGTTGTCTGCAGCAGTATTTATATATGAAGAAAAGTGAAGTTATTTTAAGCATTTGGTGTGCTCTTTAAACCTACTGCTTCCATAGAACGGCGCTAAAGGAATTTTCAGAGAAATAGACAGTCTTGTTGGACTGAAAAGTCAGAGCTATCACAATTCTTCTAATGCCACAGCGCATGAGGCACTTCAAAGTGCTGTGCCTGCCACAGTGTGTACTGTCTGTGTCCTCTGCAGTGTGCACCTAAAGCTACGTGGTGTGTACTGCCTGTGTCCTCTGCAGTGTGCACCTACAGTAAAGCTATGTGGTGTGTGTACTGCCCGTGTCCTCTGCAGTGTGCACCCAAAGCTACGTGGTGTGTGTACTGCACGTGTCCTCTGCAGTGTGCACCTAAAGCTACGTGGTGTGTGTACTGTCTGTGTCTGTGCTATTTTTCTCAATAATTTTCATCCATATTAAAGGGACCAGACATTACATTAAAGCAGTTTTAAATTACTTTTTTCTTATAGTAATCTCATTTTGTGCAGGGACAGTTCTAACATGTGCCACTTCACAGGCATACTATAAACACCCAGCAGGTACGATATTTAACCACTTCCATACCAGGCACTTACGCACCTTCCCGCCCAAGCCAATTTTCAGCTTTCAGCGCTGTCGCATTTTGAATGACAATTGCGCGGTCGTGCTACACTGTACCCAAACAATATTGGTGTCATTTTTTCCCCCACAAATAGATCTTTCTTTTGGTGGTATTTGATCACCTCTGCGGTTTTTATTTTTTGCGCAACAACTAATAAAAGACTGAAAATGTTGAAAAAAAATACGTTTTTATTTTTTTCTGTTAATTTTTTTGTAAATAAGTTTTCTCTTTCAATTACGGGCACTGATATGGCAGCGCTGATGGGCACCGATGAGGTGGCACTGATGGACACCGATGAGGTAGTTCTGATGGGCACTGATAGGCGGCACTGATAGGCGGCACTGGTATGCAGCACTAATGGGCACTCATGGGCGGCACTAATGGGTACTCATTGGCGGCACTGGGCACTCATAGGCGGCACAGATGGGCACTGGGCATGGATTGGCACTGAGGGGTGGCACTGATGGACACTGTAGGGTGACATTGATGGACACTGTAGGGTGGCACTGATGAATCCATGTTGCCAGTCAGTGCCCATGTGTGGGCACTGACTGGCATCTTTTTTTTACTGGCTTTTTTTTATTTTTTTACTGTCTTTTTTTTAATTGCCCCCTTTTTTTTGCCCTTCCCTGGTGGTCCAGTGTGGGCTTCCCTGGTGGTCTAGTGTGGGCATCCGAGGGGGGGCTGCGCAATCAGCGCAAACCCCCCTGTCAGGAGAGCCGCTGATCGGCTCTCCTGTACTCGCGTCTGTCAGACGCAAGTGAGGAAAAGCCATCAACGGCTCTTCCGGTTTACATCGTGATCAGCCGTGATTGGACACGGCTAATTACGTGGTAACGAGTCTCCGGCCCAGAGACTCGTTACCGAGGTCGGAGATGCAGGGTGTCAGACTAACACGCCACAAAACAGATCACGGCGCTGCGCGCCCCCACGGGCGCGCGCAGCATGAAATCCTGATGGACGTCAATAGACGTCCAGTCAGGATTTCAGAACCACTTCCCGGACGTCAATCTGGGATTGATCAGTTGGGAAGTGGTTAAAGGAATTTTTTTCATTTTTTTTCAAGTATCATTAAAATCGCTGCTCCAAAAAAAGACGACAGTTTTTAAAACTTTTTTTCCATTGATACATGTTCCCTGGAGCAAGACCCGGGTTCTCAAAGACGTTTTACGACAATAAGGCTACTTTTACATTGAGGCGTGAGCCGCGGTGGCGGTATAGCAGCGTGATTTTCAGCACTGCTATACCGTCGTATTTACCGCGGTATTCGGCCGCTAGCGGTGTGGTTTTAACCCCGCTAGCGGCCGAAAAAGGGTTAATACCGCCCTTAATGCGCCTCTGTAGAGGCTCATTGCGGGCGGTATTACCGCGGTTTCCCATTGATTTCAATGGGAAGGCGCGGTATAGGAGCGGTGAACACACCGCTCCTATACCGCTGTAAAGATGCGGCTAGCAGGACTTTTGGAACGGTCCTGCTAGCGCACCGCTTCAGTGTGAAAGCCTTCGGGCTTTCACATTGAAGCCTGCAGGGCAGGTTTTTTCACGCGGTATAGCAGTGCTATTTTTAGTGCTGTACCGCATGAAAACCGCCCCAGTGTGAAAGGGACCTAACTTGCATATTAGGCTTTAAAATGAGCACTTTTGAATTTGAACGTTCGAGTCCCATAGACGTCAATGGGGTTCTAAATGTTCGTGCGAACGGTCGGTCCATTTGAAGGTTCTGGTGCGAACCGAACGGGGGGTGTTCGGCTCATCCCTAGTACTTAGTAAACCAAGCCTTGTTTTCATTGCTGGATTACTATGGAAATCAATTCACGGGAATCAGAGCTGACCTGCTTTTATATTTTACCTTTTCAGGGGATACCAATGTATGGGAACGGAGTATCACGGGATCTCGGAGCGGCTGCTGAACAAGGGAAATAATGTAGCCCCGGCATGTAAACACAGGCTTTACGGAATGAAGAGAGTGCCGTAAAAATCAAACTAAGTGCACATGCGCCGATGACTTTATTGCAAAGAAAAGGACGAATTACACAGAAACAAACAAGCATTCAACACAGAACAACAAATTCACTACTTTAGAATGCTTGAGATGGCGGAAGTAGGACAGGATAGGTTTACTACCACTTTAAACACTTCAGCCTCGGACCATTCGGCAGGCCAAAGACCAGAGAACTTTTTGGGAACCGCGACTGCGACATTATGGTGGACACATTGGACACATTTTTGGGACCATTGTCACTTATACAGTGATCAGTGCTATAAAAATGCACTGATTACTTTGTAAATGTGACTGGCAGTGAATGGGGTTAACCAGTAGGGGGCGGGGAAGGGGTTAGGTGTATCCTAGGGAGTGATTCTGTTAGGGGCGTGGCTACGAGTGTCACGTCACTGATCGCTGCTCCCGATGAGAGGGAACAGACGGGTCAGTGACAGTGTCACTAGGCAGAATGGGGAGATGCTTGTTTACACAGGACTCCCCTTTCTGCAGCTCTGTGACTCAATCGCGGAACACCGGTGGACAGAGTCCGCAGGTCCCACAGGCACGGTCAAGGAGCTTGCGGCAGGGGCATGCGCCCAAACGGCGGAATTTCAAAGTGATGTAAATATGTGATACTTTGCCCAGCCGTGCCATTCTGTCAACATATATGTACAGGAGCTGGTCAGGAACTGGTTAAACATAAATTTTTTAGTGCTTTTTGTTATCAGGCAATAACTGGTTGCTAATCAATCAGTAAACACCCTCCTGGGGCAGAGTAGAAACATGTCACATAGCTGGTGAGCATTGTTATGAAATGAGATGCTAAAAATTCCCTTTTCTCAGCCCCTTAATCTCCGGTGATTTCCAACTTAACAACAAAGCAAATAAGGTAAAATGCAAAGAATTGTATTTCCAAAAGGGTCGAAAAGGGAGAAAGTTTTGAGCACTATCACAGTAAGGATAATCTATGATTTTCTGTACCAATTTAAAAATGTATTTCTTCAATACCAGCTGAAGAGGACTGGAGAGATAAAGCCTTATGACTATAAACATCTTGAGGACACAGAAATTCAATAGTAACAAGCCTAGTGTCTGTTTCCCTTTAAAGTCTGAGCATGCTTTCCCTTTCAGGGCAATTTTGTCAACCTTTATCTGCTTTTCATCTGTCCTACATTTGTGGCCAATTAGGGCCTTTTACCTCTGTTGTTCTGCATTAGAACAGGTGTGGTTATGTGTGTTGTGTTAAGGCAGTGCAATTATTTGAATGGGCTAACACACCAGCCTGTACGATTTCTCGTAATGTAGAACACTACAATGCACAGTAGTATGTTACAGTGAGCTCCAAAACACACCTATTAACAAGGTGCCATACACAATGGATAAAATCCAATGCACTGCACCAAAGCGCACTTTACCAGCCAGGACTGGAGCATTCTTCAAAGGATCCCCTACACTAACCATCTTTTTGCCTCAAATTTTTTCCTGTATTGGGATTAGGACATTCTGGCTTGTATATTCTGATCTGACCTGTACTATCCTTACTTCCGCAAGCCATTTACCATTAGCTGGTAATGTGGCATGCTCCTATTTGTATATACACTGATGCTGTACCAGCTGTCCTGAGTGTCTGCACTGTTTTCACTTCCTGCATTGTCGCAGATTCTACCTAATCAAGTTCCTTTCAGAAGTTCCCCTAGATAAGGTAAGCTGTCCACTGCTACTCATCATACATGCTATAGCTTGTAGCCAGTCTGTGTTTTTTTATTTATATATATATATATATATATATATAGACACACACACACATACAGAGCTTTTCTTCTCTGAAAATAGATGCAGGAACTCAACCACGACCCTGTTCAAATTTTACAAACAGTAGAAGGGTCTTAAAGGGGCAATCAATACCAGGATTGCATTACATACAGAGTGCAGAGTTCAGGGGGTTAGACACAGAGTGCAGAGCTGCCACTTGTAAACACAAAAACCGGACTTCTGTGTTTACAAGTGATCGTGGTGTGCAGGCCCCCCAATGGTCTAAGCCAGAGGTGGTGGAACTGAGTTCCCCCTGAAAAAAAGCCCTGTGTGTGTGTGTGTGTGTGTATGTATATATATATATATATATATATATATATATATACATACATACATACATACATACATACACACACATATATTGTGACAGGAAGTCAGGTAAATCTGTGGGTGTTGTCACAGACGGGAGATACATTTCTGCCTTGTTTAGACAATACACCAATTACTACCAGGTGTGGGCTGCAGAAATAGCCAGAAAGGTTTAGGGCGTTGAAAAACTTAAGCTGTTCAGAATGAGGTAATTAAGGCCTCTATAAGTCATCCAAAGGATGACTACTGATTCAAAAAGCCTCAGGATGCAACAGTTAGGAGAGCAGTCAGAAAGTCTTCTGTAGAGGTGAGCTGGTTGTTGATTTTTCTGTGTGATAAAAATCAAAAAGACTATTATTTTTCTGCTGTCTGACCAGCAGTGTCTGCCCAGCAGTAGGCTGTGCCAGACTCCATAGGTAGGTTCCTGTGTTGTGAAGATTTATTTTATGTTTTGTTTTGTTTATGCTGTTTTGATTAGGGTTGTCCCGATACCACTTTTTTTAGGACCGAGTACAAGTACCGATACTTTTTTTCAAGTATTTGCCGATACCGAATACCGATACTTTTTTTTAAATGTCCCCCACAAATGCAGCCATGTCACCCACAAATGCAGCCATGTCACCCACAAATGCAGCCATGTCACCCACAAATGCAGCCATGTCACCCATATATGCAGCCATGTCACCCATATATGCAGCCATGTCACCCACAAATGCAGCCATGTCACCCATATATGCAGCCATGTCACCCATATATGCAGCCATGTCACCCATATATGCAGCCATGTCACCCCTACCTAGCCACCGCCGCCCGGGGAACATCACATCATTCATTTGAATAGCTGTAGTGTTCCCGCCCGTATAGACACTCCCCCTTGCTCGGGATTGGACAGATCACGATCACCCATCCAATCCCGAGCAAGGGGGAGTGTCTATACGGCGGGAACACTACAGCTATTCAAATGAATGCTGTGATGTTCCCGCACGATGTTTAACCCATGCGGCGGCGGGTTTTTATGCGGCGGCGGCGTTCGGCGGCGGGGTGGGGGACGTTCTAAAGTATTCTATTCTGGTATCGCAAATACTCGGTATCGGTCCCGATACCGATACTGGTATCAGTATCTGGACAACCCTAGTTTTGATGCTTGCACTTGTATCCAGCAATATGGAAGAATAAACCATATCCTTTGTTTTCAACCATCCTCAACTGCCTTTCTGTATAGTTCAGCGTGTAGTGAATCCACCCAGGGGGTCAAACACACCCGCTACCGAGCTAATCCCTCACAATATATATATATATACATATATATATATATACACACACACACACACATACACACCAGACACCATAGGCGTGCGCACAGGGTGTGCCCAGGCACACCCTAATCACCCTGTGCTGAACTAATCCCCCCTGCTGCTTGGCTGCAGAGAAAGGGACTCAGAAATCTCTGTCCTCAGCCCCTTTCTCTGTCTCAAAAGTGAGATATCAGGGGTCTGTTCAGGCCTCTGATATTTCACAAAAGCCCCCCAACAGTGCCCTGAAAAAATTGTAAAAGATAATAATAAAAAAGTGATTGTAAAAAAATATTGTAACAATAATAATAAAAAAAATTGTAAAGTAATAATAATACCCTTCACTGTTCTACTGACACCGTCCATTACCCTACTGCCATATATACATACACACATTTGTGTTTGAGTATTGGGGTGCACACCCTAATGTAATATGCTGCACACACCTATGCCAGACACTATTTCCAAAAAGTGGGGTGAACCTTCAAACAGAAGGCATATGGCTTCAAGATCTGTGGTTTGAGTGGGAGGCAGACTCCTACCCATCGCCTACAAAGTATGACCCCTGTAGTGGCTAAAGACTGGCATTCTTTTGCCCCATCTACAGATGTGTTGAAGAAGGTCCATGGTTCAAGAGCCACCAGGATCTGGAACACCATGCCAAGTACATGACCAAAGAGACGCTGTCCATCGACAGGCAAGTGAGTTTGGTTTTCTCTAAATGTATCATCTTTTAAACCCCAGCCTTGTAACCAATGTGCCCTACACAATAAAACAAGTTCCCCACCCTTAGATGCTTGTAAAAGGCCATAACAGCTGTAGCATAGGACTCAAAACATTTGTTTAAATTAAATCTACAATAGGGACTCCCTACTGTCTCATAGTGAAATCCCCCAAAGGATGAAGTTGCTATGGATAGTAGCTGTATAAAACAATAGATATCTATAGAGATTCTAGATTTGTTTTTTTTAGAAAAACTCTTTATAATATAGCTGAGAGAATGGCATTCAACCTTCTCGTGTTGTGTAAGTCCAGGATAGTAACCCTTCTATGCTGTCTGCATTAAAGGCAAGGGTGTAAAGATGAGAAGGGCCAAGTCTACAAGACCTGCCTAGTAAGTGCCCATCTTACAAGGGATGATGGGTTTCACTGCCTGATAGCTCCCAGGTTGTGGCCGTCAGACACACTGGTGCAGATGGCAGCTGACCAGCTAAAGGACCAGTACATAGTACAGAATCGATGGACAATGGGGACAGGCCAGAAGTCAGGGAAGCCACTGCACAAGGGTGGTCAGATAGAAGGCCCAGGTTGATAAGTGGAAGGAGGATATGGAACAGAGGAATGTGCAAAGACACAATAAATACTGGAGTCACCTAGTGCTATGGGAGTCACTGGGACACAGGGTACACTGGAGACACAGGGTACACTGTAGAAACGGGTCACTTGGAGGCAAAGGAATATAGAAGTCACTGTGGGCACAGGAGATCAAGGGCCACAGTCCCTGGAGTAACAGAATTGCATGGGGATGCTGGAGGCACAGAAAGTCTAGAACTGGAGCTAGGAATTGGAAATCCATGGAACCCTAGGGTTTCTCCAGAGGTTGCTGTGAGTTCCTTGAGCAATGGCATGTATTTCCACATTTTGTTATGTAACAGCCTTATTCCATAATGGGTTACATTTATTATTTTCCTAAAAATTCTACAGACAATACCCAATAATGACAAAATTAAATTTTTTTTTTTTTTTTAATCTTTGCAAATTTATATAAAAAAAAATCACTTGTACATGAGTATTCACAGCCTTTGCAATGACACTCAAAATTGAGCTTAGCTGCATTCGGTTTTCACTGATCATCCTTGAGATGTTTCCACATCAAGATTGGAATCCACCAGACTAAATTCAGTTGATTGGAAATGATCTGGGAAGGCACACACCCGTCTATATAAGGTCCCACAGTTAACAGTGCATGTCAGAGCACAAAACAAAGCCATGAAGTCCAAGAAATTGTCTGTAGACCTCCGAGACAGGATTTCATTAAGGCACAGATCTGGGGAAGGGTACAGAAAAATGTCTGCAGCATTGAAGGTTCCAATGAGCACAATGATCTCCATTGTCTGTAAATGGAAGAAGTTTTGAACCACCAGGACTCTTCCTAGAGCGGGCCGCCCAGCCAAACTGAGCGATTGTGGGAGAAGTAGCCAGACAGAATTCACTTCTCAGTAAAAGGCCGGGGAGGCCAAAGGGCACATGAAGGACTCGGATCATGAGAAACAAAATTCTCTGGTCTGATGTAACAAAGATTGAACTGGCTTAAATGGCAAATGACATGTCTGAAGGAAACCAGGCACCGCTTATCTCCTATCAAATACCATCTCTACAGTGCATCATGGTGGGGTGGCAGCATCACGTCAGGATTGAGGGAAAGATGAATGCAGCAATGTACAGAGTTAGCAGGGGGTATATGTTTAGCCTGTAATAATCAGTCAGTTTGGGAGATATATAGATACCGAGGTATTTAAAAAAAGTCACTATAGGGACAGGGTAGGTCTGTATTCAAACCAGGAGCCCCATCCAGGAACATCAGCGCAGATTTGGACCAATTGATGGTAAAGCCGGAATAGCGGCCAAAATCCTCGAGAAGGGACATTGCATGAGACAATGAAGCATCCACGTCCTCCAAAAAGAGGAACATATCATCAGAATAGAGCATTATCTTTTCATGCAATTCACCATATCGGAATCCCTTTATTCATGGGCTGTCCCTTACCTGAGCAGCAAGAGGTTCAATGGCCAGCACAAACAGCAGGGGGGACAGGGGACATCCCTGCCTGGTCCCCCTGCCAAGAGCAAAGACATGAGACATCCTATCTGACATACGTATGGTGGCCTGTGGCAAGGCATACAGTAACCACACCCATGCAATAAATCTAGGACCAAACCCACATTTTGACAATACAGCCCAGAGGTAGCACCAGCCAACAATGCCCTATGGCCAGCCCAATCCATCTTGGCCTGCATGTTCAAAAACAATGATTTCAGGTTGGTCGCAGTAGATTTCCATGGCATAAAGTCTGCCTGGTCTGGGTGAATGATAGATAGAATAACCTTGTTAACCCTCATGGCCAACACCTTGGCCAATATTTTAACGTCACTTTGCAATAATGAGATGAAAAAAAAAAAAATCGGGTCTACTGGATCTTTTCCAGGTTTGAGTAAAAGTATATTTGCCCTTGTCATAGTTATTGGTAGCTACCCTGATTTGAAAGAGGAGTTAAATACCTCCAGTAGCTTGGGTAAAATCACCTCACCATCCTGGGTGTAGACCTCCATGGGGATCTTGTCATCTCCCATGCCTTGCATGTAGGGAAGTAGGCAGCCGCCTCCCTCCGTTTGTCCAGCGCAAATGGGGCCTCCAGCTCCACACGCGCATGACAAGTCAAAACTGGTAGGGATATATTATCTAGGTAACCCTGCAGTGCCTCCTCCGAGTAGTCCTCACGTATGTGGAAAAATCAGCCAACTATATATTTGGAACTACTTTGTACATATCATTCCATAAGAAGTTTAAAAGCAACGGAGGAAATTTAGCAGAGTTGCGTCCTGGAACTATCGGTGGCGGGAATAGGATCAGAAAAGGATCACTAGAGGGAGCTCCATGCTATGCGACCGCTCATATGCCCATGCAGGCCACGCCCCCCGCACAGAGACATTCTTGATCAAAACCTGCTCCAGACCACTCTGGACCTCAGAGGGGAGCAAAGGTTCATCTTTCAACAGAACAATGACCCTAAGCACAATGCCAAGATAACAAAAGAGTGGCTATGGGACAACTCTTTCAATGTCCTTGAGTGGCCCAGCCAGAGCCCAAAATTTAACCCAATTGAACCAACAAGTCGTATAGGCCGACAGGTGTTCAAGAGGTGCTACTGCCCCCTCTTTTTTTTTTTTTTTTTAGATTGCTGAATGGTATTTTTACATTGTTGGACTATGCTGCTACTTCCAGCGAGTTTGGCTTGCAGTTACAGTGGCCCAATTGAAATCAATAGGCGAGTTTGACAGGCGGAGTTAAAGATG
Organism: Rana kukunoris; assembly: GCA_029574335.1. Taxonomy (NCBI): domain Eukaryota; kingdom Metazoa; phylum Chordata; class Amphibia; order Anura; family Ranidae; genus Rana; species Rana kukunoris. The sequence continues at coordinate 231,744,713 of CM056050.1, read as the reverse complement.
CTGTGGCTAAAGAGACTACAAAAAAATAAGTCGCAGCTGTGAAGTAAAGCATCACAGCTACGGCATTTGTAGAGCCCTGTCTAAATGTATTTTTAAGATTTGGGTCATGGATGTGCGGTGAGGCCAGTGGCTGGTGAGGCACTGGCTAGTATCAGAGCCAGATACACGCAGGTTACATACGCTGGTGCGAAGTACTGAAGTACTGAAGTTTGGCACCATTCCACAAGTGTGCAATATTGTAAAGAACGACATGTTGGGTATCTACAGTATTTACTCTGCATAACATCATCTTTCACATCTTTCATGAAACAGTTTCTTTCCAAAGAACACATGTTTGAAAAGTTGCAACGACTGCCATTTTATTCCCTAGGGTGTCTGCTAAAACAATATATACATACATACATATATATATATATAAAATGTTAGAGGGTTCTGAGCAATTTTCTAGCAAAGAAATTATGATTTTAAGATGTAGGAGAGACAAGAAAAGCTTATCGGTCTATGTCTCTGTAGTGTGCCACATCCATAAGTAATAAATCAAGAAAAAGAGATCCCCTGACTGGACTTTAAAGGCACACATTTTTTTTTTACCAAATCTTGAAAAGAGACTTAGTTAGACTTACCGGTGACGGTATTTCTAAGAGCCTTTCAGGACAACCTTGGAGAGAGTGCAGTTTTGTCTCTTAATTAGGAAACACATGCTGATCTCTAAAACCCTCCTCTTCCACCATTGCCTCAGTTATTGTGGTCCGACTCTCTGGACGACAAAGCACAGAAAACCACAACACCATGATAGATTTTTAACTATTACTCTAATTATACATTTTAGGGAGGGAAATAGCAGTTGTCCTGAAAGGCTTTTAGAAATACCGTCACCGGTAAGTCTAAGTCTTTCTCAACTCGCCTTTTAGGACAACCTTGGAGAGGATAAACAAGTAACTTACCCTAGGGTGGGACTACTGCCTGCAGTACCTTCCTGCCAAAGGCTTGATCTGCGGCAGACAAGAAGTCCAACCTATAGTGCCTAAGGAACGTTAAGTAGTTGGACCAGGTCGCAGCCTTGCAAATCTGCTCGGGTGTAGCACCGGCCCCTTCGGCCCAGGAAACTGCAGTTGATCTTGTTGAGTGTGCAGCAATACCCGAGGGAGGCACTTCTCCTTTGGCTTTATAGGCTTTTATAGTTGTGAGTTTGAGCCATCTTCCTAGCGTACTTTTGGAAGTTTTTTCCCCTTTATGGGGACCTAAAAATGTTATAACGAGAGCATTTGATTTTCTGAATTCTCTTGTGACCGAAAAACTGTATTAGGCATCTTTTCACGTCTAAAGTATGAAAAGCTTCTTCCCCAGCATTAGTAGGATTTGAAGAAAAAGTGGGCAAAAATATTTCTTGTGACCGATGGAAATTTGATGACGCTTTTGGAAGGAAGGCGGGATCTATCTGAAGGATCACCCGGCCTGAAAAGATCCTTAGAAAAGGTTCTGTAATGGCCAAAGCTTGGAGTTCGCTGACTCGTCTTGCTGATGTAATGGGCACCAAAAAAAACTGTTTTGAGAATTACATTTTTCAATGAAATATCTACTAAAGGTTCAAACGGAGCTCCCGTTAAACCCTGTAAGACAACAGATAAGTCGCAACTAGGAAAAACTTTGAGGGTCACTGGTCTGTTTTGTGCAAGTGCCCTAAAAAAAAAAAAAAAAAAACGAGAAATCAAGGGTTCTCTGGACACATTTTTTTTTTAAATAAACAGAAAGAGCCGCTACCTGCGTTTTTAATGTACTGGCTACAAGTCCTTTCTCCATTCCCTCATGGAGAAACTCCAGAAATGAAACCACACTCTTGGTTTGAAAATCTTTGGAAGAACAACAGGAATTAAATTTCTTCCAGACTTTAAGGTAAATAGCTCTAGGTACCTCCTTACTACTAGACAGTAGGCTCCTTACAACTTTGTCGGACAAACCTTTGTTTTTTTAGAATGTCTTCCTCAGAAACCAAGCGTTTAGGTGTAACCTGTCTGTTTCTGGATGACACACAGAGCCCTGTGTTAGAAGGTCCTTCCTGGACAGCAATTTCCACGGAGGTTTTACGGCCAGATTCAATACTGTTGCAAACCAAGGCTTTTTTGGCCAAAAGGGAGTAATCAGAATTAGGTTGTTTTTTTCTTCCCTGAATTTCCGTAAAACTAGCAGGATTAAGGGAAATTGGGGAACAGCGAAGCACAGCTGGTAATCCCATGGATGGGCTAGAGCATCTATGCCTAGCGCATGGTCTTCTCTGTGGAGAGAAAGGAACTCCTGGACCTTTGAATTTTGTTGGCTGGCAAAAAGGTCCGTTTGAGGATGCCCCCATTCCTTGGAGATCATGTTGAATATCTCCTGATTCAGACTCCATTCCTCCTCTACTACTCTCCTCCTGCTCAGAAGGTCTGCTAGCAGATTTTGAGATCCTTTTAGGTGAACCTGTCAGGGCCCTGGCGCCGGCTCCCGGCGCGCCCCTGGTGTGCGCGCGCGTGTCCGCGCTCGGGCGCGTGCACCGGTGGTGCGCGCGCGTGCGCGGGTGGTGTGCGCGCGGCGGGAGCGCGCGCGTGCACGTTGGCGCGAGTCTTTGGCGCCAATATGCCTTTAAAAGGCAGTCAGATACAGCAGCCCCTTGCTGTCTGATCTGCCAAAATACCCTGTGATTTAAACCTGAATCTGCATCTGAAGTACCTGACCTGATCTTGACCCGGCTACGTTTGACTCTCCGTATCTCTCCAATCCTGACCTCGGCCTGTTTGGACTTACCTTCTGTTACCATTACCACCGCTGCCAGATCTTCTGCCTGAACACCCGACTACGCCTGCCTGTTTAACCCTTCGCCTGCTCCCGTGTTGACCTCGGCCTGCCTGACCCAGCTTACGTCTCATCCTCCTGTTCACTTCGCTCCACACCAGTTCTGAAGTCACCTGCCAAGTCGCATCGGGATCGCAAACCTCTGCATCTGCATTCATACCACCAGTTCCCGTATCGGAGTGCCTGTTCCGTCCTTGTTCCTGTGACCCCGGAAGAACCTGCACCGAGCTGACCTGACCTGCACCATCATCCAGGCACCCTTACCCCGCTGCGCTCCCGAGTCGCTGTTCCCACATCCAGCGTCTCCCGAACCAGCGCCGTACGAGAGGCCACCTCCTGCGACCAGGATCTGACAACCAGGTATTTACCATACATAACAGTATCAGACAGCCTTTATGTCAGATCCTGCAGGAGTAGCCCCCGCTGTGGACGAGATTTGCAAACATCTGGCATCCCTCACACAAGCTGTCAAGAACCTGCAAGATGGATATATGAGGTTAGAGGGACAAGTCCAAAACCTGTCGGGCTCCAGCGATGCAACTTCCGCAAACCCCACTAGATCTTCTTCGGCGGGCTCCGCCCCCTCAGTGGTGATGCTCCCACCCGAACCCAGAGTTCCTATCCCAGAACGGTTCTCAGGGGATCGGGCGAAGTTCCGGGCCTTCCGCAATGCCTGTGAGCTGTATTTTGCCTTGCAACCTCGGACTTTCTCTTTGGAAGCTACCAAGGTGGGATTTGTGATCTCCCTCCTCCAAAATGAGCCGCAGACCTGGGCCCACCGACTGCTGCAAGAAGACAATGTTCAGACCCAGTCCCTGCAAGCCTTCTTTGAAGCCATGGCTCTGCTGTACGACGATCCTCAACGGACCGCCACTGCTGAATCTGCCCTACTCGCGCTCCAGCAAGGCCGTAGGGCAGTTGAGGACTATGTTTCAGACTTTAGACACTGGAGCACGGATACACTCTGGAATGACGCGGCCCTCAGACACCAATTCCGCTTGGGCCTTTCCGAAGGTCTCAAGGATGAGCTTGCCCGGGTAGGGGTGCCAGAGACTCTTGAAGACCTAATCACTAAAGCCATCCAGATTGACCGCAGACTCCGTGAACGTCGGGCCGAGCGTTCCTCTCAGCCAAACCGGCCTGTGTGGATGACCACTAGGGCACCGTTGCCCGCCTCCCGCTACTTACCTCCTACCAGCATGAATTCTTCCAGTGCCCCTCCAGACACCTCCGAACCCATGCAACTCGGCCTCATGCGGCCAACGCTGCCACCTGAAGAACGGGCACGGCGCCGCCAACTAAACCTGTGCCTTTACTGCGGCGGGACCGGTCACTACGTGAGCAATTGTCCCACCAAAATGCGTAAGTGCCCTTCTCCGAATCCTGTTAATCTGTCAACCCTGCCTACCCGTACCTCCCACCTTGCTCTTCTTCTCTCGTTTCAGCTCCAGGAAAAGACAGTGCCAGTCAACGCCATCATTGACTCAGGGGCATGCAGCTGTTTCATCGACTCCGCCTTCGCTGACCTCCACCACATACCATTACGTAAAAAGGCCCATGAACTTACCGTCTTCCTGGCCGATGGCTCCCGCATAAATTCAGGACAAGTTACCCAAGAGACTCTTCCCTTGATCACCACGATTCTTCCCCTACATAAGGAACTACTCACTCTAGATGTCATCTCTTCGCCTCTGTTCCCTGTGATCTTGGGCCTACCCTGGCTCCAGGCCCACGATCCTGTAATCAACTGGAGTTCTGGAAAGGTGTCATTCGGTTCTTCCTACTGTCAACAATTCTGCATACCGGCTCCCCCTGCTCTACTTTGTATGGACACTGACCCCAACTTGCTCCAGTCCATCCCGGAGCCATACCATGAATTTGCCGATGTCTTCAGCAAGAAGGGAGCCGACTCCCTTCCGCCTCATCGTCCATACGATTGTCCAATCGAGCTCCTCCCAGGGGCTGCAATCCCTTTTGGACGCATCTTCCCGCTGTCCGAGAAGGAACAGGAGGCCCTGAAGGTGTATATCGATGAAAATCTGAGTAAAGGGTTCATTCGCCCGTCTACCTCCCCAGCAGGCGCAGGAATATTTTTCGTCAGTAAAAAGGACCAATCTCTCCGCCCATGCGTAGACTACCGGGAATTGAATAACATTACAATAAAAAACCGCTACCCATTGCCTCTGATACCGGAACTTTTTCATAAATTAAGATCTGCCACCATCTTCACCAAGCTGGACCTGAGGGGAGCGTACAATTTAATTCGCATTCGGGACGGGGATGAGTGGAAGACGGCTTTTCGTACCCGTTTTGGACATTATGAGTATCTGGTCATGCCTTTTGGTCTGTGCAATGCACCCGCGACGTTCCAACACTTCATCAACGATGTGCTTAGAGACTTTCTTGACATCTTCGTCATCGTCTACCTAGACGACATATTGGTCTTCTCCGGATCACTGGACAAACACCGCGAACACGTCTGCAGGGTCCTAAATCGCCTCCGTCTACATAGACTATATGCCAAAGTCGAAAAATGTGAATTTGAACAACAAACCATTCAGTTCCTTGGCCTGATCTTATCCCCTACAGGAATTAAGATGGATCCCAACAAAGTGTCCGCCATACTTGACTGGCCAGCACCCCTGGACAAGAAGGGGGTACAACGATTTGTGGGATTCGCAAATTTTTACAGAAGGTTCATCAGAAATTTTTCCGCGATCATCTCGCCAATCACGCAATTAACCAAACAGAACCAACGTTTCCAGTGGAATTCAGAAGCCCAAAAGGCCTTCGATACACTTAAAGGACTGTTTACATCTGCCCCGATTCTTAGCCACCCTGACCCGGCATTACCCTACCTCCTTGAAGTAGACGCATCCGAGGTAGCAGTGGGCGCTATTATCTCCCAACGCCAGGGGAACAAAGATCTGATGCATCCTGTGGGCTTCTTCTCCCGAAAACTCTCCCCAGCGGAGAGGAATTATGATGTTGGTGACCGGGAACTACTCGCCATCAAGGCTGCACTGGAGGAATGGAGGTACCTTCTGGAGGGCGCTGCACATCCGGTCTTGATCTATACGGATCACAAGAACTTAGAATACTTAAGATCCGCAAAACGCTTGAAACCCCGACAGGCCCGATGGGCATTATTCTTTTCTCGTTTTTCTTTCCACATCACGTATCGCCCCGGCTCAAAAAACATCAAGCCAGACGCATTATCACGGATGCACGACAATCCCAAGGACTTACCTGCCCCTGACACCATTCTTCGGGCCGGGAACTTTCTACTGCTGCACCATGATCTGCTTCCCCGACTTAGAGAAGCATCCACGGATTCTGCAAAACCCCCAGGTGTCACCCTGACCCCCAGAGACGGACTTTTTTGGAGAGGGAGCCAAATTTTTGTGCCAGCAGATATTCGGGTAGAGGTCCTAAAACTACTTCATGACCATCCATTGGCAGGACATTTCGGAGTCCGTAAAACCCTTGAACTGGTACGACGTACCTTCTGGTGGCCAGGCTTGGAGGAATTCTGCAAATCGTACATCAATACCTGTCCAACCTGCAATCAAAACAAGACTACAAGGAATCGAGCCTGGGGCTTACTAAAACCTCTGCCGGTACCCGATAGACCATGGCAGATGATCGCCATGGACTTTATAGTAGAGCTTCCATGTACCGAGGGGTGCACAGCGATTTTTGTAGTCGTGGATCGCCTATCTAAGATGGCCCACTTTCTCCCACTAAAAAATACTCCATCCGCTGCTGAGACTGCCCGTGTCTTCATCAGAGAAATTGTCAGACTCCATGGAATCCCTGCAAACATCGTGTCAGATAGGGGGGTCCAGTTTACATCTCGTTTCTGGAGAGCCCTGTGTGAGATTCTGAATATCAAACTTGCTTTCTCCTCGGCCTACCATCCTCAGACTAACGGACAGACTGAACGCACAAACCAGACCCTGGAGCAATATATTAGATGTTTCACCTCCTTCTCCCAGAACGATTGGGTCTCCCTGCTACCCCTGGCAGAATTTGCCTACAATAACGCCAGCCATTCGGCAACCGGACAATCCCCCTTTTTCGCCAATTATGGCTTTAATCTAACCTTCTTACCAGATTTTCTTCCAGAATCCCCAGTTCCGGCGGTGCAGAGCACGGTGGACTTCCTCAGTCGCAACAACCGGGTACTACAAGAAGCAGTAACGAAAGCTCAAGCCGACAGCAAGAAAGCCTTCGATAGGAAAAGGAGAGGTGAGCTGGACCTGCAACCGGGAGATCAGGTATGGCTTTCTACTAGTAACCTCAGATTAGCTTGTCCTTCCAAGAAACTGGCACCCAGGTTTATGGGACCCTTTCCGGTAAGAAGAAAAATCAATGAGGTTTCCTATGAACTGTCTTTACCCGAGTCCCTTAAGGTTCACCCGGTATTTCACGTATCATTGCTGAAACCCGCAACTCCTGATCCCTTTCCTGACAGAGGGGCTGGTCCACCTGAACCTATTTCAGTTGATGGCTGCGAGGAGTATGTAGTAGAAGCCATCCTTGACTGCAGGAAACGGCAGGGGCAAAATCAATTTCTGATCAAGTGGAAGGGGTACGGGCCGGAGGACAATTCGTGGGAACCCGAGAACAATATCCACGCCCAAGAACTAATTTGTGCTTTTTTTTTCTTCCCATCCTGAGAAACAGGCCCGCCTGGGCATCCGGAGGCTGCCCCTTGGGGGGGGGCAATGTCAGGGCCCTGGCGCCGGCTCCCGGCGCGCCCCTGGTGTGCGCGCGCGTGTCCGCGCTCGGGCGCGTGCACCGGTGGTGCGCGCGCGTGCGCGGGTGGTGTGCGCGCGGCGGGAGCGCGCGCGTGCACGTTGGCGCGAGTCTTTGGCGCCAATATGCCTTTAAAAGGCAGTCAGATACAGCAGCCCCTTGCTGTCTGATCTGCCAAAATACCCTGTGATTTAAACCTGAATCTGCATCTGAAGTACCTGACCTGATCTTGACCCGGCTACGTTTGACTCTCCGTATCTCTCCAATCCTGACCTCGGCCTGTTTGGACTTACCTTCTGTTACCATTACCACCGCTGCCAGATCTTCTGCCTGAACACCCGACTACGCCTGCCTGTTTAACCCTTCGCCTGCTCCCGTGTTGACCTCGGCCTGCCTGACCCAGCTTACGTCTCATCCTCCTGTTCACTTCGCTCCACACCAGTTCTGAAGTCACCTGCCAAGTCGCATCGGGATCGCAAACCTCTGCATCTGCATTCATACCACCAGTTCCCGTATCGGAGTGCCTGTTCCGTCCTTGTTCCTGTGACCCCGGAAGAACCTGCACCGAGCTGACCTGACCTGCACCATCATCCAGGCACCCTTACCCCGCTGCGCTCCCGAGTCGCTGTTCCCACATCCAGCGTCTCCCGAACCAGCGCCGTACGAGAGGCCACCTCCTGCGACCAGGATCTGACAACCAGGTATTTACCATACATAACAGAACCGCTGACAAACAATTCACGTTTAGCTACGCCCAGGACAATAACTGGTTGGCTAGTTCCATCAGACCTTGGCTCCTGGTCCTGCCTTGTTTGATCACATAGGCTACTGTTGTTGTGTTGTCTGACAAGACTTGTACTTGACAACCCTTCAACATTTGTTGAAAAGCCAGGAGACCAATAAAAATGGCTTTTAGCTCTCGCCAATTCGATGACTTCCTTGCCTCCACTTTGCACCAAGACCCCTGTGCGGTTTGCCCGTCCAGGTGGGCTCCCCATCCCCAAGAACTTGCGTCTGTTGTCAAACACTTGTCTGAAGGGAAGACCCATGAGAGACCCTTCGACAGATTGGAAAGATCTCTCCACCACCAGAGGGCCCGTTTTACTCTTGATGCTGGTTTGAAAAGTTTTTTTAGTGATTCTTGGTGAGACCACACTTGTAGGATGTTCCTCTGTAGGGGTCTGGAATGTAATCTCGCCCATTGGACGGCAGGAATTGAAGCCATGAGTTGTCCCAGAACTGCCATGGCTGTCCGTATTGACACAGAGAGATTCGTCTGGATCTGACTCACTGCAGTATAGATTTTCTCTATCTTTTCCTGAGGGAGAAACACCTTCTGGATAACTGAATCGATGGTGTAACCGAGAAACCTCAACTCCTGTGCGGGGGTCTAGGTTTGACTCCTCTAGATTCAATAGCCACCCTAGGCTCTTGAGATGAGTCTGACACTTGGAGATTTGTCACCAGCTAATCTTTTGAATCTGCAAAAAACAGGAGGTCATCCAAATATAGAACAACCGAGACTCCCCTAAGTTTCAGAGGTTCCAAGGCTTCCGCCATCACCTTTGTGAAAATACTAGGGGAGGACGAAAGGCCGAATGGCAGAGCCCTGAATTGTAGATGCCAAATTGAAGTCCCTAGATTGATAGCCAGGCGGAGAAACCTTTGGGAGTCCTGAGCTATTGGTACATGTAAGTAAGCATCTCTTAGATCCAGAGATGCCATGAAGCACTCTGGTGTTAACAACTTCGTTATGGAGTGAAGTGTCCATGCGAAAGTGCTTGTACCGTATTGACTTGTTCAGGATCTTAAGATTCAGAATTAGGTGAAATTTGCCTGAGTGTTTCTTTACTAGAAATATATGGGATTAAAACCCCCTTCCCTCCTGTTGTTTTGGGACCTGGACAATAACTTCCTGTTGGATCAGATCCTTTAAAAGGTTCATCATAGCGGAGGCTTTTTCCTGATCCCTTGGTAGGGCTGTGACATAAAACCTGCTTGGAGGACATTCGGAGAACTCAAGTTTGTACCCTTGTGCAATAATGTTTTTTACAAAGGGACTTTTGGCCAATAGGTTCCACTGAGGAAAGAAAGCGGACAATCAGATTGTCATTTGTCTTTTGGGGTTTGATCTTGGGGGGATCTGAAGATAATTCCTCCTCTTCCCCTACCCTTTTGTGGAAGCCAGCTTTTTTTATTCTCCTCTCTTTTTCTAGGCTTGTTGAAAAGGACGAAAATTCTTCTTAACAGGTTGTTTCTTTTTGGCAGGGAAGGCCTTCTTTTTGTCGGCTGTTCTGTCCAAAACTTTTTCTAGATCTGGCGCAAAAAGCATATCTCCTGCAAAGGATAGACTGCAGAGTTTAATTTTAGAGGCCGTGTCCCCTGTCCAAGTTTTAAGCCAGACTGCACGCCTGGCTGAATTTACTAAAGCAGAAGATCTAGCTGCCATCTTGATTGATTCAGCTGATGCATTAGCCATGTACCCGATTGATTTTAAAATCAGGGGAAAAGATTCCAATATATCTTTCCTTGGCGTGCCTGCTTCTACATGGCTCATCAGCTTTTACACCCAACACTCTAAGTTTCTTGCCACCACTGTGGAAGCCATAGCGGGTTTAAGACTGAGTGATGTAGAGTCCCAAGCCTTTTTCAACAGGGAGTCCACCCTTTTATCCATGGCGTCCTTCAATACCCCCATGTCCTCAAACGCAAGATCTGTGCGTCGAGACACCTGAAAAAAAGCCGCATCTACTCGTGGCTTTTTATTCCAGACTTATCTTCAAAGGGGAATCTCTTCCTTAAGCTCTTAGAATAGAAAGGACCCCTTTCTGGATATTTCCACTCTTTTTTAATAGTATCTTATAGAACTTTGTGGACTAGGAACACTTTATGTTTGGAGTCATCCAGCCCCTGATACATTTTGTCATGAAGAGACAATTGTACCTTTTCTTCCTGAATCTCAAAAGTAGTATAGATTGCATTAAGCAGATCATCCACTTCGTCTAAAGAGATCTTGGGCCAGATTCACGTACATCGGCGCATTTTTTGACTGGCGTAGCGCACCTCCTTTACATTAAACTGCCGCAATGTAGCGGCGCAATCAGCGTATTCTCGTTTGATTTGCGCAGAAATTAGCGCCGGTGCAACGTAATTTCAGAGGAGTAATTCAAATTGGGAAGGACGTAGGCGTGTTACATTGAAATTAGCCGTGACCCCATGCAAATGAAGGGCCGGCCGGCTCGCGCATGCGCACATGAAGCAGACCATGGTCAGCACCTCTGTGCGCATGCTCATAACTCAGGGACGGCGCAATCAGTGAAATTGGAAGTGGACCCGGGCAACTTAGTGAACTACGCAGACAGCATAAATAGACAGACACAAACGCACTTCCTTTGCAAAAGTACATCCCTTTGTATCCCTTCCTTTACAGCAAGGTGCTTTTGTTCTGTTGTTTATTAGCGTTTGTTTGTTTGTGACGTGTCTTTGAGATATTTGGGGACTGTTTTGCAGAGTGATTTTTGTCTTTTATGTGTTTTCTTTGTTGTTATTTTGTTTAAATTGTATTTTTGCTGGGCATTTTTTATTTTTGCTGGTCAATTTTTTTGGGGGGGGTTCTGTTTGTGTATGATTTTGGAATGTGGAGGTGACATTCCTGCCGGAAAAGGGGTGTCACCCTCATTTGTGGTGGAGAAGTGATCCCCAGGTCCGTGTGAATGGTGTATGAATGTACAGGGAAATAATTGGAGCCGTGGCATGGCGTTGCTGCTCACAAGTCCTGCATGGTGGGCTTGTGCCAATCTAATGTGATGAGGATGTGATGCGTCTGTGCTAGGGACCACAGTGGTGTTGCATGCATGCATTCTCATTGTGCCATGATTAATGTGTGTGTTTTACGTGCAAATGTGCCTAATGTGAGCTGGCTCCTGGCTGCTCTTCCCTCAGAAGACGGTGTAGCCTTGGTTAGGAGGGTTCCGTATAGGAGTCATGAGATGGGGTCCCAGTGCATATGCAGAGTCACCCTGAAGGGATAAGACAGGAGGATGTTAGTAGTGCATGTGCACCTTGTGATTTCAGCATCATGGGGGGGACAGTCATGCCTGCCACCCATGTCACTCACCAACCAGCCAGCTGTCCCCATTCATGTTCTGTTCGAAATCTGTGGGGATGGGGCTATGATTGTATATGGTGGTGTCATGTGTTGGGCTGGTGATGTCCTCCTGCAGGGTTTTGGTTAATTCCAGGATGGCATGAGGGGTGAATCTGAAGATGCGAGACACCTCAGAATCACTCATGCCAAAGATGTCTATGCGTGTGTGATATATCAAGTGAAGAGTGAGGGGCTTGTATCAGATTAGATTATTATATCCATCAAGGTTTTACAGGGCAGAAAGATACAAGGTTTTACAGGGCAGAAAGATTTTTTTTTACAGAAAGATAGTGAGACCGTGTTTGTAATTTGTATGTATGTTATGTATTGATGTATATATGTATGTATATTTTTGGTCAAAATGTTTATAAAAGCAAAGAAAAATATTTTGTAAAAAAAAAAAAAAATCCTCTCCCGTGCCCTCCTCCTTTGCTCATCTAAAGTCAGTAGTATAGCTATGAGCATGGATGCCACTGGCATGTTGGCATACAGATTGTTGTGCAACACATGTGACTGCTCACCTCCTCACTAACAGTGTTGCTTTCTCTGACGAATTGTCTAATTTTATACCACCTTTTATATGGTCTAATTTTAGACAGGACGTGCAGCTGTTGCGCACATCGCGTAGCCTGCGCTGCACCAACGTTCTTTTGTGGATCCCCGTAACTCCCTCATTAGCATATTTGAATAGCAAATCAATGGTGTGTCTAGTGCAGTTTTGCGCGGACGAATGCGCCTGTCTATCGAAATTACGCCGGACAAAAAAAAGTAGATTTCTTGCGTATCTCGTTTTGGGGATGCGGCGCATCGAAACGCATGCGCAAATTTAGACTTACGCCGCGCATCTCCTGTAACGCCGGCGTAATCGCTCTGTGAATCTAGCCCCTTGTATCTAGAACTTCTGCCATCTTCTTCCTCTTCCTCTTCATCTGAATCTCTGAGTACTTGTCCCTTAATCCCTGAATCCACAATTTCTGACTTAGAGGTGGAAGCTTTTGGGCTAGGTGGTGATTGCTGAGGTTCAGTTTGTACTGTTGGACTCTGAACCAACATGGATTTAACTGAACTCAAAGAACTTGTGAGTTCTTGCACAGAAGAAAATGAATCCGTATATTGCTGGGATGTCTCCTCTTCCACTAGATCCTTGATACAGGATCTACACATTGCCTTCTGCCATGTATCTCTACAGTAAGAGGGTTTTCTTTGAGGTGGACACTTCCTTTGAGGTGGTGGTTTTTTAATTTTTCCTAAAAAAAAAAAAAAACACAGAAAGGCGAGATATCTCACTTAATGGTTCTACCTATTTTGGTCTTTACCAGAAGGAAAAAACCACCACCGCTAAGGAAAGGAAAGGCCCCCCAACATAGACAAACATTACACCACCAAATGTGCAAACTGTCAGGGACCGAGAGAAGCTACCTCTGACCCTGCAGTACAGGCTCCTTTAAAGGGACACTAAAGTCAGGGCTTTTTAAAAAAAAAAAATAACAAACATGTTATACTTACCTCCACTGTGCAGTTCGTTTTGCACAGAGTGGCCCGGAAAGCTGTCTTCTGGGGTCCCTCGGCGGCTGTATGGGCTCTCGCACGGAGGAAAGCTTTTGCGAGCGCGCTCCCGTGATACAGCGGCGGCCATAGCCGCCGACTGTATCACTCGGCTCCGCCCCCCAGCGCGCCGCGTCATCCCCTCTGAATGACAGCAGCGCTAGCCAATGGCTGCGCTGCTATCAATCCGCCCAGCCTAGCCAATCAACGGCCAGGCTGGGAACCGAAGAGGACGACGTGGACGCGCCCGGGAGATTCGAACGGTCAGGTAACTACAACGGGGGCTCGGGGGGGGGCGGTGCTGTGAGATGTTTTTTTACCGTAATGCATAGGATGCATTAAGGTAAAAAAACTTGTACCTTTACAACCCCTTTAAGGAGGAACAAAACAATAATAAACATAAGTCCAAAGGGTAAAGAATCAAGGCACCACTGTACCCCTCCTACCTGGACCTGAGCGATGTCTGGGGCGCCTGTTTCTGCCATTGCTGCTGATCCCTCTTCCATCATGCACAGAGGAACGCAGCTGGGACTGTCCAATTTTTTAATTTCCCATTTTCGGCGTCATCAGTGATGGCCGGAACCGGAAGACGCCACTCGATAGGTCTGTCCCCTGGCCTCTGCGTTCCAGGCAGCGTGAACCAAGCGCCGACACGCCCCTCCAGGAAGCTGCACCACTGTGCATGACGTCACCCGCCCGCCAGGACCCAGAATGCGGAGGTGAAACCGCAACCGCGGTAACATACCATCCAGCCACCTGAGCCAAGACCTGCGGACCCTGCGCAGCTTTCCTGCAGGGCCTTCGCTCCACTGAGCAGGGAGAAGCTGGGGACTCCGGAACACCCCCCTCTCGCTAGGAGAGGGCTAGGATGGCCTCTGCACACCCGACAGAATCACAAAAAGAAAGGTAAGCTTACCCATCTCCCCTTGGAGAGAGCGCAGCTCCTCTTGGTCCACAACATGCACTTCCACCATGGCGAAGGAAACACAATAACTGAGGCCATGGTGGAAGAGGAGGGTTTTAAAGATCAGCATGTGTTTCCTAATTAAGAGGCGGAGCTGCGCTATTTCCAATGTTGTTCTGAAAGGCGAGTTGAGAAATATATGTAATTTATTATAAATGTACAAAACAAACACAGAATAAAAAATTGTTATGTATATATGGAATGTGTACAGTACAATAAAAGAGTTACAATCAAATGTAAGTAGCAATATAGGACATGATTTTTCATATTGCACCCGACGTTTCAGAGAGACAGCTCTCCTTGTGGAAAAATCAGCCTACTATATATTTGGAACTACAGTACTCTTTGTACATATCATTTTATAAGAAGTTTAAAAGCAACGGAGAAAATTGAGCAGCGTTGCATCCTGGAACTACTGGTGCACCCTTTAATAGTTATAGTTGAATTATCGCTTGGCACTTCCCATGGGAGTCCCCGTCCATCACTGCTGAAGTCAGCCCGACCATGGCCATTCAAAGAGTAATGCCGCGTACACACGATCATTTTTCAGCATGGAAAAAACGTTGTTTTTAAAAAATGTAATTTAAAATGATCGTGTGTGGGCTTCACAAAATGTTTCGGGTTCTGAAAAACGACAAAAAAAAACAAAAATCGAACGTGTTGCATTTTTTAACGCCGTTTTTCGGGTTGTAAAAAATGATCATGTGTGGGCTAAAACGAGGTTAAAAACCCGCTCATGCTCAGAAGCAAGTTATGAGACGGGAGCGCTTGTTCTGGTAAAACTACCGTTCATAATGGAGTAAGCACATTCATCACGCTGTAACAGACAAAAAAAGCGCGAATCGTCTTTTACCAACACGGAATCAGCTAAAGCAGCCCAAAGGCGAATGGAACTTACCCTTTATAGTGCCGTCGTAATTGTACGTCCCTGCGCATTGCTAGATCATTTTTTTAAAAACGATGGTGTGTGGGCAACGTCATTTTAATGATGAAGTTGGAAAAACTTTGTTTTTTCAACATGCTGAAAAACGTTTTTTTTTTCATGCTGAAAAATGATCGTGTGTACGTGGCATAAGTCACAGTAATTGGACTATACTACTGCAGCCGGTGCCCACATATATTAAACCAAGTGTGGGGAGACGCTTCAGCAACCAGACCACCTGCTGGATACATGGTCGGGCTGACTTCAGCAGTGATGGACAGGGACTCCCATGGGAAGTGCTATTGATTAACGGTTGCACCAGTAGTTCCAGGACGCAACTCTGCTCAATTTTCTCCATTGCTTTTAAACTTCTTATGAAATTATATGTACAAAGAGTAGTTCCAAATATATAGTTGGCTGATTTTTCCACATACCCCTGAGGAAGGAGAGCTGTCTCTCTGAAACGTCAGGTGCAATCCGAAAAATCATGTCCTTTATTGCTACTTACATTTGGTATAACTCTTATTGTACTGTACACATTCTATATATACATAACCATATTTTATTCTGTGTTTGTTTTGTACATTTATAATAAATTAAATTTTTTCAAGATTTGGTGAAAAACTTTTGTGCCTTTAAAGTCCAGTCAAGGGATCTAGTTTTCTTGATTTAAGATGTAGGAGAGAAGTCAGAATTGGCCTGGGTGGTAAGTAGGGGTGTCAAATTTAATCGCTGCATCGGTGCATCGCGATTCGGGTGTTCCCGATTCGGTACCGATGCATGCGACCGTAATAATCGATTATTGGCCCCGCCCCCATCCCCGCCCCTCCCGGGAGAGCACTCCGTTACGGTATTTTACCTTGAGGTGCGCTCATGTGACTCCCCGGCCCGCCTCTCTCCTCTCTGCTTTTACATCTAACGTCTCTCCTGGCGTCAGCCCCGCCCACTGACTGTAACTTTCAGATCAGTAGAAAGGCGGGAGGTGCTGACGCCAGGAGAGACTGGGCTACAGAGAGACGCGCAGCACAGAATTTTTTTACCGGACCGATCAGACCCTGCCTGGCTGAGCCTGCCCTGATGAGTGCAGTATTAGTCTGTCTGCAGTTCAAAGCCGCCTGCTATATTAAATTTATAAAAAGGGCCAGGCAAGGTTGGCACACAGTGACTGACTCGCTAGACTGCTCTCTCTCTCAGAGAGAGAGAGAGACAGAGACAGACAGGCGACAGCTTGCAGGACTCATCGTCTCCCCTGTCCCCTCACTTCAGTCACAGACAGTGCAATCCAGTGATCTAGTCGGGGCCACTTGAGTGAGGGGGGTGCACTGCTGAGAGAGAATGAATTATAGTGACCCCTGCCCTGGCTGCAACATCCATCCATCCATCTCTTGACTGGATGCTATCTATGTGATGTACAGGCAGACAAGAATGGCAGTGGTGATTGTACAGAATTACAGATGTTCACAATCTGTCTTGCTATCCTGTACCCTGTCTGAATCCTCTGACCACCTCCTGTCTGCCATCCTCTGACCATCTCCTGTCTGCCATCCTCTGACCACCTCCTGTCTGCCATCCTCTGACCACCTCCTGTCTGCCATCCTCTGACCACCTCCTGTCTCCCATCCTCTGACCACCTCCTGTCTGCCATCCTCTGACCACCTCCTGTCTGCCATCCTCTGACCACCTCCTGTCTGCCATCCTCTGACCACCTCCTGTCTGCCATCCTCTGACCACCTCCTGTATGCCATTCTCTGACCACCTCCTGTATGCCATTCTCTGACCACCTCCTGTATCCTGTCCGCCATCCTCTGACCACCTCCTGTATGCCATTCTCTGACCACCTCCTACCTCCTGTCCGCCATCCTCTGACCACCTCCTGTCTGCCATCCTCTGACCACCTCCTGTCTGCCATCCTCTGACCACCTCCTGTCTGCCATCCTCTGACCACCTCCTGTCTGCCATCCTCTGACCACCTCCTGTCTGCCATCCTCTGACCACCTCCTGTCTGCCATCCTCTGACCACCTCCTGTCTGCCATCCTCTGACCATCTCCTGTCTGCCATCCTCTGACCATCTCCTGTCTGCCATCCTCTGACCATCTCCTGTCTGCCATCCTCTGACCATCTCCTGTCTGCCATCCTCTGACCATCTCCTGTCTGCCATCCTCTGACCACCTGTTCTGTACCCTGTCCGCCTCTCTGATCATCTCCTATAGCATGTCTGCAGTCTCTGATCATCTCCTGTTGCATGTCCGCAGTCTCTGAACGTCTCCTGTACTATGCCCGCAGTCTCTGACCGTCTCCTGTACTATGCCCGCAGTCTCTGATCGTCTCCTGTACTATGCCCGCAGTCTCTGACCGTCTCCTGTACTATGCCCGCAGTCTCTGACCGTCTCCTGTACTATGCCCGCAGTCTCTGACCGTCTCCTGTACTATGCCCGCAGTCTCTGACCGTCTCCTGTACTATGCCCGCAGTCTCTGACCGTCTCCTGTACTATGCCCGCAGTCTCTGACCGTCTCCTGTACTATGCCCGCAGTCTCTGACCGTCTCCTGTACTATGCCCGCAGTCTCTGACCGTCTCCTGTACTATGCCCGCAGTCTCTGACCATCTCCTGTACTATGCCCGCAGTCTCTGACCGTCTCCTGTACTATGCCCGCAGTCTCTGATCGTCTCCTGTACTATGCCCACAGTCTCTGACCATCTCCTGTACCACGTCTGCAGTCTCTGATCATCTCCTTTAGTATTTTGGGGGGAGAGCCATTCGCACTTGCGCAGCAATCGTGATGCATCGCGGAATCGAATCGAATCGTGGACTTGATAATCGTAATCGCATCGAATCGTGAGACCGGTGAAGATGCGCAGCCCTAGTGGTAAGTGCTTATTTACCATAAGTAATATACAAAAAAGAATTATATTTTTTTTAAGGTAGTTTACTATATTTTCAAAAACTGTACTTAAGCAGGTGGCTTAACACAGTTAAGTTATAACTTCAAACCAGTAATTTCACACTAAAGAGATAAATAATAAACTGTGTTATAACAAAGCATTATAATACATGATTTAGCTTTATTAAAACAGTACCTTTTCAGCAGCAGAAGATCCTCATTCTCCCTCTTAACTGTGTGTAAAAACATGGGATTATGTGTAAACCTTATACCCAAAAACCCATGCTTTTTCCTTCTAATTAAGGGCCAGATTCTCGTAGATGCGCGCCTAATTATGCAGGCGTTGCGCATCTCAGATGCACTACGCCGACGTAACACGGAGTGGCAAGTACCGTATTCCCTAAGTAAATGCGCTCCAAGATGCGCCTGCGTCGCGTAAAATCATGGGCGTAATCCGGCGCAACTCCAAAGTAGGAGGGAAGTGGGCGTGTTGCATTATAATGAAGTGTGACCCCATGCAAATGCAGGCCGGGACGAACGGAGCATGCGCCGTGACATGGATGACCCGCGCCATGACGTGGTTGACCCGCGCCGTGACGTGGATGCCTTCTGCGCATGCGCAAAGCCTCCCTACGATGCCCCGTCGCAGGGTATATAATGCGCCCACACATGCGCCCGTGCAGCGCAAACGTCTCCCATTTTTTGGATAGTGACGGCCAAAGTTTGTGCTGGACAGGATGACAACCGTGGTTAAGGAGAGGAGGAAGAAGAATTTCTCCCCAGAGGAGAGGGCCCTTGTCGTCAGGGCCATGGAGAAGTTTGATTCGCGGCTCCATGGTGCTGACAGTGCCCGGACCAGCAAGTCCCGGAGGGATCAGATTTTAATGAGGGTCGCGTGCCAGGTCAATGCCCTCTCTCATGAGGTCCGGACACCGCAGGACATTCAGAAGAAAATGAATGACCTGCGGCGTCATGTGAAGGGCAAGCTGGCTGCCATAGCTCGGCATGCCAAGGGCACTGGAGGGGGCCCACCCTGCCCTGTCCGCCTGACTGAGGAGGAGAAGGTGGTTGCCCGCTGCCTACAGACGGAGCAGGTAGAGGGAGTTGGGGGCTATGAGTCCCAGAAGCCAGCCGTGAGGACAGGTAAGTGTGTTTTATATTCTATCTGTTGTGTACATGTATGGGGGTGGAAGGGAACATGTGCCAAGTGTGTGGCTCCACCAACATGGGCATCTTTTGTGTCATCCACAGATGTGCAGGAGGGAGCGGGGCCATCTGTTGATGCCAGGGCCCAACAGGATCCATCCCCTGAAGATTCAGTCCCTCTGGCTGCCCCCCTGGAACAGGACTTGGAGGGAAGTGGGCACACCTCAACGGAGGAGGTGGTTGAGGAGGGTGTGGTAGTCCAGGACCAGGCCCTCTATGTTGTTGTGGAGGAGGATGGTGGGTTGGCCGGACCAGCCCAGGCTATTCCTCTACCTGTAGCGTCCCCCTCCAACCTCTCCAGTCCCTCTCTTTCCCCCCCCCCTCATCTCCGGCCCCTCAACATCCTCCCCTTATGCCCGGACCCCTGCCACTCCCCGCAAGGCGACGTGCAAGACCAGGGGTGTTCATAAGGTCCTGCCGGAAGAGCTGGTCAGACAGCAGGACCAGCAGAATCAGCACCTGGCCGAGGTCGTGGAGGAGATGAGGCGCCTGGCCGACAGCCTGGCATCCTCGGACAATATTACTGATGCCATCCAGGATGTTGCTGTTAACAGCGCAGCAACGCTGACCAGCTTGGGGGAGCTGCAGGAAAACACCTCGGAACTTGTGGGGGAGGTTCGTGCCCTGCGCCTTGCTGTCGAGGCGCAGACTGCTGTGCAGACCCGCATAGCGGTTGCCCTGGAGGGCATGCAGGCAGCCAGGGAGGGACGTGGGGATGCTCCTCCTCAACCTGCTGCCCCCCCCCCCCACTGTGGCTGCCCCCAGGCAAGTGAGGGGCAGGACCCGTGGCACCAGGCAGAGCCCCCGCCAGGCCCATTAATTTTATTTTTCTTTATTATTATGCTCTGGATAAGAGCTTTTTTTTTTTTTTGGTGCTCTGGATAAGAGCTTTTTTTATTTATTTTTGTGCTCTGGATAAGAGCTTTTTTTATTTATTTTTGTGCTCTGGATAAGAGCTTTTTTTATTTATTTTTTAATACTGCACACGTTGCAGTGTGAATGGTGTGTGAATGTGAGAGGGTGGCACTCCTGACAGTAAGGGGTGTCACCCTCGGCCGTGGTGGTGAAGTTAACCCCACGGCTGTATGAATGATGTGTGAAAGGTGTATGAATGGACAGCAACATCATTGGGGCCTTGACGTGGCGTTGCTGCTCCCAACTCCTACATGCTGGACTTGGGCTAATCCAATGCGATGTGCATGTGGTGTGTGTGATCTAGGGACATCAGTGGTGTACACGCGTGCATTGTCTGTGTGGCATGCTGTATGTGTGTGTTTAACGGTCAAAGATTCGTAACATGAGGACCCTCCTGACTGCTCTTCCATCAGCTGACGGGGTCTCCTCTGGCGGGGGGGGCTGTGTGGTTGGGGGGTCAGGTCATCACGTAGGGCAATGTGCAGGCCCTTTCGCATGGCAAAGTTGTGCAGAATACAACATGCACCAATGATCTGACCCACAAAGTTGGGGGAATACAATAGGGCCCCCCCAGACTTATCCAGGCATCGGAAACGGGACTTCAGGAGGCCAAATGTGCGCTCCACCACTCCACGGGTTTTGATGTGTGCTTCATTGTATCTTCTCTCTCCTCTGGTTTGGGGGTTCCGGAAAGGAGTCATGAGATGGGGTCCCAGTGTATATGCAGAGTCACCTGTAAGGGAAAAGACAGGAGGATGGTAGTCATGCATGTGCCACTTCTGTTGTGCATCATGGGAGGGGATAGTCATGGCTGCCACCCATGTCACTCACCAACCAGCCAGCTGTCCCCATACATGTCCTGCTCAAAATCTTCTGGGATGTTGCTTTGACGGTAGATGTAGCTGTCATGGCTGGACCCGGGGTCTTTGGCACGGACGTGCCATATGAGGTATTTGGCATCGGCTATCACCTGTACGTTGATGGAATGCCAATGCTTCCGATTGCGGTATATGTGCTCTGTGGCACTGGGGGGCTGGAGTGCCACATGTGTGCAATCAATGGCCCCGATGGTGCGTGGGAATCCGTCAATTCTGTAGAAATCTGTCATTGCCTTCTGCCGCAGGTGCACAGTGGTGGGTCTGATGAACTGGTTGGACATGCGTCTGAGGATTGCGGGGACAACCTGGTGCAGACATCTGCTTATGCTGGTTTGTGACATCCCAGCCACCACTCCACTTGTACGCTGGAATGATCCACTGGCCAGGAAATGCAGTGTTGCCAGTACCTTCACCAGTGGCTGCAGTGCACGTGAGCGGTATGTCTGGCTGGTGATGTCATCCTGCAGGGCTGTGGTTATTTCCAGGATGGCAGCAGGGCTGAATCTGAAGATGCGATACACCTCCTCATCACCCATGCCAAAGAGCCTCATGCGCGCTCGGTAGATCCTCTCACGTGCCCCCCTCCTCCTACTCCTCCTTCTATGTGCCTCTTCCTCTGCATACCTTAGTAGTGATAAGACCATGGCTGGCCCTGGCATCATTGGCATACGAATGTGTTGTCCAGTAAGTGTGATTGCTCAGCTAGTCCGTTACGGTGCTGCTGTAGTTGCTCTCCAGCTGACTTGCACACGGCCTTGAGCAAAGTTACCCGTGCTTTTATGAGGGGTATGTTTACTCAAGGCTTTCGAGTTACGCGCACCACGAGTAGCCAACGCCGGACGCGCGTAGTTTCGGGAATACGCGCATCTCCCTCATTTGCATATTTGCATGCTAATTCAATGGGAACTGAATATTTTTCATGCGTAACTATGCGCCTACGCCGCGCTAGCTTAATGCATTTTCGCCGCACAGACGGAATTTTTTTTCGCGCGTATGTGGTTCTGTGTTTACCGCGTATCGATACGCAGGCGAACATTTACTATTACGCCGCGCATATACATTTACGCAGGCGTAGCGCCTCTGAGAATCTGGCCCTAAGAGGGCAGGGCTGGGCTGGAAGGGAGCATTTGTCTTTTAGACACTTGCCCCCTTCTACGACACTGCAGTGAGAGCACAGCCTCCACTGCAGCATTTTTATTGGACAGTTGGTCCAAGGCTCCAAGCTGTCCATTGAGCTCAGTACCTCAAACAAGAAGTAAGAGGCAATGTGTGTTCATCCTCTCAGTCTGCTGCAAACAGAGTGTGCAAGCTTGTATTTAAACTGCCCATGCTGTAGCTTCTGACAGGCTGCACAAGAAGCCCCGTATCTCAGGAACCGTAGGTCCTAGGAGCCCCAAAGTTTGACCAGTGGTGGGGTAGGTCTATACGATCCCCGAAAACACCGTAATTTTTTGCTCGTTTTTTTTTTTTTTTTTTTGGCAAATGGGTCTATCTTAACCATTTAAGCCCCGGACCATTTTGTAGCTAAAGGACCAGGCCCCTTTTTGCGATTTGGCACTGCGGCGCTTTAACTGACAATTGCACGGTCGTGCAACGTGTCTCCCAAACAAAATTGACGTCCTCTTTTCCCCACAAATAGAGCTTTCTGTTGGTGGTATTTGATCACCTCTGCAGTTTTTATTTTTTGCACTATAAACAAAAATAGAGCGACAATTTTAAAAAAATGCAATATTTTTTACTTTTTGCTATAATAAATATCTCCCAAAAACATATTAGAAAACATTTTTTTTCCTCTGTTTAGGCCGATACATATTCTTCTACATATTTTTGGTAAAAAAAAAAAAAAAACGCAATAAGCGTTTGATTGGTTTGCGCAAAAGTTATGTCTACAAAATAGGGGATCGCTTATGACATTTTTATTATATATATTATTTTTTTTACTAGTTATGGCGGAGATCATCAATTTTTATCGTGGCTGCGACATTATGGCGGACACATCAGACACTTTTGACACTATTTTGGGGCCATTGTAATTTTTACACTGAAAAGTGCTATAAAATACACAGATTACTGTGAAAATGACACTGGCAGTGGAGGGGTTAACCTGTAGGGGGCGCTGAAGGGGTTAAGCGGTTCCTAGGGAGTGATTACTGTGTGGGGGCGTGGCTTGGCGTGTGATATCACCGATAGTTGTTCCTCATGACAGGGCACAGACGATCAGTGTCAGTCACACTAGGAAGAACCGGGAAAGGTTTGTTTACACTTACCTCTCCCCGCTCTTCAGCTTTGTGACCTGATTGCGGGACACCGGCGGAGATCGGGTCCACGGGTCCTGCAGGCACGGTAACGGAGCACAGGAACATTTCCCCCATCTCCAAAATCAACACTGTGCCAACCATTTTTGGTTATAGTTTAGCAAGTACAATTGTATACATATTTCACAGATAAATATAATCCTGTGTAAGTGTGCAGACTAAAATTCCAGGCACAGGGATCTTAAACATGCTAAAAATGACTGCAAATCCCTCGATAAGTATGATTCAGACAGATTTACACTATGTGCTGCTGTTGGTGCTTGCTTTACAAAATGTCCCTATGTGCAGAAAAGGACATTTGCTTTGGGGGTGGGGATGAAACAGCAGCTGCCACATCTAATCCATTGGCCAGCTGTAATGCAGGGTGAAACAGCATTGATGTCTAACCTGAACATAGCTGTCATTTTAGAGAATGCATAATAAATGCAAAATTAGGGTCTGAGCTTCTTAATCTGAACACCAAAAAAAGGTTCCAAAGTAAGTAATAAACACACCACACAAAGATCCAGGCTATCAGCACAGCCATGAACATAAAGCAGTTAGGAGGGAGCAAGTTACTGTATAAGAGACCGAGCCAGCTTTACTTGTAGTCATTTCAGCATTACAGCCATTGCAATGTTCTTTTGTAATAGCTGGCACTAAGGCCGGCCACTTGCAAAAAAAGAATTGGGATCCGCTCTATCTACACCTTAGGCCCCGTACAGATGAGGAGACATGTCTGACGGACCGTTTCCAGCGGACATGTCTGCTCGGATATTTGGTCTGATGGCGTGTACACACCATCGGACCAAAATCCCCTTGGATGGATAACGCGGTGACGTGGCGTTGACGCCGCCACGTCACCAATCCAGGAAGTAAAATACTTCCACGCATGCGTCGAATCCATAGGCGTACTAACTAGCGGACATGTCCGACGGACATGTTTCCAGCGGACAAATTTCAAAGCATGCTTTGAAATTTGTCCGCTGGAAAATCCTGTCCGCTAGGTCGTACACACGATCGGATATGTCCGCTGAAACTGGTCGGCAGACCAGTTTCAGCGGACATGTTCGATCGTGTGTACGCGGCCTTATAGTTTTGTGTAGAGCCATGTCATTATAATACATTATTAAGCTTTCTGACTGAATCAGAGAAAGTTATTTTACTGAACATTTACGATGAACACTGAAAAGTGCCCAAAATATGCACCATTATCCGCTCTTATTTTCATGGCATTTGTTTTAACTACTTCAGCCCCGAACCATATCGCTGGTCAAAGACCAGGCCACTTTTTGAGATTCGGCACTGCGACGCTTTAACTGACAATTGCACTATCTGCGGCTTGGCTCCCAAACAAAAATTTACATCCTTTTTTCCTCACAAATAGAGCTTTCTTTTGGTGGTAGTTGATCACCTCTGCTGTTTTTTTTTTTTTTTTGTGCTATGAACAAAAATAGAGCGACAATTTGGAAAAAATGCAATATTTCTTACTTTTTGCTATAATTAGTATGCCCAAAATATATATATATAAAAAAAAGTTTTCCTCAGTTTTGGCCGATACGTATTCTTCTACATATTTTTGGTAAAAAAAAACAATACCTTATCTACCCTTACCCTCCTAATTTAAACTTTTTCCACTGTTCCCATCTCTTAATGAATCCCTCTCTCTAGTATCTTCATGGCTTCGTCTTAGGTATTCCTTATAAATCTCTTCTGTTTTGTCAAACCACTCTGAGTTTTGGGCTTTCTACTTCTTTCAATTTGCTCGGCATCAAGCTTTTTCCTGCGTTCATCATATGTACAATCATTGAGTTTCTATATTCTTTAATCCAGATATCCAACCCATGAAATAGGCACGTCCATGGTTCCTTAGGTAGATCTATGTTAGTAATTTCCTTGATATAACTCAGTATTTCATGTCTACACCCTTGTATTTTAGTGGTAGTCTATCTCTCGATCTCTTCCAAATCTCTGCATCATCTTCATATAGCTGAAATCGTACTATGATATCACAGGGTATTTCTGCACTTGGTCTATTTCTCTGTCAAGTAGAGGGTTAAATATTTCCTTTATAGTTTTTTTCAGCTGTTCCCTTCTCGCTTCTGGAAGCGCTCTTATCCTTAGATTATGGCATCTTCCTTGGTTTTCTTGATTTTCTATTCTGTATTATAGTTCCCTCAGGCTGGTTTGTAAAGTTTTTAGTTCTTGTATTCCTGAAGCTTGCTTTTCGTTATTGTCCTCCGTTTCCTCCACCCTTTTCAGCAGTTGGCCCAAGTAAGCTCGCACTGTTGCGATTTCTGTCTTAAAATAATTTTTAAATCTTTTTTCTAGTTTTTCAAACATCTCTTTTATTTCTGATTTGGTTGGCAGTGTAGGTACTTTGTTCTCTTGCACCTGCTTTGCTGTCCATCCTGGCGTCCGCTTTAGTTTTTTCATGTGTTTCTCCTTTCTTTTTTGCAGACTCTTTTTTCTTTTCTTTAGTCGCTGCTTGTTTTTCAGGAACAGGGCTTTTTGGGTTTCCCTATTTTGTTAAATACTTTTGGATTGTGCTAGTGTTCAAGCTTTCCCTTGGGGTTTTTGTAGTTCTACTTCTCATTCTAGCATTTTTATAGGTAAAAAAAGAAGATGCAGGGTTTTCACAGTCAGCAGGATTTGCCAATACAACTGCAGGGTTTCCCCATTCAACAGAGTTTCACAGTCAATTTCCCAGGCATCAACAGATTTCATGTAGTGCATATGCAAAGATAAATGGACTGTGAACAGTATTATCCATTTACTCGCCTCTCCCTTATAGGTATTCCTATCAGGGGGTACACTGGGTCAGACAAGAGAATGCACATTCAGAATTTTGACAGTTAACAGAGTTTCACCGTCCATTACCAGTCCATAGGCAGGTGCAGGATTTTCCCATTTAACAGGGTTTCACAGACAATCACCCGGGCATAGGCAGATTACGTGCAAAGTATATTTAGGGATGTTTACTTACTGCTTACAGCCCGTTTTCTCACCTCTCCCTTAAAGGTATTTCCTATCTGGGGGTCATATTGTAACAGATAACAGGGTGTACATACAAGATTTTTAAGGATTTGCAGGGTTTGCGAAAGCAAATGCAGGATTTTCACATTTAACATGATTTCACTATCAATTACCAACTAGATAAGTGAAAAAATATTGGTGTCTGCACTCTGCTAGGGGTATGTGCCACAATAGTGCACAAACCAGGGGGAGGGTCCTAGGAACTAGGTAAATAATGAACAAGTGTAAACAACATGTGAAAAGTGAATACTGAAACACACAAATAAGGATAACACCATAAAACGTTATGACATCCAGACATCAAATGATTTCACGGAGTGAATAATACAAGAGTGGAATAATGAATAGTCTGTGGTACAAGTCCAAAAAAAAAAAAAAATCTGTGAGTGAAAGACCCAGAGCAGAAAGAAAACTTCCAACATAGAAAGTAAGGAATCCACTCAGGCAGAGAAAAACGCACATCAGTAAGGGATCCACTCCAGCAGAGAAAACGCACATCAGTAAGGGATCCACTCCAGCAGAGAAAACGCACATCAGTTAGGGATCCACTCCAGCAGAGAAAACGCACAGCAGTAAGGGATGACGACAAAGGATCTCAATGGCAGATGAGCATGTAAAAATCAGAGACACAACATAGCATAATCCTGTGATAGCACTAGAAAAATAATGATAAATCACACAGACATGCACTCACTTTGTGATCATGAAAGGTGGGCCCATCTCCCACAAACTCAGAGTTCGTACAGGTCCGGTATCAATGCTCAGGGTCCCCCCAGTCCCTTCTCCAGTTCCAAGTGGCCAAAAGGCAGATGTGGATGGATCTCAAGCAGGTGGCAGATGGATGTGTGAGGAAAGAGAACAGAGGAAGCACATAGCAAAGTACCGCCGTATAAAAGGTTTATTGGATCAATAGAAAAAATAAAACTCACATTTGCAAGGTAAAAACTGGGCACAAATCTATACGAGCAGCGAACTCGTCTCTCAGCCGTCAAACGTGCACGCTCTAGTGCTCCTGACGCGTATCATCATGTGACTTCTTCAGAAGTCCCCCTCTGATGCAAGGGGCATGTCTGGGCTGTCCCAGTGACGTAGCACAGTGTGTGTCAGAGGGGGACGGGGTCACGTGGCGTGTGACCCGCCTCCCCTATAAAAGAAACGTCAAGCTCCGGCACCTCATTCGCGGAGCTGTGCTCTGAATGGATGGATCTTCTCATCGCTGGACCAACCGGCCGTCGCTGGAGAGATCACCCGTCACTGGAGAGATCACCCGGCGCTGGATACAAGACAACGTTGGAGCAGGGAGCAGCATCGATCGTCTATTTTCACCGCTGGATTTTTATTTGGTTTAATTAATAAAGTAATTTGTTCTACGGTGTGTGTGTTTTTTTTTCTGAAACTATTTACACTTCCTTCATGAAATGGTAGGGGTACAGTGTACCCCATTACCATTTCACACAGGGGGGGCAGGATCTGGGGGTCCCCTTTGTTAAAGGGGTCTTCCAGATTCTGATAAGCCCCCTGCCCGCATACCCCCACAACCACCGGGCAAGGGTTGTGGGGATGAGACCCTTGTCCCCAACAACATAGGGACAAGGTGTTTTGGGGGGCACCCCAAAGCACCCTCCCAATGTTGAGGGCATGTTGCCTGGTGCGGTTCAGGAGAGGGGGGGCGCACTCTGTCCCCCCCTCTTTTCTGCGACCGGCCAGGTCAACGTGCTCGGATAAGGGGTCTGGTGTGGATTTTAGGGGGAACTCCACGCCATTTTTTTTTTAATTGACGGCGGGGTTCTTAATATCCATACCAGACCTAAAGTGTCTAGTTATTGAATTTGGGGGGACCCCCGCGCATTTTTGTCCCCGAACTCCGAACCCGAACCTTTACCAATTATTCGGGTTCGGGAAAAACCCAAAGTCCGTACCAAACCCGAACTTTACAGTTCAGGTTCGCTCAACCCTATTACCAACTCATCAGCAAATTACGAGCATTGCTTATGTAGAAATAGTTCTTGCTATTTACAGTCCATTTGCCTGTTCCCCTATAGGTACTTCCTATTAGGGGGTCACACTAGGGCAGATAAAAGGGCATGAATACAGGATTTTCACAGTTAACCAAGTTTATAAAGTGCAGGGGTTTCACCTTCAACAGAATATCACAGTCTATTTACAATGGCATAGGCAGATTTCTTGCAAAGCCCATGCAGAGATCATACCCACTGCTCACAGTCCGTTCATCAGTTTGCTAACCTCTTCTATTAGGTGGTCACACTAGAGCGGTTAAGAAGATGCACAAATAAGATTTTCACAGCCAGCAGGGCATTGCAAATAAAGATGCAGGTTTTTCACACTCAACAGGGTTTCCCAGTCCATTACCAGAGCATAAGTAGCATACATGTATAGCATATAAAAAGGATAATTCTTACTGCACACAGTCCATTAATCCATTTGCTCCCCTATATGTATTCCCCATCAGAGAATCACACTGGGGCAGGTAGGAGGATACACAAATGAGGCCTCAGAGGAGGTTGATCTGCTAGCTTTAGAAGTGTGGTAAACCACGGTCTCTTGGGCCAGAACTTCACCACCAAGATTAAATGTGTCTTTTACTAGAAATTTTGCTAAAACCTTCAAAATGAGGCGGAGGGTGGAAATGCGCAAGCCAGGCTGAAGATCTGCAGAGCGTCTACTGTCAGGGGTTGATCACCTGGGCATAGCAAAAAGAAATTTGGAACTTCTGCATTTTTCTTTTTTTTTAACTATACATTTTTTATTGTATTGAATAAGATAGTACAGTCGCATAACAAATGCATAAAGAGCAGAGTTATATTACAAATAAAACAGCAAAGAAATAAAAAGAACAGTAAAGGCCTTTCTTGTGGACATGGTATGGGCCTTGATGACCTAGACCAGCCTACCCCATCTGGGTTCTAACTGTAGGACTGGTAGGACATCACGATAAACAATAGTACAGCCTGTAACGATATAAATAAATAAAAAATAAAAGTAAAAATAAACAAAAACAGGACCACTAAGAACTAATGGAATAGTCATGGTACTACACCTGCATACAGCTTAATACTAAGCATAAATGTTTTCAAACAATCAAGCGAGAATTAAATATTGCAATCTCTTAAATAGGCAGAGGCTCTATGATGGATTAACCATGTTTCCATCTACTCCTAAAAGAGGGGATTGTATGGTTTTTGTAAGCTAGCATCAGCTCAAATTGTGCTTGGATATTCAATCTATTTATGACCGTGGTAATATTAGGTGAATCTGTGGATTTCCATAGTTTAGCAACAGTTAGTCTCGAGGCTATCAATATATGGGTCACAACAGTTCTATAAATGGTAGGGTATATCTCAAGATCAATACCCAGTAATGCTGAGGCAGGTGTAAGTGCAAGAAGGTTACCTGCAAAATCTGCTATGAAGGATGATATTGAGTTCCAAAAGCTTCTCAATGATTTGCAACTCCAAAACGTGTGTAGGAGGTTCCCAGTTTGCTCTTTGCACCTCCAACAAATGTCGGACATTGTAGGATACATTTTAGATAGCCTGTAGGAGGTTAAATACCATCTATTGGTAATTTTTTGGGCATTATCCCAGTGTTCGATGCATGAAGATGCATTTTTAATTGTTTGGAATGATTTTTTCCATTGATCCCAAGAAAAGGATACGTTTAAATTTTTCTCCCATTTTATCATATGAGTATTTTTCTCAATTGGTTGGGATGAAAGTATGTCATAGAAATATGAAATACCTTTTTTAACGTAATCCCTCTGTTGGGATAAATAATCCCAGATTATCGATGGTATCTCTAAAGTATTTTCCGGGTTGAAATGCCTCAAACGCTTACACCTTCCCAGCTTGCACATAGTGACACTTTCATAATTCAGGGGAAGGTTAACGTAAAGAAAATATCCCTGTTTGATCCAATCGTCTACTGACATTCGGATTTTACAGTAGTTAATAATTTCTGTAGGGAGGTAAATTTTTATTTTTTTTCTAAATGTCTAGATTTCGAAAGTATGTGTTTCCATGCAAATAATGTGGCCTTAATACTCAGTAGATTGGGAATGACTACTTTTGGGAGTACGATATTAGCTAACGTCAAGGTGTATAAGTCAGAATTCTTGGTGGAATCTCGTTCTATGTTCAACCATAGTTTGTCTTTCTGGGGGGGAGAACCAATATTTAATCTGATCCAGGATGGCAGCATAATAGTAATTCCTGATATCTGGTAAATTCATACCACCATGAGCTTTAATGGAGGTAAGAATAGAAAAGGCAACCCTTGTTTTTTTTTATTCCAAATAAACTAAGTTTAGCATTTAGTTGTTTGAAAAATTTAGCAGGAATTGGGATAGGAAGGCATCTAAAATAGTATAGAATCTTTGGTAATGTTTTCTGCATTTTTGATAGGTCGAGGCTAATTTGTTCTAAGAGGGGAGGGAAGTTAACATCATAGGTTTCGTTTGGATGTGGTGCAAGTCGTATTCCTAAGTATGCTACCGAGGTATTATTCCAGATGAATCCATACTGTGACTTAAAGTGGTTGTAAACCCACGCCGATTTTTTCTATTTTTGAATTGATATAGTACACCAGCTCAGCGCAATGCATTCTACATATAACACTTTTAAAAACGAGTCCTGTAAATACCTTTTTCGTGGAGTGTTTATTAGGAGCATTTCCGGGTATTGACAGTGCCATTGCGACTGCTGTGTAGTGACTCCTTTTCATACGTCATTTCCGCCCTTACTGTTTCCCTGTTGTAAATCTCGCGCATGTGCTGTATCACTGTAACCAAGCCTCGATCTCAATCTCCGTTACCGCGGAAATGACATTAGTTGCCGTGTCTGCGGCTGCAGTGTACTCCCCTTTGTGACGTCTTGTACAGTCACATGTGGGGAGTATCAGGAAGAGCTATAACAACGCGAGACTTCTCCTCTGTGTCGGACAGAGGGGAAGCTCCCTCACATTCAGTGCCGGAAGGAACAAAAATGAAAAACCGGCCACCTTTAGATGGGCCGGTTTTGATGAGCATAAGTGCGCAAGCGCGGTGACGTCATCAAAAATAAAAATACGATTTTACAGCTAACTACAGGGGTGAGTACATTTTCACAGACAGCGGTCAGCTGCCTGTGTTATGGGCCATTTTTTAAAATAATGTTATCTCCGAGGGTATACAACCACTTTAAGGCTGTCTATTAATGGAGCAGGGATATTTATGGGTAGTATGTAACATTTATTTATATTGATTTTGTAGTATGATACTTCTTTAAATTTATCTAGCGCATTAATTACTGATGGTAAGGATAATTCAGGATTGGCTAGAGTCAGTACAATGTCATCAGCAAAAAGGCCTAACTTGTGTTCATCCTGACCAATCGTAATACCTTTGATATCTGGGGAAGAGCGTATATATTCCGCTAAGGGTTCTATCGCAAGGGAAAATATCAGTGGGGATAAAGGGCAACCCTGTCTGGTCCCGTTAGTCAGTGCGAAAGTTCTAGAAAGCATACCTGAAGAGAATACTTTAGCAGTGGGATGAGTGTATAAAGTCATAATGGCAGAGTGTATAAATCCTTGAAGGCCGAATTTAGATAAAGTGTGTGAAATATACCCGCAATGCATTCCGTCGAATGCTTTTTCAGCATCTAATGTTAATATTAGGGCGGGCATTCGATCATTGTGTATTCTGTTAATAATATTCAACATTCTTCTAGTGCTATCGGGAGCTTGTCTACCTTTAACGAAACCTACTTGGTCAGGTCTAATTAATGAGGGGGTGATGTTAACTAATCTATTCGCCAGAATTTTTGCATACATTTTAAGATCGGAATTTAGTAAGGATATGGGTCTGTAATTCAAGGGCGAGGCAGGATCCTTGTCAGATTTTGGAAGTGTTATTATTACAGCTTCTAGAAGTTCATTTGAGAAAGTTTTTGAATTTGCTGCTTGGTTGAAAAGTCTGGATAAATATGGGGTCAAAATATCCTTAAAAGCCAAGTAATATTCACCTGTTAGGCCATCAGCACCAGGGGCCTTATTTTTGGGAAGATCATTTATGACTTTCAAAATTTCTTCATTAGAGATTGGTTTATTGAGATTATCTAAGGATATTGGGTCGATGGAGGGTAAATTGAGATTATCTAAGGATATTGGGTCGATGGAGGGTAAATTAACAGTATCTAAAAAACATTTTATTTTATTAGTATCGGGTTGAAGGGTGTTAATATCTTCTTTAAGGTTGTATAAATCTTCATAGTACTGTGAGAATGCATCTACAATTTCTTGGGGATTGAACATTATTTTTCCCGATTTGTGGTGGGTAAGTTTAATAATTTTATTTTTTTTGTCTACGCTGGCATAATTGGGAAGCTAATAGTTTACCCGCTCTGTTACCTTCAGAGTAATATTTTAAATTAAGTTTCTTAAAGTACTTCTCATGGTCAGTCATTAGGATAGATTTGAGTTCCACTCTTAGTTTGGAAAGATGACGTTCCAAATTAATATCTAGAGGATTTTTTTTATGTAGTACTTCTTGGCTTGCAATCTCTTTTAGTAATGAGTTTATTTTGATGTTTCTATTTTTTTTTACCCTGGCGGTTAATTATATCAGGAGACGGGGGGCGTGGCCTGGACGGCATGGTGTGAGGAGTGTTCTGCGGGAGCTCCGCTCGCTAAGAATCCGCTACTAACTATCCTGGGGCTTCTATTGCCTATTTTCTCCCCGATCACTGGGCTTGGTTTTTTCTCATACCTGCTGGGACCGTCGCCGTCGAAGAAAAACTCGGAAGCGGCCGCTAAGCTGGCCAAATACCGGCATGACAAGGAGGGTGCGGAGGAAGATGGCGCCGGCACCTCTGCCCCCACTGACTCGGCGGCGGATGATACGGCACGTGTCCTCGAAGCCATCTCGGATTGTAAAAGCTCCTTGACGGGCAAGATTGAGGAGGTGAAGGTGGACGTGTCACTCCTCCGACAGGACATGCAGAAGCTTAGGGATCGGCTCACGGAGGCGGAGACCCGTGTCGGCCACGTGGAGGATGACATACCGCCATTACAGGTGGCGGTGGAACAGCTCCAACATCAGCTCACCGTGGTCCTGGCGAAGCAGGACGACATGGAGAACCGCCTCCGGAGGTGCAACCTTCGTTTTGTGGGCCTCCCTGAAGGTGTGGAGGGCAGGGACCCGCCGAGATTTTTGGAAAACCTGCTGGTGACCACGTTCGGCCGGACTGAGTTCTCCCCCTCCTTTGCGGTGGAGAGGGCCCACAGATTGGCTGCCAAACCTCCTCCCCCGGGTGGGCCACCACGGACTTTCATTGCTAAAATGCTCAATTTCCGTGATCGAGATGCTGTTCTCCGTCTCACCAGGCTGCAGGGTAACATCCCCTTTGGGAACGTCGAGATCAAGGTGTTCCCAGATTTCTCGGCGGACGTTCAGAAGAAGAGGGCCCTCTTCGCCGAAGCCAAACGCCGCCTGAGGATCCGTCACTACTCCTATGCTATGCTGTTCCCAGCTCGGCTGCGCGTTGTCGGTGAGGATCGAGCGCATTTCTTTGATACCCCTGAGGCTGTCTTCACCTGGCTGGAGAATGCTGGACCACCGCCCCGGCAACCCACATAGATCCTGGCTCTCTCCCCTCTCTTTTTTCCCTTGATTGGGCGCAGCGGGATGGAACTCCTCTTCTCCGATTCTCCGGAGGCCCTGGACTACTGCTCCTCTCAGGTACTGTGTTCCCTGCCCCCCCTGTCTGAGGCCATTTGTTCACCTTGTACCCCCGTGCCCATCCCCTCCTGACTCTCCCTTCTTCCGCCCCTGCTGCTGCCCTCCTCCGGCCCTGAGCCAGATACGGTCCCTGTGCAATCCCTCCCTGTCTCCGTTTCCCTGCCCTTGCTACATGCTATCCCACTGCGGCCCCGCTTTATTGGTTGTTAATAGCGAGCTGTCCCGTCGTGCTGGCACCCGGACTATGGACTCACACTGCTACATCCTTGTGTTCCCCGTGCGGACAGTGTCCTGGAGTTCTAACGCCGGGGGCCTCACTCCTCGCATTGATGTTGGTTAGCCAGCGAATGTTCGTCCCCCTAGTTGCGGTGGATCACACCGTCTTTCTAATATGTACTCTATGCCTCATGGCTCAAGTATGGTTTCCCTGGTCTGGCCGGACGTGTCGGGCTCCACTGCGCCGTTGTGTTGTGGGCGACTTCTCCGGACACCCCAGTGCTCTAAGTTGGTGTTTTCACCTGTTTTGTGGTTGTTTTTTCTCTAATTTTGTGTTTGTTTTTATTTACATAATCTTTGGTCATGTGTTTTTTGTTATGCGGATTGTCATTAATGTCTCTCTGCAGGGGGTGGCGGGTGGGGTTTGGGACATTGCATTGTACAGCATTGATGTGCCCTTGTTTTATTTTTATTGGTTGCTATGGCCTCCTGGCCTGGGCGCTCTGGGCTTTGTGTGTGGTACCCGTGTCTCCCCCCTCTTCCTTGATGGGGTGGGCGGGGGTGCCTGCGCGCTGCCCTGGCGCGCCCGGGACATTCTTAGTAGATGCCTGTCATGCCTGGGGTAAAATTCCTGACGTGGAATGTGCGAGGCCTCAGGGCCCGCCCGAAACGTACTGCAGTTCTCTCATACTTGAAAGCCCAGCATGCAGATGTTATGGTCCTAGTTGAGACTCATCTAACAGGCCAGCTCTTGATGTCCCTTAAGAAGCCGTGGGTAGGCTGGGTGTATCATGCTCCTTACACCGCAAATTCTAGGGGAGTGGCGGTGCTTGTCACTAAATCTACTCGATTTGTGTTACTTACGCTTCAATCCGATCCCCAGGGTAGATATGTATTTTTGCATGCTAAAGTGAATGGTTTGGAAGTTCTTATACTGGCTATCTATATACCCCCCCCCCTTCCAGTTCTCTGTCCTGACCGAGGGTTTGGGGTTCATGTCACAATATCCCTGTGTGCCGGCGATCTGGCTGGGGGATTTTAATAATGTCCCTAGTACTGATCTTGACAGAGTATCTCTTGCTCCCCCGGATCGCCCCACTCACTCCTGACCAGGTTTGGTAGACTTCTCCTTGACATGGAGCTTGTGGACACGTGGAGACACTGTCGCCCACTGGATAAGACGTATTCATGTTTCTCGTCGACACATAGCTCCATGTCGAGGATTGACCTCATATTGGTTTCTCGTACCCTTCTTCCGATCTTGGGTGATGTGGGGTTCAATCCCCGAGTCCTTTCCGATCACGCCTCCTATTGGATTGAGCTCTGCATCGGACCTCCCCCCTCCTCTTATAACTGGAGACTCAATCCCTTTTGGCTATCGGTCATCCCCGACTTGGAGGAGGCTGGTGCTGAGTGGGATTCCTTCTTCCTGGACAATACAGATTCAGCGCCCTTTGGGGTGGTCTGGGACTCCTTCAAGTCCCACGCCCGTATGGTCCTATCAACGCATAGCCCACTATCGTAGAGCCTCGGCTCGGGTGGTCGAACAGGCGGAGCACTCCCTGGCCGAGGCGGAGAGGGAGTTTACTTCTGCTCCCTCCTCGGCCACGGCGGACGCCTTAAAATTACAGTCCAGAGTGGTGAATGGTCTCCTATTCGAGAGGGCAGAAAGGAAAATATTCTATGGCAGGCAGAGGGTGTATGAGTGTGGGGAACGCGCGGGACGCTTACTGGCTTATTTGGCCCATCTGGATCATAGACCTCCCACGGTGGTTTCCCTTCGGGATGCTGGTGGGGTACTGCTCACTGATCCGGATGCGGTGGCTGAGGGGTTCCGCTCTTTCTTCGCCTCCCTGTACTCCTCTGGTGTCACGACCAGCAGGGCGGAGACGTCCGCTATGCTGGCCGATATAGAGTTACCCGTTCTTTCGGCTTCCCAGTTGGAATCTTTGGAGGCTCCTGTCACCGTGGAGGAAATCTCAAAGGCAATCTCCCTACTTAATACTAACAAAGCGCCGGGCTCGGACGGTCTTCCCCTTGAATTTTTTAAGATGTATGGTGATTCTTTGATACCTAGGCTTCATGACCTTTTTTCATATATTTTTTCGTCGGGCTCTTTACCGGCCTCCATGACCGAGGCCTGCATCGTGCTCATTCCCAAACCCGGTAAAAATTTAGAACTTCCTGAATCCTACCGCCCAATATCCCTTTTACAGTTGGACATCAAAATCCTTGCCAAGATCCTGGCACTACGTCTCAACTCGGTAATCCTTACGCTGATCCACCCTGATCAGGTTGGGTTCATGCCTGCCAAAAAACACGGCCTATAACCTGCGTAGACTTTATATGAACTTACAGGCTGAACATGATCAGGTGGGCTCTAGAGTCGTGGTGTCCTTGGATGCCGCTAAGGCATTCGACTCTGTTGAATGGGTCTACTTGTGGGAGTGCCTTGCACGCTTTGGCTTTGGGCCCAACTTTATTAGGTGGATTCATCTTTTATACCAAAACCCGTGTGCCAGGATCTTGGTCAACGGTCGAGTTTCAGCCCCCTTTCCCCTTTCCAGGGGAACCAGACAGGGGTGTCCCCTCTCCCCACTGCTATATGCTTTGGCGGTGGAGCCCCTGGCCTCCTCCCTTAGAGCGCATCCTGGGGTTTGTGGTCTTCAGCGGGGGGCTCTGGTAGAAAAGATCAGCCTTTATGCAGATGACATGCTGCTGTACCTGACAGACTCCGGTCATTCCCTTCAAACTGCCCTTGCGGTCATTGAGGACTTCGGGCGTCATTCTGGCCTGAAGATCAACTGGGACAAATCCCAGATTCTTCCCATTGATGTGAGTGCCCCCTCGAGGCCTCAAGCCTCCTCCCCTCTCCTCAGGGTCAGCTCCCTGAAATACCTTGGGATTCACATATCTAGATCCCCTGAGGATTTTGTTCGCCTTAACCTGGAACCGTTAATCCTATTTTTAAAATCCAAAACACAAATCTGGGCTAAACTGCCCTTGGGGGTCATGGGCCGTGTGAACTTGATTAAAATGATTCTCCTCCCCAAATTCCTATATGTCTTTTGGCACTCCCCCGTGTATCTTCCCCTTAAAATTTTTAAGACCATCGATGCGATCCTTAACTCATTTGTGTGGGGCTCCACTCGCCATAAATTGTCCTGGCCGGCGCTCAAGAACCCGACTGAGTTGGGTGGGGCGGCGGTGCCCGACTTTAATTTATACTACCTGGCGGCACAGCTCTCCCACTTTTTTTATTTTGACAAATTGGATAGGGACCGCTTCCTCGAATGTTTGTGCTCCCTCCGTGCTCCTGGGCTCTCCCACCCCTTTCAGGTCCTCTTTAGGAACTTCGGGGGCACGTGGATACTGGGAGACCGCAGGGGCCTGCTCTACCACTATTGTAAGATCTGGGAGGTGGCGAGCCGCAAGTTGAAGGCTCCGGCTACCCATTTCTACACCCCACTATGGGATAATCCTGGCCTGGGCGAGCTGCTCTCCGTCCCTGACTGGACTCTTTGGTCGGACCGGGGAGTACGGTATCTATCCGACGTGTATCAAGGAACTATTCTAAAGTCATTTCAGCAACTCAAGGATGCCTTTGCTCTCCCTAACTCAATGCATTTCCGTTATCTCCAACTCCGACATGCCCTCCGTGCACAGTTTGGGGACATACCCCCTAGTGTAGAAAAGCTTGATGTGGTTCGTACCATTACAGGCCAGGACTCCCGCAAATTGATTTCAATTCTCTACTACTCCCTTCTTCGACCTCCTGCTGTGACTCTGGCCTATGGACTTAGGGACCGCTGGTCCAGAGACGTGGGGGAGTTTGTGGATGATGAGTGGGAGGATGCGTTGGAGACCACAAAAAAGGTTTCCCCCAGGTTGTCGGACCGCCTTACTCACCTGTTTCTGTTGCATAGATCCTACCTTACCCCCATACGTTTAACTAAATACAAGCCTGAGTATAGTCCGCTATGCCCCCGATGCGATAGCCCCTCCAGTAATTTCTTCCACCTTCTTTGGTCCTGTCCTGTTATACAGGACTACTGGTCACATGTGGTGAAGTTCATTCACGATGAGATGGGATCTCCCCTTACCCTATGCCCCAAACAGTGCCTGTTGGGAATATTCCCGGACCCAGACTCTGACAAACACCACAAAACTTTCCTCCAAGAATCACTATTTACAGCCAGATTGCTCATAGCGAGAAAATGGCTCCGGGCCCTGCCCCCGACCCTTCAGGAATGGATAGTTGCAGTCAACGCCCTATTGCCATATAAGAAAGAAATATATGCACACAGGGGCTGTCCGGTTAAATATGATAAAGTGTGGGGAGATTGGGTGGGAACTGCAGCTACTTGCGATGCCCTCCCTGACCAAACGTAATGTATTTCTTCCCTGAATTGGATTGTATGTCCCTGCTGTATGGATACCTGGCCCTATGGTTTCTTATGATAATGATGTTGCATTGCTGTCCGTGCTCTGTACCCGCCAACTATTGTATGTACTATTATTGCCATTATGTCTACCTCGCCTTTATGATTTGTAGCTCTCTGCATATTTGTTTTTTTTTTTTTTTTTTTCTTTCTTTTTAATGTGCTGTTTATGTAACCCCCTTTTTTTTTTTTTTTTTTTTTCCAACAAATAAAACACTGCTTTTTGTAAAAAAAAATTATATCAGGAGACCCCTAACTTAGGCTTTGTGGGAACACCATAAGGTAGCATCGGTAACACTATTATTGTCATTCAAAAGAAAAAATTCTTCAATGGATTCCCTCATCACAGACTGACATCTCGTCTGAGCAAGAATAAATGTGTTATTCCTCCATAAATAATTGTTGGGGGAGATTTGATCAGAATCTATTTCCATCGTAATAGGTGCGTGGTCTGACCACGTTAGATTATGAATTTTGGCGATTACTATTTTCGGTAGGAGATTTTTGTCTGTGATGAAGTAATCCAATCTGGAGTACGACTTGTGAACATTAGAAAAAAAGGTGAAGTCTTTCTCTGTAGTGTGTAAGCACCTCCATGGATCGTACAGATCTTCTGTCGAGAAAATATCAGCTAAACCTTTCCTTGGAGTTTTCTTAAGGTGTCCATATCCGGGTCTAGTGGTGCATTAAAGTCTCCACATATAATGAGATTACCTTTCTGGATTTTCTTTGCCATCTTGATCACTTTCTGGATAAACTGGTGGGGATTTTTATTTGGAGCATAAATGTTGACAATAGTATATGTGGAATTATCTATTGAAGCAACTAGAATAATATATATACCATGGGCATCTGACTTAATGTCTAATTGCTGAAAGGAAACCGTATCCTTTATAGCCGAAATTACTCCTCTTTTCTTTTTGTTGTTGTTGGAAATAAAAATATGTGGAAATTTATGATGTTGAAATTTAGGAGACTTATCCTTAGCAAAATGAGATTCTTGGATACATAGGATGTCGCTTCCAAATTTAATGGCGTCAGTCCATAAAGCTCTCCTTTTGTATGGGCTATTGAGGCCCTTCACATTCATTGACAAGAGTTCAAGGGTCATTGTTGACAATGGGATGATTGCTGAGATGCAAGATCATTTTTGGAAGTAAGTTGATTGCTGATACATGGAGAAGCAGTGTGCAGATGCAGTAATACTTATCATCCAGTAGGTGGAGATGTTGTAACAGATAAAGCAACATAGTACAGATACTATAGTGGAAGGCAAACAACAAAAACATAACAAAAATCAGAAAAAAATAGAAGGAGTTGTGGAACAACTCCTGTGTACAATAACATGTACTTTTAAGTAGGGTGTTAAAGGGAATAACTCAAACAAATTCCCTGGAACTTCCTTCCCTGAGCAATCAGGTAATTCCCGAATGAAAACACTAATGGCAAACGTGAGAAACCCGGCAGAACCATATTATTCATGGACTGAGTTCTCTTTTTTCTTCCATTCTTGTGATATTGGTCCAGGTGCGCTAATATCCATTTTATCAATCTCTTGATCGGGGATCAAACCCCAGGAGCGAAGGATTTTAAGTCCCTGATCCAAGCTTTTAATTGAGTAGGAGGCTCCTTTGTAATCCACAAGTAATTTTGTGGGGAATCCCCATTTGTAGAGCATTCCATGGTTGCGGAATATTTTTGTAATCGAATTTAAGTTTTTGCGAGCTAGAATTGTCACTTGGGAGAGGTCTGAGAAAAGGATTATCCCAGCATAAGGGTCAGGTAGTGGTGAATGGCGTCTAGCATATTGCATGAGCTGATCTTTTACTCCAAAAAAGTGAATTCTAGCAATGACGTCACGCGGTAACTTCTCAGCTATATGCTGTGGTTTAGGGAGCCTGTGGGCTCTATCAATCTCTAGCTCCTGTTTTGAGACTGAGGGAATTAGGTTTGAAATCATGCTTTTAATAAAGCCCTTCAGCTCTGACGGTTTCACTGTTTCTGGTATTCCTCTAAATTTTATATTATTTCTTCTGCTCTGGTCCTCCATATTTCCGACCTTAATTCTAAGCTGTCTGACTTCTTCCTCTAGGTCAAAATGAGAATCTATTAACTCGTTGTGTGCTGAGGTGAAGTCGCACATTTTATTCTCAACATAGTCCCCCCTGAGGGACATAATCATTTCTTTTATTGTTGTGTCCAGTATGGGTTGTCCTGTTTCTGTATAGCATTAAGCTTATCATCATAAGGATTACATTCTGGAATATAGGCAGTGTCAGGGTTAATGATGGAAAAGTTACCTTCTTTATCAAATATCCTTCTCCTCTGCCTCACAGGGCTCAGACTGTCTTCCTGTTCCTCTGTGTTGCACTCAGCCTGTGAGACACTTTGTTTCTCCTCAGAGCTGGCTGTATGGCTTTCATTGCTGTGGTGAGGAGAGAGACCCTCGCCATCTTGGATTCTCTGAGGCCATGCAGGGCTGCAGAACTCACTCGTTTGGCCGCCATCTCCCTCTTGTTCCCGCTTTTCTCCGGAGCAAAACGGTGTCACTCGGGGCTTAAAAGTCGCTATGTAAGCCAAGGGAAGTCTGTTGTAGCGGAGCTCCCTCACACTACGTCCATACACTCCAGTGGCTGGACACGCCCCTCCGGAACTTCTGCATTTTTCTTGGTTGCGAACAGATCCACCTCTGGTTTACCCCAGTAAGTCAGTATGTGGTGGAATACATCTGGATGCAGAGACCACTCTTGATTTAAAACTTGTTGTGAACTAAAATAAGTCTGCAATATAGTTCTGATCTCCCTTTACATGTACCACAGAGATGGATTTAAGGTTGTTTTCTGCCCACTGAAAAATGTACTTGGCTGCCATCAGCCGGAACTCCTGATATCCCCGTTTGTTGATATGCGCTACAGCTGTCGTATTGGCAGGACGGACCTGAAGGTGGTTACTCTGGACCATTTCCTGAAAGCCTAGTAAAGCTCTGAAAATAGCGATCAGCACTTTACAGTTGGAGAACTCTTTCTCCTCTGGAGTCCACTTGTCCTGAGCCCAGCAAGAGTTGAGATGGGCTCCCCAACCGCTGGCGTCTGTGGTCAGTATGGATGTAATGGGTGGTATCCAATGTACCGCTTTGTAAAGGTTCTCCTTGTCCTTCCACCACCATAGAGATTGCTTTACTGTGATAGGAATCGTTATGTACTCTTCTAGGTCTTTGTCTTTTTGTTCTTCCAACAGAAAACCCCCGTAGGCTTCTTTAGTGTAAGTGAGCCCATTGTATGGCTGG
Source organism: Rana kukunoris (assembly GCA_029574335.1). Taxonomy (NCBI): domain Eukaryota; kingdom Metazoa; phylum Chordata; class Amphibia; order Anura; family Ranidae; genus Rana; species Rana kukunoris. Next base: position 231,702,655 of record CM056050.1, on the reverse strand, counting down.
TAATGATACCGTCATAAGGACTAATGCTGACATCACTTCTTATACTGTGCAGCTGCGACTGGATTGAAGGCAAGACATCTTCAGTTTCAGGTTGGATATCTTCTCTTCTGGCAGCACTATCTTCTGATCTCTGAAATGAATGTTGTAGCCCAAAAAGAGAATGGTTTGCGCTGGGTTTGGTTTGAATTTTTCTTGATTTATTATCATTTCCAAACATAGGCAGAGTTGTGTTATCTCCAAATCCTGACAAAGCTGCTTCTTTGAGTGGGCCATGAGGAGTAGATCATCCAAATACAGTACGATCGAGATTGACTGGAGTCTTAAAAGGTCTTCAGCCAGAACTTTGGTGAAAATTCTCGGGGATGATGACAGTCCGAAGCGATACATTTTGTTTTCGATGTGAATTGCCATACAAAGGAATTTTTGACATTGCCATCTTTTAGATCCAAATTTGCCATAAAAACTAAAAAATTTGCAGCATTGGCAGGTGCAGCACGGGTGTAGGGGGGGGGGGGAGTTTGGTAGCTAAGTTGACACCCAGGGAGGACAAGTCTGGCTGCAAAAAGTGCCCAAACTGTGAGAACAAACTATCCTCAAACTCTAATGGAGCCTTGTTCTGGCAGTGTATTGCAAACCTGCTTAAATCAGAAGCAGACTCCCCCCTGGCTAAGTTTCTCAATGCTTTAAAGGACTAGGTGGCATCAACATTTAAATCCCTTAGAGAGTTAATTTCAGATGTAAACACATCCACAAGTAACACAGCTGCAATTCCAGTTTCGCCAGGTCCTACACCTTCCATCTCAGAGGAGCCCAGAAGGTTCAGGGAGCATAGCCCCACTTTAGTTAGGCCTGAATCTTCTGACTCAGACTCTGATCAGGATGAAGATCAGGTTGTAGCAAACAAAACTACTAAATACAAAACTGTCGCTTGAGGAAGTGGATGATTTGTTAGGCACAATATATGACACTCTAAAAATGAATGAAATGGAAGTTCAATTGTCCAGACATGATAGAATGTATGAGGCCCTGGGGGAAAAGAAGGCAAAATTAATTCCAAAAATAACTTCTAGACTTTTCTAAAATAATGGGCGGAGCCATATAAAATGTAAAAAAAACTTTTTCTCGAATTCTCTAAAACGAAGATTTCCTTTTGATGAGAACCCAGAAGCTGTTTGGAATAAAAATCACAAACTAGATGCAACACTGTCTAAACTATCAAAGTAGTCTGACTTAGCCTTTGAATATATGGGGTACTTAAAGGACCCAATGGACAGGAGAACAGACATGTTGAAAAGGGCCTGGGGCTGCGGCGATAGCCAACCTAAAGCCAGCACTAGCCACAACATGAGTAGCTAGAAATATAGAATTCTGGCTATCACAAGTACCCCAATAGGAGAACTTCTAAAATCCTTCCCTATGCTGTTTAAAGCGACAGGATTCATATCCGACGCCTCAACAGAATTTGTAAAGTTTGTGGCCAAGACCGCGGCACTCTCAGTAGCAGCCAGAAGTTATTGCCCTGCTTAACTCTGCATCATCAGCAAAAACTGTATTAGATTGTTTATGAATACATTAAACGGCTCAGAGGATGGGATTAACAGGATTGGTCCAAAGGACAGATCCCTTGGGGGACCCCACTTTCCACACCAGACCATTCTGAGTACTCACTATTTATCACCACTCTTTGGACTCGCCCCTGTAGCCAGTTTTCAATCCAGGTACTCACCCTATGGTCCATGCCTACATACCTTAGTTTGTACAGTAAACTTTTGTGGGGAACTGTATCCAATGCAAGATCCAGGTACACCACATCCACATGCCTTTCTTTATCCAGATGGTTGCTCACTTCTTCATAGAAGGTTAATAGATTGGTCTGGCATAAACTATTCTTCATGAATCCATGTGGGTTACTGCTAAAACCGTTTTCATTACTAAAATCTTGTATATTGTCCCTTATCATCCCTTCCAACACCTTGCAGACTTTTGATGTTAGGCTAACTGGTCTGTAGTTCCCAGGGATGTCTCAGCCCTTTTTTATTATTGGTGCCACATTGGCTTTTTTCCAACAGCTGGGAATGTTATGTTTTTGTCTTTTGTGCCTTTGCCCTTCCATGTGCTCCTTGCTGTGAAGGCCATTTATAGGTGGGGGCAGGGGCCATTTATTTGTTACTGGTGTAAATATGGTCCGGGGACACACTGGGCCCCTTTCCTGCCACTGTGCTACTGCTGGGTGTTCAGTGTGATCCTGTTCCCTTAAGGGAGATTGGGCCTCCAAGCCCAGCTGCCCCTCATCTATCCATTAAATGCATGTGCTCCCATGGTGGAGACACTCAAATTCAGTAACGTTTAGGACTGCAAGCATACACAGGATGCCGTAAAGAGGCCTTGCAGCTTACGCATGTGATTGCAAATGTTTGCTAACTAAACCCCTTTTTTTAAAGCAAACTGTTGCACAAGTTAATCTGGTTAGTCAGCAAACTGGTTGAGTAGAGCTATGGAATGCTCTGTTTTTACCATTCCAGTAAGTAAACTGTCCCAAAAAAATTAAGAACCTAGGTCTTGCTATCACCTGGCTGAGTTCCTTAAGGACCCTCGGGTGTAAGCCATCTAGTTCCGTTGACTTATTTTTATTAAAGGGTAACTCAACTTTCATGGAAAAAAAAATAGCAAAGAAAAAATAATCTAGCGTGTACAAATGCAATACAAGTCATATTGTAATTGAATGTAATTACAAATTACCTTTGCTTTTCAATCTGCAGCCGCTGTAATTTTCTATAGATGCAATATGGCTACACAGAGTTGTTGCTCTGAACACAGAATGTGTACTGACCACTTTCCAGAAACATCATTTCCCAAAGTCTGCCTAAGATACAACAGTAGTAACAAGATGCGGCAAGACTGTAATCCTTGAAGTGTCATTTATTGGTACATCAGAGTGACAATAAAACAATACTTAAAGGATTACAGTCTTTCCGGCTCTTCTTACTACTGTTGCATTCGAGTGTGTCGGGATACATCAAGCTTCAGCACCTGTGAGTGGACCTGGTGTACGGATTGGGTTGTCCCTGCAGAGAGCGCTGTTACCTTTTTTCTTTTCCATGCCTAAGAAACAAGTCAGATTTCAGGCATCACTTGCAAAAAAGAAATAATCATTTTAGGTGAAATACTTCCAATAGGAATATGTCTAAAGGGATGTAGGCTCAGTAGCTTTTCTCATTCCACAGCTGACTGATAATTACGAAACCACTCCCACAGGGGCACAGACAAACACACATGGATTTCTTCAGAATAACAGAAGGAATGAATCTGCAACAAAGGTTGTTAAAATCCTTGCAATGTACATCGATCACCCGGGGGGGGGGGTTCTTTTTCCAACAAAAGTGGAGTTACATTTATATGTAGTTCTAGCTTTTCATAGCTGGAGTTTCACTTTAAGTTATTAAGGGTGTGTAGAGAGAAAATACATCTTGATTTCCAGCTACTGGTTGCTCTGATGTTTCAGGGATTCTACACATGAACACATGCAGTGTAGTATATATCATTTAGCCGATAGTTATCTTTTTCAGCAGATGGCAAGGGTGTGGGTGTATGACGGTACAAAAGTTCATTACAGCATGAAGCATTCATTTTATCAATGTTTGGTATTTGAACACAGTAAATAAAATATAAATATTTCATCTAAATAAAAAGGAGGGAAAACTGCATCATTGTCACATACTGGTCGTTTGCTGGCTTTTAAAAAAGAAAACTAAGTGTTGGCAGAACAGAAACATAGGACTTGTGCTTTGAAATCTTCTTGCAACACTGAAGAAGCCACAATTTAAAAAAGGGATTTTTAAATACAGCTTACCTGTAAAATCCTTTTCTTGGAGTACATCACGGGACACAGAGCGGCATATTCATTACTATGTGGGTTATATGGAGTACCTTCAGGTGTGGACACTGGCAATCTTCAAACAGGAAGTCCCCTCCCTATATAACCCCCTCCCCTAGAGGGAGTCCCTCAGTTTTGTAGCAAGCAGTATGCCTCCCAAAATGGTCACCCAAAAGAGGGGTGGGAGCTCTGTGTCCCGTGATGTACTCCAAGAAAAGGATTTTACAGGTAAGCTGTATTTAAAAATCCCTTTTTCTTTCTCGTACATCACGGGACACAGAGCGGCATATTCATTACTATGTGGGATGTCCGAAAGCAATGCTTTAATGAGGGGAGGGAGACATCTTCCAAAGAAGGATTCAATTTAGAGATAAACTCAAATCATAATAATAATTCCAACTTAGTCAAGAAAAAACTTTTTTTTTTTTTTTTTTTATAACCAAGGGTGTTCTGATCCCGAGGATTTCAAACTGCAGCCTGTAGTACTGCCTGTCCAAAGGCAGAATCCGCATTCCTTCTCACGTCTAGTTGATAAAACCTTGTAAACGTGTGGACTGATGACCACGTTGCCGCCTTGCATATCTGAGCCATAGAGATCTGATGGTGTGCTGCCCAAGAGGCGCCCATGGCCCTGGTAGAATGGGCCTTTACCGACAACGGAGGAGGCAACCTCTTCAATCCGTAGGCTTGAATGATTAATTGTCTAATCCATCTCGAGATGGTGGATTTTGCAGCTGCCTGCCCCTTCTTGGGGCCATCTGGTAGAACGAATAACACATCTGTTTTCCGGATCTTTTCTGTAGCTTTAAGATAGGCCTTCATGGCCCGGACAATATCCAAGGTATGCAGCAACCCCTCCTTTCTAGATGTAGGTTTGGAAAGAAGGATGGAAGTACCAAATCCTGGTTTAAGTGAAATTTGGATATAACCTTTGGTAGAAAGGAAGGATGGGGCCGGAGAACTGCCCTGTCCTTATGCAGAACAAGATATGGTTCCTTACACGATAAGGCTGCTAATTCTGACACTCTCCTGGCCGAAACTATGGCGACCAAGAAAACCAATTTTCTTGTCAGTAAGAGTAAAGGAATCTCAGCCAAAGGCTCAAAAGGCTGTTTCTGTAGAGTGGACAGGACAAGATTTTAGTCCCAAGGACAAACTGGTGACTTGACAGGAGGATTAATACGCAAGACCCCCTGTAAGAAGGTCTTTACCAGCGAGTGGGTGGCCAGCGGCCTCTGAAACCACACTGACAGAGCTGAGATCTGTCCTTTGATTGTGCTTAGTGCCAGGCCTTTATCCACTCCTAGCTGGAGAAAACTTAACACCCTATCAATAGTATATTTGCGGCAATTCCATCTTTTGGATTCACACCAGCCTATATAGTTCCTCCACACCCTGTAATAAATTCACCTGGAGACCGGCTTTCTAGCCTTAATCAGGGTAGGGATTACCTGCCTAGACAGACCCCTACCCCTGAGAATCAGGGATTCAGCCTCCAGGCCGTCAAATTTAGACGCTGTAATGTAGGGTGGAGGATCGGACCTTGTGAGAGTAGGTCTGTTTGTAGGAAGAGTCCAAGGGTCTCCCACTGCCATATTCAGGACTAGTGAGTACCAAGCCCTCCGGGGCCAAGCTGGAGCTACTAGAATGACTGGCTTGTGCTCCACTCTGATCTTGCGCAACAGGCGGGGGAGTAACTGTAGTGGAGGGAATGCATATAGAAGTTTGAATTGATGCCAAGGGCAAACCAACGCATCGGTTCCGCAGGCCATAGGATCCCTCGCTCGCGACACGAACCTGTCTAGTTTCTTGTTGAACCTGGATGCCATTATATCTACGTCTGGCGTTCCCCACCTCTGGCAGATTGTCTGAAAGACCTGGGGATGCAGAGACCACTCCCCTGGCAACAGACTCTGGCGACTTAAGAAGTCTGCCTGCAGGTTGTCCACTCCGGGAATGAATATCGCTGAAATGCAGGGTACATGAACCTCTGCCCATTGAAAAATCAAGTTCACTTCCCTTTGAGCGGCCTGGCTCCTGGTTCCCCCTTGGTGGTTTATGTATGCCACGCCGCCGTGGCATTGTCTGACTGGATTCTCACCGGGAACCCCTTTAATCTGGAGGTCCATGCCAAAGGGCTAGGCGAGCAGCTCTGATTTCCAAGATATTGATGGGGAGCTGCCTCTCTGCTTTCACCCAAGTTCCCTGGCGGGAGAACCCCTCGAAGACCGCCCCCCAGCCTGCCAGGCTGGCGTCTGTGGTAACTACCTTCCAGACAACAGGGCTGAAGGATCTTCCCTTTAGAAGGTTCTGAGGGTTCAACCACCAGGCCAGGCTTTGTCGGACCCTTGATGATAGCGTCAAAGGGGACTCTAAGGCATGTGCCCTCTTGCCCCAGGCTGCTAGAATGGCTGCCTGTAGGACGCGAGTGTGGATCTGAGCGTATGGTACTGCCTCGAATGTGGCCACTAGCTTGCCTAGTAATCGCATACACAGGCGAATAGTTGGTCTTTTCTTGTTTAACCAACTGAACCAACCCCTTGATCGCCCTGATCTTTACAAGGGGCAGGAACACCTTTTGACGTTCTGTGTCTAACCTCATGCCGAGGTATTCCAACTGCTTTGTAGGCTGGAATGCTGACTTTCCCTGGTTTAGGACCCAGCCGAATTCTTCGAGGTACCGAACCGTGAGGTTTACTGCCTTTTGCAGACCCGTCCGTGAATGATCTATGATTAAAAGGTCGTCCAAGTATGCTAGGACTGTGACCCTTGGATCCTTAAATTGGCCAGAACTGGGGCTAGGATCTTCGTGAATACCCGGGGGGCCGTGGCCACCGAAAAGGGAGCGCCCTGAATTGGAAGTGTCGCTGCCCCACCGCGAAGCGTAAAAACCTTTGATGCGACTGAAAGATTGGTACATGAAGGTAAGCATCTTTTATGTCTATGGAGGCCAGAAAATCGTCCTTCTGAAGCGCGGCGGCTGCTGACGGATGGATTCCATCCGGAAGGAACGCACCCTTAGATAACCGTTTAACCTCTTTAGGTCCAAGATTGGCCTGACATCGCCGTTGGGCTTTGGTATGACAAAGAGATTGGAATAGAAACCTAGGCCTTGCTCTTGGGCTGGCACTTCTATAATTACGTCCTGGCCAAGCAGGTGATCCAAAGCTGCCAGCATTGAGGCCTTCCTTGCTGGATCCCTTGGTAGCCTTGATTCTTGAAAATGAGGCGGAGGATACCTTAGAAACTCCAGTCTGTAACCTGTGGTTACAGATGCCCGGACCCAATTGTCGGGGATCTTGGCTTCCCAAACTTCTGAGAAGAGACGAAGCCTTCCCCCCACCCGTGAGAGTGGGGGCGCCCCTTCATAAGGCAGACTTAGGGGCTGTCTTTGACGGCTTGCGATACCACGGCTTCTTACCCCCAGGGGTTTGTCCCTGCGATCTACTGTTACCGTTGGATCGTGCAGGCGGCCGTCGATACTGCCTGGAATTGAGGGCCCCGAGACAGGAAAAGCTGCCTTCTAAATGTAGGAGCCCGGAATGTCTTTTTGACCGGTAAAAGGGTACTCTTGCCATTTGAAATAGTCTGAATATATTTATCCAGATCCTCTCCGAAGAGTCGTCCTCCATGGAAGGGAAATCCTGCCAGAAGCTTTTTGCATGGGGGTTCTGCCGCCCAGTTCTTCAACCATAAGAGCCTTCTCATGTGTACCAAACATAGTGATAAACGAGAAGCCTGCTGGATGGAATCTTTTATAGCATCTACCGCAAAACACAGAGCTCTGGGAATGTCAGCAAACTCTTCTGCTTGTTGGGTAGGCATGTCTTTTAACATCCTTTTGTCTGGTCCTTTAATGCCTGACAAACTCCAATTGCAGCTACCGCTGGCTGCACCACTGCTCCTGCCGTAGCAAAGGATGCTTTTAAAAGTGTTTCTAATCTTTTATCAACCGGATCTTTAAACATATGTATGTTTTCCACCGGGCAAGTTAGTGATTTATTCACACATGAGATGGCTGCATCCACTACTGGGAGCCTCCATCTCTTGGAGAATTTTTCCTCCATGGGATAAATGACCGCAAATCTTTTTCGGTGGCAGAAAAACCTGTCCGGCCGTACCCAATCCCGAAAGATCAATTCCTCCAAGAGAGGATGGACCGGAAACACTGCGTTGCTTAACGGGCTCTCAAAGAGCCCAGAGAGGATACCGGAGGAACCTGAGGTTCTGGCAATGGCAAACTAAATGCCGAGCGGACCATGTCCGTCAAAGACTGTACCCACAGTCTCTCTGTCTGGGAGTCTGAAAATGGTTCCTCAGAGGTAGACCCCTCCATCCCTGAACCCTCTTGGTTCAGGTCCAGTTGATCCTCCTGTGATTCTAATTCCTCCGGAGAGAGAATCTCAGCATCTGAGGATACACCCCTGGTGATGGGGATCTAACCCGTTTCTTACCAGAATAGCTCTAGCGATCAATGCTGCTATTCTCTCTTCTAGCCCCCCTAGGGATACGGCTAGCATCTCCTCTGTGATAACACAGGGCTGGGCTGATCTGGGCCAGCCTCCGCACCAGATCCCCCTAATGGCTCATCCAAGGCGCTTCTTAAATTAATAAGCTGCGGGGAAAGAATCGGCATATCAGAATCAGAAAGGGAACCCTTTTGTTTTTTGGTCTTTTTTGTACCCTTTGACCCCGAACCCTTGGAAGCCATAATACAAAATCGAGGGACTCCGCCCACACAACAGACTGTAGTGGCCAGGAGTACAATTCCAGAGTTTAGGGGAGAGTAGATCACTAGTGTCCCCACAAACTGATGGGCCCGTATGTTGGTCTTTTTTCTTTTTTTTTTTTTTTTTTTTTTTAAATAATTATATATATATATATTTTCTTTGACCATATACAATGACCCTAATTTAAGTTTGCCAGCCTCCAACCTGCTGTCAAATAAGGGGGATTTTTTGGCTTAACAATAAAGACATTGGGACAAAGTCCATATGTACTACCCCTCTTCCGCCACCGGGAGTCACTGTTCTGCCGCCCTGCGTCCTCTCCTTGAAAAAATCAGCCACAGACTGAGCCCTGACATGGCCTGCTGTCTATAACAGCAGAAGGGCGCGCCCCTGTATGACGCCGCAGGCCCGCCCCCCCCCCCGCCCTCCTGTCTGGTGGCGCGAAACCGTCATAAGACGGCGCGCGGCGCGCGTACCCGGAAACAGGAAGAACATGGAGGAGCCGCGCTGCTGGAGATCCATGGCGCAGAAACGGCGGCAGATTCAAAACTCCCGGCCAGGTAGGACTCTCTCAAGGCCCCTAAGGATCCTTTACTAGCCTCTAGGAAGAAACAGCAGGGTTAGCTAGCAACACCTTTAGACAGGGGGGCCTAGTGATGGGGGGAAAAAGGGTGTCATCCTGTCTCTTAGACATAGTGATCACGGTTGCCCATGCAGAGCATACTCAGGCTATCCCCCCTTTTAGGTTACCCGGGGAGCCTGCTGTCGAACCAAGTCCCGCAGGCTCCCCCTTACCTGCTCCATGCTGCAGGATGTTTGACCAGCAAACTGATCCAGTCTTCTCCCATCTCCGTGGGTAGCGTAGTAGACCTTCAGGCCCTGGGGTCCTATGAAGGTACCCACTGTCCTGGACCTATATAGCACCCTGGCAAAACAGGAACCTTATGGTTTTTTGCAAACTCCAAGTCCTGGGCCCAGGGTCCAGCCCTCCAAAGAGGAGCATTATAGGCAAAACCCCACGGTTTGGGGCCGGGTACTGTCCCACTTTGGCACTGAGGCTCCTTGGACAGATCCGGTTTAGCCCGCCCTTAATCCCAAAGGATGTGGAGCAAAGCTATTCCGTGACCAACACCTAAGACACTGGCGAAAAAAACTGAGGGACTCCCTCTAGGGAGGGGTGTTATATAGGGAGGGGACTTCCTGTTTGAAGATTGCCAGTGTCCACACCTGAAGGTACTCCATATAACCCACATAGTAATGAATATGCCGCTCTGTGTCCCGTGATGTACGAGAAAGAAATGTATTTTTTTTTATTCCATACATTTTTATTGAGTAAAAATAGTGCGAAATACAACGAAAATATACAATTTGTGTAATTACAAGTTACACACGCTTCCTGATGACGTAAAATTACGAAACGTACGTCGAGGCGCATACCAGTCACGCATTCCTACGCCACTTCCGGGTCCGCTGGCTCGCGGCGGTGGAACGCACGCCAGATCAACAGCGCCATTACAGCGACGGACGTCCGGCTTTCCCTCTACCTCACACGCTAACAAGCCTCAGTGCCGGGATCGGGGCACTGTACAAAGCTTTTATGAACATTGGATAATCTCCTGGAATAACCCTGATCGCTGGGAAACATATCCTGACAAGGCACTGCATGACTTCTTTTTTAATTAAAAGAGTCCATTCATGTGGGTAAGGAGCCATTTCATTTGATTACTTTGGGTGCAAATAAAAAATTTCCAGGTGGTGGTTTCACATCTACAATCTATATTATATACGGCAATTGAAGTTTACATCTGCGGTTGGAATTTGTTTTGCACAGTTTGCACTCTATTGCATGGACATTGGGATTGAGTGTCATATAATCATTGTTTGTGGAATTCTATTTATCTTTTATTTTATGAATTTTTATTATTGTTTATCACTAATGAGTATTCACATGTATAGATATGATTATGAGTTGTAGTCTATCTTACATCAAATAGCATATTTAGCGCCCCCTACCACCCCCATTCCAATATATCATTCAGACACTGAATTTCTTGGGAGGCTGCTCACCAATTTATATAATTTATTAATTTAATTTTGGATATACATTTGGAAGCTAGCCCATTGTTTGAGCTGGTATACCATATGTACTTATTGTTACATTATGATTTGTGTATGGATATTTTTATATTGTGCATCATGTCGCAACTCATTTCTTATTTTGATGTCATAACTTTTTCATAATAAAACGTTGTATTTTACACGTTGCATCTCCATATTTTTTCAACTTTGCTGTTTTAAAGCCCCACCGGGACAATTTCTTTTTCATTATACCGGGGTGTGCAGCCCTATCTCTCCACCCATAAGTCTGTCTCTTCTTTTCAAAATACTTTTTTGGGGTGCTCAAACACCCCCCTCCCCTTTGATTTAGTGGAGATAAGGCATGAGTTGCTTGGCATTCATGTACTCTGTGTTTCTCTTGTGATTTTGGTTTCAACTGTTGTTGTCTTCTACCATCATGAATATGTATCAAGGCCACTAATGGGACAGTCTTATGCAGGGGTATGAAACCTCCTTTGAAAAAGTTGATCAAGTCGAAACTCTACGGCTTAACAACTTTACACCGGATCACCCATCCATCACTTACTTAAGGGCCACGCCGATCAAGGATCGACCAGTCCGAAGTGAATACACAAACGCCTCTAAGAGAGAGGCACATTGTACGATTTTTGGTACCTCCCCCTGCAGACACGGCCAATACTGTCCACTCAGGAAGAAGGAGAGGACTTCTGCATTACCAAATGGCAACATATTCAAATCTTTACATTTTACTAACTGTCAAATCAGGGGTGTAGTATATATTATGGAATGCAACTACGGTGCCTATTACATAGGAAAAACTAAGCAAGAATTTTGGTGCAGAGTTTCCAAACACATGTATAGCATGTAAATTGGAAACCTGCACCTCCTTATCGGAAGACATGTACCACCTAAGCACCAATATGTGGTACCCAAAGCCCCACTCGCCACCCTATATCGGAATAGAGGCGGTGACCAGAACCAAACACTTTTGCAATATGAACAGCGCTGGATCTTCAGACTACAGGCTAATACATATCCTGGTCTGAATGAATCTTGTTCATTTGCTCCCTTCCTTAAAGGCTTCACTTCTGGAGAGACATAATAATCCTAACTGCCACTTCCTCCTACATTCGGCTTTTCCGTTTTTCCATGTATGCTATCCTTCCCCCAATATTTATTATTATTCATTATTCTTTATAACTACCATCTTCCAGCTTTGTTGCCATCTGGTTCCCCCTCCTTCTTCATGACTATGTATCTTCTCCAGTTGATCCACGATCATTGTCAATCACATTGTTTGCTATATGTTCAAGTGACTGTTAAATGCCTTTTTAGGGTTATGACAAATGTTTGGGTCAACACTTTCTCATAACATTTTACAATATTACCCATGTAAGATAATATCAGTTGCTGTTTAACGAAAAATTTCTAACTTTATGTTTTGGTATATTCCAAATGCATGATGTCTTTTATCAACACTGTTCTCTTTCCTTCCCTGACAGGCTCTCGATGTGTGGCCTTGGGGAACTGTTTCCACCGCCTGCATCTCCCCCATGTCCTCTGCCTGCTAGCACTCTGACATACAGCCGTCTGTCTTTGGGTCAGCTCAATGTTACCGCCCAGCAGGGCGAGGCAACACATGCGTCGCCACGCTGTAATTCTGGCATCCGCCGGGCGGTTCGCTGCCCTAGTGGTTGCCAGTCCTCCCCTGCTGGTGGCATATACGGCCACTTCCGCGATCACATGACGCCCTGGCGCGCGCGTCAATTTTTGGGCGGCCATTACGGCGCCAACGTCACTTGCGTGATGCGGAAGTGGCGGCTGTGTCCGAATCCTTTTGGACTCCGCATACGCCGGAAGGTGCACCCGGGTCACTGGTTCACACTGTCCTCCGGATTGAGGAGGATGATATACCCTCTCTCCCCCCCCCCCCCCGAGGCGGGGTCATTGTACCCCCGACCTATCCCAGGTCACGTAGCGGCATATATTTCCGCTTCCGGATGCAAGCATTCATGGAGCTTACTCACGTCTCCATGAGTCACAGCATTCCAAAATTGGTAAGTCCTGCTTTCATATACTATTGACCTTGCTCCATTGATTCCCTTACGGGAATCCTGGCAGCATGCTTTACAAAGAATGTTTCTTGCTCTCTTTATCTCAGATGCTAACACTCCAGACTGACATTGTTACAACTGAGCCGATGTGTCAGTTAAAAAAAAATTTTTTTTTCAAACCTTTACCCACTAAAGAACTCAAGGTAACCCTTTCCACCCTGTTCACTCCCTCTTTCCTTTTTTTTTTTTCTTTTTTCCCCACACTAGTCACTCACACCTGCTCACTCACTCTTTCACTTCGGATCACTATTTCACCCTTGGCTGCTGCTTTTTATTTACCAGCGCCCCTACAGTCTACACTTCTCACCATCACCACAACTTGCTTCCCCTGTCCTCCTTCATTCTCTACCCTCCCCACTCACTTTCACTCCCACCCCACACTCCCTCATCCCCTCCATTCCACATCCTCCAATCCCCCTCCCTTCACCTTACCTATCCTTTTCACACATCAATTTATTATCCAGTCACCCTCCCCCCTTTCATCGGCCCCTTTCCCTCCTCACTTTTCCCTCCCTTGCTCCCCTAATCCGCCCATTTTCCACTGGCCTCTCACCTTTACCCTTCCTACACTCCCCCTTCCCCCCCCCCTTTCCCTAGGTCCCCCTCCCTTTCCTCCCCCCCAGTCTTTCACCCGTCCCTTGTCACCCTCACAGGCCCCAATTTTCCCTTCCTCTCATTTCCCTTCCCCTCCCCTCCTCCCTTCCCCCCTCACTTGCTTCCTTCCCGTTTCTCCTTACTCACCTCAATTTTTCCTTTCTTTTCTTTTTTCTTTCTTAGTCATCTCTATTGCAATCACGCAATCTTCACTTTTTTATTCCCATTTTGGATTCCCCCCTCCCTTCTTTCCTTTTTTTTTTCTTTGCATCACTCCACACCCCCTCTTTTTCCCCCTCTTTTTCTATATATGGAGCATGGAGCCTTCCTCAACTCCACATCTCCAACACTTGTTAGAAATTTGGGATGAAAACTTATGGAGCAAAGTGGGAGTCCTGTACCATCTGGTAAGAATCTTAAAACCACACTCCTGGGTGGCAACATTTAGAGATCCTTGTGGGCGTGCATAAAGATGGTTTCCCATTCTGCTTGTGACAGGTTTAAGTTGAGGTCTTTTTCCCATGCCAGACATGACGCACTGGAGAAGTCTGCACTGGTATCAAATAATGAGTTATATAATATAGAGATGGTGTGTCTGAGGTTGTTTTTGTAATGCCAAGGATTCTAGAATTGTGGGGCGTCTTGACCAGATACGGGTATGCTCCTTCGTAGTCAAGAAGTGTTTGAGTTGCATGTATTGCCAATGTGAAAAGACATTTGATTTCAATTCTCTGTTTAGTTCACTTCTAGTTAGTAAGGTACCAGACTTAAAAAAGTGCAAAAACAATTTGTCTCTGTGAGGCCAAGTTTTGGGGAAGAAGTTTCGTTCTAGCCCAGGAGGAAAATCTGGATTGTTGTTTAGTGGGGTAAGTGGGCCTAGCCGCGGGGATGGGCATGATGCCTTAAATGTAGTACGAAATATTTCTAAGGTGGGGCCAATGAGAGGGTGATGCTTGGCAGCTGGAGGGTGATGTTTCGGGTGGATCCAAGGAAGATTCCTGACTGGTAGGACACATAGTGAGTGTTCTAGTGTAACCCAGTCCTTTATTAAGTGGTGATTGTTCCAATCAACTACCCTCGCCAAAAGGGCTGCTTGGTGGTATTTACGCAGATCAGGAAGTGCAATCCCTCCCTTGTGTTTGGGCAAGTTCATTTTTGTGAATCTCAATTTTGGGAGATTTGCCTCTCCAAATAAAAGAGGAGCAGGCTTGTCGGAATGAGACAAAAAAGGCAGTGGGAAGTTTAATAGGAATAGTTTGCATAACAGAGGAAGCGGGGTAGAATTGTCATTTTAATCAACGAGGCCCTACCAAACCAAGAGACATTCAAGGAATTCCATCTCTTGAGATCCTCTCTAGATTCTTTTAGAATTGAGGTAAAGTTCAGTTTGAATAAGTCTGACAGGGTTTTAGGAATTTCAATTCCCAAATACCGTATTTATCGCGGTATAACGCGCTCCCGCGTATACCGCGCACCCCCAAAGTGCCCCCCAATCCTGTGGAAAAAAAGTTATTTTGTACTTACAGTTTTGGTGTCTTGCGCGGCGTCCATCGGCGGCCTCGTCGGGTTCGGCGTCCTTCTGCGGCTTCGGGTGTCCTTCTGCGCCGGGTCCGGTGTCCTCTTCGGCAGGTCTGGTGTCCTCTTCGGGTCCTGTACGTCCATGACGTGACCGCGGAAGAAGCCGAGACTGGCCGAATATACCCAAATGTACTGCGCTCGGTATATGTCGGCGCAGTATTCAAAATTCGGCGCGGGAAAGCGGGTATCGGCGTATATCGCGCACCCACGATTTTGCCCTGATTTTCAGGGCAAAAAAGTGCGCGATATACGCCGATAAATACGGTAGGTAAAGGAATTTTCTGCCCAGGTGAAAGGAAAGTTTTTCTTACAAAGCTCAATCTCGCCCGGGGATAGCGTAACATTCAGCGCAGTTGATTTTGAATGGTTAATTTTTGGAATTGTTCCAAGTCATGTAATAGATTAGGTAGGGATATAGGTAGGTAGGGAACTGAAAGGAAAAGCATATTGTCCGCGAAAGCGGCTATCTTGTACATTTTTTCATTTATTTGGATTCCCTTGATCCCTGTGTTTTCCCTTATTCTATTCAACAATGGTTCCAATGTTAGTACATACAACTGAGGGGAGAGGGGACAACCTTGTCTTGTTCCATTATGTAGTTTGAAGGCGTTCGACAGGTGGCCATTGACGCGTACTTTTTCAACCGTATTTGCATAGAGGGCCTGAATATATGATCTCATTAAGACTGGGATACCAATATGGTTCAATACTGCATCCATATAATCCCAGGCCACCCTGTCGAATGCCTTTTCAGCGTCTAGTGACAAAAAAAACTTTTAACTTGTTAGAGGTAAGCCAATGGTGTATATTTAAAGCTTTAATTGTGTTGTCGCGCCCCTCCCTACCTGGGATAAACCCTACCTGATCAAGGGAAATGAGGGAGGGTAGCAGTGGGATAAGTCTGTTTGCTAATATTTTGGCGTATATTTTAACATCCACGTTGATCAGGGATATTGGCCTATAGTTTGTAACCTGGGTAAGATCCTTTCCTTCCTTGTGGATTACAGATATGTGGGCTTCTAAAAGTTGAGCTGGTGGGTTTTGTTCAGAGTGGAGAGCCCTGAAGGTTTTTAGAAATCTGGGCTTCAATATATCAGTGAAGGTCTTGTAGTACAATAGGGATAGACCGTCCGGTCCCGGGGCTTTACCCACTTTCATATCTTTAATGGCCCTGTCAAATTTGCACTCCGATATAGGCACATCAAGGTTTTGTGCCATGTCCTCTGATATTTTTGGTGGGCTGTATTTTTGTAGAAAATCTTCGATAAGTTGTGTTCTTTTAACTGTATTATGGGGGCATTTCGGATTAGAGGGTAGATTATATAAAGTTTGATAGTACAGTTCAAATTGTTTGGCTATATCTTCATTAGAGGAGTGTATTTTGCCCTAATTGTCTCTAATTTGATGGATTGTGGCAGTAGCCTTTTTATCTTGGACCGCTTTTGCTAACAGTTTACCGCTCTTGTTACCTTGTTCATAAAATATTTTATGGCGCAGTATGTACTGTCTTTTAGTCTTAGTCTTAATTCTTCAGACAAGGATAATCTGGCAGTCGTCAGTTCCTCCAGGGTACTTGCTGCAATAGTTCGTTTGTGTGCTGCCTCCAACGTCTGTATTCGAGCGATCAAGGATGTAATCCTCGACTGCTGATCTCTTTTCTGTCTGGCAAGTGTGGCGATGAATTCACCCCTCATGACACATTTATGTGCTTCCCACTGGGACAGAAGTGAAGTGTCTTAATTTTCATTCCGCGAGAAGTAATCAGTCAATATATCGCTAAAGAATTGAACCTGCAACTTGTCTTTCAAGATAGAGTCTCCATGTTTTCGTTGTAGTGATACGGTCTGGGAATACTAACGTCATAGTGATTGGGTGCTGATCAGATATCACCATAGGTTCAATTGTGGCACTTTTCAGTACCTTTAAGTCTGAAAAAGTGGTCAATCCTAGAGTATTTCTGGCAGAATGTTGAAACCAATGTCTTTGGTTTGCGGGTTTAAAGTTCTCCAGGCGTCATGTAACATTAATCCTTGCAGTTGGAGTTTGATTTGTTTCAGTGCACTATAGGGAAGGCTTGACGCTCCATTCGAAGTATCTAAAATAGGATTGAGGGGGACATTGAACTCCCCTCCTAGTATGAGCATACCTGAAGCAAAGGTGGTCAATAGGAATTTAATCTTAAGAAAGAATGTTACCTGTTTTGTGTTTGGGGCGTATATGTTTGCAATAGTGATCGGGTGTGATCTAAGTTTTCCTTTAAGAAATACGTATCTCCCTTCCGGGTCTAGCATAGTGTATTGTACTTGAAATGGGGTATGTTTTGCTATTAGTATCGAGGCTCCTTTCATTTTCCCGTTAGGGTTGGATGCATGAAAAGCCACAGGAAATCTTTTATCATTAAATTTCGGGATCTTGTCTTTTTTAAAGTGGGTTTCTTGGGCGCATATAATATCTGCTTTCTGTTTATGGCAGTCATTGAGAAGTCTAGTTCTTTTTTCTGGAATATTCAGTCCTTTCGTTTTTATAGAGAGTAGGGTAGAGTGATGGCCAACAGGTGACATGTTTGCACTCTAATAAACTCTCCGCAGAGAAGGAGAGAAGAGAGAAAAAAAAAGGGAAAAGAAAAGAAAAAAATATGTAAGAAAAAAATAAATAAGGGGAGGTGGTAATGGGGGGAGGGGGAATGGGTCAGGGAGTTCCGGGAGTAGACCTAAACAGAGGCGTTGCTAGGGGGGTGCGATCCGCACCCGGGTGAAACCCTTAGAGGGGTGACACCATCCCAAATTAAAATAAAAAAAATTTTTTTTTTTTTTTTACTTTTTTTTTTTTTGACATGCCCAGAGCCTGTGTCGTTGCTATGGGGGTGCGGCCCGAACCCGGGTGACACCCACCAGAGGGTAACACCCAGTTTAGACTGGCGCCACATTGAGAGGGGCGCCGCGGCTTCCTCCTTCCCTTCCGGGATCTCCTCTGCTCAATGCGATGTGCAGGGAGAGTGGGGGAGGAGGGAGTAAGGCAGAGGCAGAATGGGTAACCGGGGTCCGACCGTCCCCACACATACGGCGTTACCCAGCTCAGACTGGTGCTGCGGCTTCCTCCTTCCCTTCCGGGATCTCCTCTGCGTGCTCAATGCAATGTGCGGGGAGAGTGGGGGAGGATGCTGTCCTCGTCTCCTCTCCAGACTCCCGGAACATGTGTGAGTACAGTACAGGCGGCAGGGAAGTGAACTAGTAAAGGGTGACACTCAGCTTGCGAGGAGGTTTCATGGTGTCCACCGCCGGCCTGAGCCCAAGGTTAGGTGGGGGGGTTGCCATGGTACTGGCAGGCCGTCTGAGAGATAGTGTGGGAGGACTCTCAGTGTCTGGCATCCTGTGCTGTGCTAGTCTGATAACGAAAGGGGGGGGGGTGCAAGGTGGTAAATATATAATATTGCTGTGTCCAGCCACCCCCTTCCCCCACTAGACCAGCCTACTGTATACCACCCCAGCCTGCTGTGTGCCATCCCAGCCTGCCCTGATACCCCCCTCCTGCCTGCAGTGTACCACCCCAGCCTGCAGTGTACCACCCCAGCCTGCAGTGTACCACCCCAGCCTGCAGTGTACCACCCCAGCCTGCCCTGTGCCATACCAGCCTGCCCTGTGCCACCCAGCCTGCAGTGTACCACCCCAGCCTGCCCAGTGCCATACCAGCCTGCCCCATACCACCCCAGTCTGCCCTGTGCCACCCCAGCCTGCTGTGTGCCATCCCAGCCTGCTGTGTACCACCCCAGCCTGCCCTGTGCTACCCCAGCCTGCTGTATACCACCCCAGCCTGTCCTGTGCCATACCAGCCTGCCCATTGCCATACCAGCCTGCCCCATACAACCCCAGTCTGTGCCATACCAGCCTGCCACCATCTGCCCTGTGCCACCCCAGTCTGCCCTGTGCCACCCCAGCCTGCCCTGTGCCACCCCAGCCTGCCCTGTGCCACCCCAGCCTGCCCTGTGCCACCCAGCCTGCTGTATACCACCACAGCCTGTCCTGTGCCACCACAGCCTGCCCCATACACCCCCCCAGTGTACCACCCACCACCACCCCAGCCTGCAGTGTACCACCCCAGCCTGCAGTGTACCACCCCAGCCTGCAGTGTACCACCCCAGCCTGCAGTGTACCACCCCAGCCTGTCCTGTGCCACCCCAGCCTGCCCCATACCACCCAGCCTGCTGTGCAACACCCCAGCCTGCTGTGTACCACCCCAGCCTGCTGTGTACCACCCCAGCCTGCTGTGTACCACCCCAGCCTGCCCAGTGCCATACCAGCCTGCCCTGTGCCACCCCAGTCTGTCCTGTGCCACCCCAGCCTGCTGTATACCACCCCAGCCTGCCCTGTGTCACCCCAACCTGCCCTATACCACCCAGCCTGCCCTGTGCCACCCCATCTTGCCCTATTCCACCCCAACCTGTCTTATACCACCCCAACCTGCCCTTTCCCACCCTCGTTTTCCTGTACGACCCTAACTTGCCCAATACCACCCCAACCTGCCCTATGCCACCCTAACTTGCCCTATAACACCCCAACCTGCCCCATACTACCTTAACCTGCCCTGTACCACCTTAACCTGCAATATACCACACCAACCTGTCACTATACCGCCCTATACTATCATTTACAGGGGCTGGTTTGGAGTGCGCCCCGTGACTGTGCACTGCCTGCATGGTGCTAGGCAGCTTAGACGGGGGTGACACCATGTTTTACCGCACCAGGTGACACCAACCCTAGTGACGCCACTGGACCTAAATCTGAAGGTCCACTCTAATAACACAGTCCGGCAAGGTCAAAAGGTGCAACAAGTTACACCCCTTGTGTGGGGACGGTGACTGAGCTAACCAAGAAAGAGTAGCCGAGGTAAAAGTCGTGAAAAACAATAGAGACCAATAAAATAGGCCCCACTGCACCCCAGAGATTCCTCTATGTATTAAATGTATGGGCACTATGGAGCGGCTATCTAAATACAGCATACATCGAGCTCAGGTTAAGGGATAATCAATGACACGGGAGGGGGGGCTTCCTGTTTACTTCAAGTTACGTAGTTCAATATGTATGTAAGGAGAGGTCGCATTGGTAAAGTGACATGGTTCTGCCACCTAAGGATAGACATCAGTTCACAGACATTCTATTAGTTCGACAGTTCAAACATCTATGTGATCTACATTCAAAGGACACTGTTAGGCACCCCTGAGTAAAATACAGATAAACAATCTCTGTTAACAGAAAACTAACGGCATATTCAAGACAGGCAACTTATAACACTAGCAGATCCACCCAATGATTACCATTTCCCCCATCTGCCTCGTTTCTCTAAACCCTCCAACCCCGTGTCTCAAACATTTTGAGAAAAAAAAAGCCCTAGGCCTCAAACCGGTTAATAAATTTATCAGATAACTTTCTCCCATAGAACTAGCGATAGTATCGTCAGTGATCACCAATTACATAGAGATTTAGCATCTACCTTACTGTTTCTGGTACAGCTATAGGGAAATGTTACACTGCGAATAGTACCACAAATCACCCGTTTCTCTTTTTATCAGAGAGGGAGAGATACCACGCATGGCACATGTCCCTGCACAGGACTCGGTCACCTTCTTCCCCAGAGATGACAACATCTTCCAAGGGTTTTAGGTAGATTATGTCTAGTAATAAGAGTGACCATATGTATGAATCTCAGAGAGTAGGGCGTGACAATAAGATCCATATCTGGAATAAACTTTCATTACCGCATAACCTTAACTTCATAATGTAATCCAATGAAAATTAATCTAGGATGTAATAAGTATAGTATTGACAGAAATTTAGTTAAGATATTATCTCCCAACCCCTCCCCCCACCAAAGCCCCCCAGGGCGGGAAATATATTCAAAAGACACGCACAGAAACTATGGGACAAGTGCAGGTAGCCAGAAAAAACTGGCCCCTAGTGGTAGAAGCGTACACTATTTAGAGTCAATCATTCGAGAAAGCAGCACTTGTAGCGCCATTTCTGCACGGGCTCATGAAGCAGGCCCCAAATACCAACAAAATTACTTCCAGCTAGATAACCGATTCAACTGGCAGGTAACAGGTAAGATCTTAATACTCAACTGAAAAGTCCCAGTATTGCTGAAGAACAAGTAGCCTTGGAGGTCACATACTCTTCTCTATATGTAGCTTCATGTTTACCTGCATTGGCAAAAAAAAAACAAGGGAAGACACAGCAAAAAAAAAAGGGGGCTGAGACCCGGGGGCGGCCAGCAAGCGGCAAGAGGGGAGCACAGACCCCCAAAAACAAAAACATGAAAAAGAAAAAAAGTGCAGTTTGTCAATATGCTAGAGTCATCTTTGTCATCCAAGCCTGGATATGGTCTCAATAGTAACGTGGAACTTTGTTCAGAAGATGGAAAGTTCTCCAACTTGTTTAAAAATGGTCGTAGGCTACATACAAAATCATTGCGTTAGTGGTCAAGTGTCCATCTGATCAGGGTGATCCTTCCGCAATTGTCCAGGTCCTGTAAATGGCCAGTAATATCTATTAGGTGGGACGGCTGCAGATCTGAGGATTTCTGGACCTGTTTAATGGCGTTGCATGTCTTGCTGTGGATTGCTACACTGTCCCCATACGTCCTGTTATATTCTGGATATCTGTTTTAAGATCGGAGATGGCAGACTTGATGTCATGAGCCACTGCCTGGAGGTCAGCCAGGCATAGGGGCTATGAGGGCTGGGGAGGATGAATCATTTGCACTGGCTGGGCAGGCAGCTCTTGCGCGCCATGAGGTGATCCATGTGAGCCATCCAGGAGCCTCCGAGTGGGATGTGTGGCTTGGGCATGGCTGGGTCTGCGTGACCCTCTCCCTGTGTAAACAGTGTGGGGATGGTATTAGAGCACATTGCCAGCATCCCGCTAGACAGTGCTTGCGATCCGCCGGCTGCGTGGTTGGAGCCGCCGGGCGGCATGTGCTGTTTAGGCAAGCCCGCGGTCTTGAGGCCTTCCCCATGTGAGGGCCGGAACATCGCGGGGATGATGTTCGTCTGCGGCTGGGCTGCCTCCTGCGATCCGCGGGAGGCATAGGTTTTTCCGATCCCCCTTACCCATCCTTGCAGATGCTGTCCTGGGTTTGTTAGCTAATTTTAGCCGCTTCTATGTGCCGGAGGACGGGAGTTACACGTCCATCTTGGTCCGAAGTTAGGCCATGCCCCCAATTTAAAATTTCATATCCAGCTGTACTATGACCACAATTACATCTAGAAGGGATAAGAACAGATTTTTCTGCAACAATAAATGAATGATTATACATTTGAAAGTGTAAGAAGATCTCACATTCAAACATCACCATTTCGGAAAAAAAAAGCCAAAATTAAAACCCTTCAGCAGTCTCCTCAAATACTGCCTTAACATTCTCTTTATTCCTTTCAGTATCTGCCTTGTGTAAGGCAGGCATATCGGGGTTTAACTCAGGTAGAGAAATGGCTGTAGGCAACGAGGGATAGTAACTTTGAACCCAGGGCAAAGATGGCAGTATTAGGGCCATAGTCAGCGTGGAACATATTCCAGAGGGTAGTATTGGGGACATTAGTGGTAGGTTGACTAGCACACATAAACCCAAGATAAGTATAGTAGCAAGTCCTAATTGCAATTTTGGAATACCCAATTAGAGCACAGTTTGCAACCCGTCTAAACTACACGGCATGTTCACCAATGCCAGGAGCCTGGCGAACAAGATGGGAGAACTAGAGATACTGTTGTACGAGGAGGATTTAGATTCTGTGGGAATTTCAGAGACTTGCTTCAACAGCTCTCATGATTGTCTGGCAACCATTCAAGGGTATTCCCTTTATCGCAGGGATAGAGAGGGTAAAAAGGGGGGGGGTTATGCCTTTATATCAAGAATAGTGTACAAGTTAATGTGAGAGATGACATCACTAAGGGAGCTAGGGAGGAAGTGGAATCCTTATGGCTAGAACTTCAAAAGGGATGTGACTAAGGGGAAAATACTGGTAGTATGTTATAGGCCCCCTAACCTTAGGGAGGAGGGGGAGATGAACCTCCTATCACAATTTGGATTAGCAGAAAGGATGAGAAGTGTCATCATAATGGGGGATTTTAAATTATCCAGACAAAGATTGGGTGGAAGGAACTGCACATTCGTCCAAGGCTTGCCAGTTCCTAAAGGTCAGAACAATTTCATGGGTCAGATGGTAGATGCACCAACTAGAAACAAAGTGTTACTAGACCTACTGATTACCAACAATGCAGACCTGATCAAGGATGGGAATACTAAGACATTGAATTGTACAAGAGCCAACTTCCCTAAGCTACGAACCTAGCTAGAAGATTGGGATAAATTGGGATAAAAGATAAATTGGGTTAAAATCTTAGGAACAAGGAACACTGAGGAGAGATGGGTTTGCTTTAAGAGCATATTAAATAAGGACCATCTCATTGTGAAATAAGTTTAAAGGAGTGAACAAAAGTCCTGGATGGCCAAACTCCAATGTAAAAATTAATATAAAAGGCATTCTAGAAATACAAGGCTGAGGGATCATCATCATCAGCATTTAGACTTTACAAAGAATGCAACAAGAAATGTAAGGGTGCAATTAGGGCAGCTAAGATAGAACACCAAAAACACATAGTGGAGGAGAGCAAAAAAAAATTTTCTTCTCCTCAGTCTTCACGGGGGAATCGGGGGGGGGAGTCAGCAACCAAAACTGCAGTGTTTATCCTCATGACACATCTCAGGAAGCACCCTCACGGCTAACAGAGGAGAGATTTAGAAATTGACTTGGGAAAAACTTAACATTAATAAGTCACCAGGACCAGATGGATGGCACCCGAGGGGCCTTAGGGAACTCAGTCAAGTAATGTCCAGACCATTGTTCCTCATTTTTACTGACAGTCGTCTACTGACTGTCATTTTGAACCCATTTTGTTCGAATTTCGACAACGTACGAACAGACGATGTTGGAGTCGAACATACAATCGAAAAGATGTACCAGGATATATCCTAAGATAGAGGCTGGTCCTAGCGCTCAGTGGACAGGTCTTCTAATTTAATAGGTTATATAAACATGTATGCAGAAAAAAGCAGCTATTATAATGAAAGAAGTGTGTGAAAAAAATATGTCTCTATGAGGCATTAACAGCGCTATGTGATTTTATATCTATTGAACTCAAACAGTTCAGAATCTGCTTTTTATGAGGTGCTGCTATCCACCAGGGTCTCCTATCCTTAAGTCAGCAGCTAGCCCCAAATACTAAGAACAAATATACAAACTGCTTATACACATAAAATATAAAACAATGTAAATGCAAAAAAAGGAAATAATGCACTATAAGTTATACATATGTGACACAACAATTCACAGGTATGTCAAAAGGGTGCTTCTTTTTTTAAAAAAACGCACAGTCTGTATAACTATAATGTTCTTAGTGTGGAAATTCTTGAAAAATGGTTGGAAAAAAACCCCAACACAGATCCAGGTTTTCCTTCACTTGTAGTCCCCCCTCACGGTTTGGTACTCACCAGATAGACATGGTGTTAATTGCCTTCAGATTTTGAGATCTCTCTCCTGTGAAGTGTGGCTCAGCCCAGCAGCAATGTTTTCTCCTCCAAATAAGTATGGATGGGGTTGGATGCATATGTGCAGCATGAGCAGTCATGTAAACAAAAACGTAGGGGGAAAGGACATAGTGTAATACCGTTTTTATTGTAAAAAAATCTTATTTTTTAAAAGTTATGCTTACAAATACAAAAACAAAGATGTGCGCATCGGTTGCAATGTCACTGCTCACTCAGCTGGTTCTGGCGTCTCCGCTCCGTCTCCAGCTGACGTGTCCCGGGTGCAACCCGCTTCGCCTGCGCGACGAAGACGTGAACCAATCACGAAACGCGTCAGGGCGTGGCTGCACGACTCGTCGCGCAGGCGAAGCGGGTTGCACCCGGGACACGTCAGCTGGAGACGGAGCGGAGACGCCAGAACCAGCTGAGTGAGCAGTGACATTGCAACCGATGCGCACATCTTTGTTTTTGTATTTGTAAGCATAACTTTTAAAAAATAAGATTTTTTTACAATAAAAACGGTATTACACTATGTCCTTTCCCCCTACGTTTTTGTTTACATGACTGCTCATGCTGCACATATGCATCCAACCCCATCCATACTTATTTGGAGGAGAAAACATTGCTGCTGGGCTGAGCCACACTTCACAGGAGAGAGATCTCAAAATCTGAAGGCAATTAACACCATGTCTATCTGGTGAGTACCAAACCGTGAGGGGGACTACAAGTGAAGGAAAACCTGGATCTGTGTTGGGGTTTTTTTCCAACCATTTTTCAAGAATTTCCACACTAAGAACATTATAGTTATACAGACTGTGCGTTTTTTTAAAAAAAGAAGCACCCTTTAGACATACCTGTGAATTGTTGTGTCACATATGTATAACTTATAGTGCATTATTTCCTTTTTTTGCATTTACATTGTTTTATATTTTATGTGTATAAGCAGTTTGTATATTTGTTCTTAGTATTTGGGGCTAGCTGCTGACTTAAGGATAGGAGACCCTGGTGGATAGCAGCACCTCATAAAAAGCAGATTCTGAACTGTTTGAGTTCAATAGATATAAAATCACATAGCGCTGTTAATGCCTCATAGAGACATATTTTTTTCACGAACATACAATCGAATCGAACGCGGAGCTCATCCCTACTGGTCAGGACTAGATTGAGGAAAGGCCATGATATGAACAAGTTCTCCCTGGGAATACTCCAGAGAAAGTAGGCCCTCTGTGTTGCATGTGCAGTAGTAGGTAGATTTGAGCTAGATAAGAATGACTCAACGGAGGTGTACTCCTATCCTTCAGGACCTGGGTTTCAAAAGCCCTGCTGTTATCTGCGTACAATGTCCTTATGAACCGATTCCAAGTAATGAGAATCGCTGGTGGAGATGGATTTGTTTGTTCAACGAGGTAAGGATGTCTTAAGAGTGAAACTAGACCAAAAGGGAACCTTTAGGCCCACTACCCTCATGCAGATGCAAACTGAGTGGTGTCTTTTGGATCTGAGAGTTAGCACAAGGAATCTTAAGCAGGCAATCTTTTCTGGGGGAAGATTTTGGCTTGGGCTGTGTAAGATTACTCCCAGGTACTCCAGACAGTGATGAGGGCTGGAGGGCAGACTTTTGGAAAGTTGATTAACCAACCTAATGTTTTCAAGTAGTGCTTTGGATGGTGGCTGACAATGTTGTGGTGAAGAAGTCCTTCTGTAGAAGGTAGTCTAAGTATCTAGTGACATGGATGCCCTGTGTCAGCAGAAGTGCTGGAAGCAGAGCAAGCACTTTTTGGACTCTTGGGCCCAGATTCACGTAGGGCGGCGTATATTTATGCGGGCGTAGCGCATCTTATATACGCTACGCCGCCGAAACAGAGGCAAGTACAGTATTCACAAAGCACTTGCTCCGTAAGTTGCGGCGGCGTAGCGCAAATTGGCCGGCGTAAGCCTGCCTAATTCAAAGTAGGAAGGAGGTGGGTGTGATCTATTTAAATTAAGCGTGACCCCATGCTAATGAATGGCCGGTCGAACAGCGCATGCTCAGAATCATGTCGCATATATTCCATAAGATACGATGGCTCAATGCCTACGACGTGAACGTAACCTACGCACAGCCCTATTCACGTAGTACTACGTAAACGGCGTACGCGACGTAAAACTCAACGGCGTCGTTCCCTGGCCCATACCTTTACATTACCTGTGCCTGCTATATGAGGGGTAACTTTACACCGGACGTAAGCCTTACGCAAATCGCGTATATGAAGCGGCCGGGCGCATCTACGTTCGTGAATCGGTGTATCTTACTCATTTGCATATTTAAAATAACTATGCACCCACGATATGCCGGCATAGGCAAGTTACATCGGACGGCTGAAGCCAAGTTTTTTGACGTATCTCGCTTTGTGAATCGGCGCAAGTATACGACGGCGCACATTTGTACTTACTACGGCGTATCTCGAGATATGCCGACATCAATGCATCGTATATCCGGGCCTTGGGGTTCAGAGGAAAGCCAAAAAAGGTAGTGTTACAAATTGGAACTGCTACTTTCTTACAGCAAAACACAGAAAGCATTGATGAACAGGGAAGATGGGGATATGCAGATAGACATCTTGTTTGGGCAGCATGTAATAAAGTGATTTTAAACCTTTACAACACACTTTATGCTACAGGTAAGCCTATATTAAAGTAGCTACCCTGGATATCTCCTAAACCTGCACGGTTTAGGAGATATCCCCCTGTGCCCTGCATGTGCCAAAGTGATCGGAATGTGCGCACTGAAATTAGACGTGTTGTTACCAGCATGCGCAGGAGTGAGGTCATCGCAGCTCTGGCCAATCACATCGCAATACCCGAAAGTAAGCCCTAGGAGAGATGTCTCTTTGAAGTTTGCATATTCTCCCTGTACCTGCGTGGGTTTCCTCCCACACTCCAAAGACATGCTAATAGATTATTTGGCCTTTGTATACGCAAGTATGAATGCAAGTTAGGGACCTTCGATTTTAAGCTTCCTGAGGGCAGGAACTGATGTGAATGTACAATACAGATGTAAAATGCTGCATAAATTGCCAGTGCTATATAAATACCTGTAATAAAAACAAAACAAAAGAACAATCTTTTGGATTCCATCCAGAATTTTGATACAAGAAGAAAAGTGGTTTAGAGACCAAGTCTAATACTAAGAAAATGCTCCAATTTGGTTTGGCGACTGTGAACAGGTTTGAATAAAAAAAAAAAAAACTTTGGAACCTTTCCTCCGAAGGATCTGGTACAATCTACCCCCCTTGTGCCTCAAGTTGTAGCGTTGCAGCCAGCAAATTGGCTTGTTTTTGGCTGAAGGGTAGGAAGCAGAGAGGGGGTTAGAGATGGAAAATCTATTTTGTACCTTTTTGAAACGACAAATTGGACCCAGGAGGTCCAAGACGTCTAAGATACAGACTGGCGCAAATGCCAAAAGGTTTTCTCCCACTCTGTTCTCCATTGTGAGAAGGGCTTCTGGGAAGGTTAGTTGGAATTAGTGGCCAGGGGTTGCGATAAAAGGAAGTGATGAGCCTTGGTTTTGAAGTTGATGCCTGCGGAGAGTGAAAAGGTCCCTTTCGCTGAGCTGAGGCAGCAGCAGTGGGGAGTAGAAGACTTATGCCGCGTACACACGGTCGTTTTTTGCGATGAAAAAAAAACGACGTTTTTTGTAAAGTAAAAAACGACGTTTTGAAACGTCACTTTCAAAGACGATGTTGCATACACACCATCGTTTTTTTTCACAAAAAGCGAGGTTACGTTCACCACACTTTTCCATTGAAGCTCGCTTCATAACTAGCTTCTGGGCATGCGCGGGTTGAAAAACGTCGTTTTAAACGACGTTTTTGCTACACACGGTGACTTTTTGTGAAACAAAAAACGACGTTTTGAAAAACGACACAAAAAATTCAAGCATGTTGGAATTTTTTTTGGTCGTTTTTTTTAAGACAAAAAACGACGTTTTGCCCACACACGATCAATTTAAATGACGTTTTAAAAAACAACGTTTTTTTTTCATCGCAAAAAACGACCGTGTGTACGCGGCATCAGGCTTTTTCTTATGGGTTGGGAGCACTTTTCCCTCTGTGCTTTACTTGAATTCAGCAAGGGATTCCCCAGTCATTTACCATCAAAAGTCATGTGTAATAGACACCTTTACCCAGTAGGTTTAGTAGACCAAGCTTTTAAATCAACAAAATCTTGCACATTTTTCACAGTGATGTTTTGAGACTTGGGGAATTAAATTCTCTAGATTATCCACAAACAATCATAAGGATAAGGGCATCAACTGCAACTGTTCTATGAGAATGGGGTCATTAGTTTGGCAAACAGATATGGCAGCAATTGCCAGCTGCAGGGCTGGATGCACCGGGACAAAGGAAGCAAAACTCCCATCAAAAGGAACATCAGCAACAGAATATTAAGATGTTTATTGAAGACAGAAAGTACAGGTTCTACTACCAGAATAGCCAATTTTTTTCATAAATTCATTCCCAATTGGATAAACTCGGCTGAGAAATGCAGAGACTATCCTTTTAGGATTAAGCCTGTTGATTTTGACAGCCTCTTAGTGCCCATAGGGGCCTTTTTTGGGCTTAAAGCCTTGCTATGCAAAGAATATTTCGCACTGCATAAATTGGTGAGTCTACAGTGGAGAACAACTGGCGAGAAACTATAGTTTGTGTCACATATAATGCACTTTTTGCAAAATCCTCTGTAGATACTGCTTCAAAATCTGCATCCACATTGTTCATGAACTCAACCTGTTTGAGGGTGAAATGGAGGAAAACAAAGTTTTATGGGGAAGAGGCAATGCAATCTTTTTTTAACCTCAAGAAACCAAAAGGTTCTAAGAGTGCCAAAACGTTTCAGAAGAATTCTGATATAGCAGCAGATAAATCTGCTTTTGCCAGACAGGCATCACTAAAGTGATACTAAAGACACACCATTTAATTTACATTATCTCTTCTTTTTCTGTATATGGATGATGGCATTGTAATTTTTTTTAATAAAAAAAACCATCCAAGTACCTTTTCCTAATCGATATACAGCTGTCACAAGCTCTTTCTGAGCTTGTCTGCAGGGAAACAGTGGCAGAAGTTTCTATTCCTCTGCTGCAAGTCGCATTTTAAAAAACAAAAACAAAAAAAACAAACAGCCTTTGGGATACAGAGTAAAAATAAATAATCAATATCTATAAACTGTTAGAAATTCTCATACAACTATATATCTGCAATCAAATCTTTATTATTTTTTGGCAATAACATAGCATTGAGGAGGAAGGGAGAGAGTGGGCTGTCAATTACCACTGTGTATACGCCCATATGTGTGACTCTATAGTAGAGCTGCACGATTAAATCGTACAATAATCACCATCTCGATTCAGCCCTAACCGCGCAATCTCCAGTGCGGATTACAGGGATGTAGCATGGACCGAAGTAGAAGATTTTAGAACCAGCGTAGAACGCAAATGGCGACGATACCGGAACTGACATCAGCAAATGCGTGATGTGGTGGATGCCTGGGTGGTACCACATTTCTTCGCTGGAGACCCGGCCGGGAAACACCAGCATTGATCCGAGCAGACATGGCATTCTGTTTCCAACATGTGCGCTTAATTATGGCTGAACAATCACATACATCCAGTAATCTCAGTCATTATTTTATATATATATATTGTAACGTTTGGGGGATCAGCTTGATCGCAGGACACAGGCTTTTAAATCAAAACTGAGGTTTATTGAACACAAATGGCTTCACAGCAGCAAAAGCAAAACAAATAATCAGTCTCACCGACTCTTAGGGCTCAGCACTGCCATTGCAATTCACAGTCCTTGCAGGTAAAGTTCCCCAGTTGCAGGCTTTCAGGTAGGACACAAGTCCTTTTAAAGTTCTTCCCAGCTTCTCAGAGCTTTGCAGCATTCACCTGTCTAGCATCGCCATACACAGGCTCTGCTACACACTTCCACTCTCTCACCTGCAACTTCCTGTCCTCACTTAAACCATCTCCTGGACAGGTGCATTAACCCTTTTTGTCCTCTTAAAAGGACCATAGCCCAAATAGAGGGGAAACATAGCGTCCCTCCAGGACGCAGCCACGGCGACCTGTACATATCCCCCCCCTGTGCCCCAACGCCGAGGAGGTGGGGGCAACAGTGGAGCCCAAACAATGGACTCGGGAGAGGGCATCTGCATTTTGATGCAGTCTCCCGGGCCTATGCTCCACTATAAATTTAAAATTCTTGGAGCGCCAGGAACCACCGGGTAATCCTGACATTAGTCCCTTTACCTTGCCTAAGCCATGTTAAAGGGGCATGATCAGAAATGAGCCTAAATTTTCTGCCCAAAAGGTAATATCTGAGGGACTCCAGGGCCCACTTAATGGCCAGGCACTCTCTCTCAATAACAGCGTAGTTTTTCTCTGCTGGTGTCAACTTCCTACTGAGGAAGACTACTGGGTGCTCCTCACCATTAACAACCTGTGACAACACCGCTCCTAATCCTACATCGGAAGCGTCAGTTTGGACAACAAACTCTCTTGAAAATTTGGGCGCTATCAAGACAGGGTGTTGGCACAGTGCTGACTTGAGCTCCAAAAAAGCCTTTTCAGCATCCGCATTCCACTCGACCATGACCGATTTCCGACCCTTGGTCAGATCGGTCAGTGGAGCCGCTAATGTGGCAAAGTTGGGTACGAACCTTCTGTAGTATCCCACCATGCCCAGGAATGCACGTACCTGCTTTTTCGTGAGGGGGCGGGGCCAACTATTTATAGCCTCTACCTTGTTGACCTGAGGTTTCACCACCCCTCTACCCACGATATAGCCCAGGTATTTCACCTCCTCCATTCCCAAATGACATTTTTCAGGGTTTATTGTGAACCCTTCCTTCCAAAGAGAGTCCAGTACTGCCTGGACTTTGGGCAAGTGCGAGTCCCAGTCTCTGCTAAAAACGACTATGTCATCCAAGTACACTGAGGCATACTCCCGATGAGGTCGTAAAATCCTATCCATTGCTCGCTGGAATGTGGCTGGAGCAGTTTGCAGTCCAAAAGGCATTCGTTTGTACTGAAAACTCCCCTCTGGAGTAGAAAAAGCAGTTTTCTCTCTAGCCGCCTTAGTCAATGGGATTTGCCAATACCCCTTGGTAAGGTCTAATGTTGTGATGTACCTGGCTGGACCTAGTCGCTCAATAAGTTCATCCACCCGGGGCATGGGTAGGCATCAAACCGTGAAACCTCATTAAGTTTCCGAAAATCATTGCAGAATCGCAGAGTCCCGTTGGGCTTTGGTACCAACACGATGGGGCTCGACCACTCACTCTGCGATTCCTCGATGATATCCAGGTCTAACATTTTTTTCACTTCCTCTGAAACGGCCTTTCTTTGCGCCTCTGGGATGCGGTAGGGCCGGACAAAAACTTTGACTCCAGGTTCTGTGATAATATCATGCTCTATCACACTAGTAAGCCCTGGCAAGTCTGAAAACTTTTCTTTATTTCTTTGCAAGAACTCCTTTGCTTGCTGATTTAGTATTTTAGACAGGGTATTTGCTACTTGGACACGCTCTACCCCAACCTGAGGCTCAAGCCTTGCACTAGCCAGGGAGGTCACTGTTTCCCTATCCGTCCAGGGTTTTAACAAGTTAACATGATATATCTGATACGGTTTCCTCTTGCCTGGCTGGTGCACTCTATAATTTACCTCTCCTACTTTTTCCACAACTTCAAAGGGACCTTGCCATCTGGCCAAGAATTTACTTTCCACAGTGGGGATGAGCACAGCTACTCGATCTCCCACTTGGAAGTGCCTTATTTTTGCAGCCCTGTTATAGACCCGTCGTTGAGCCTCCTGGGCCTTTTGTAAATGTTCTTTGACTAGTGGCATCACGGTTTGGATCCTTTCCTGCATTTGGGAGACATATTCCAGGACACTCTTATGCTGAACAGGTTCACTTTCCCATTCCTCTTTAATAAAATCAAGTAGTCCGCGAGGTCTCCGCCCATAAACCAACTCAAAAGGCGAAAACCCTGTGGAGGCCTGGGGCACTTCCCGGATGGCAAATAGGAGAGCTGGCAACAGGCAGTCCCAATCTTTCCCATCCCTTTGCACCACTTTCTTGAGCATAGACTTAAGGGTTTTATTAAAGCGTTCCACCAACCCGTCCGTTTGGGGATGGTAGACCGAGGTGCGCAGCTGTTTAATGCGGAACAGCTTACACACATCGGCCATAACCCTCGACATAAACGAGGTACCCTGGTCTGTGAGTATTTCCTTGGGGAAACCCGTCCGTGTAAACAATTGGAATAATTCTCTAGCAATGGCCTTTGAGGAGGTATTCCGCAGGGGTAGCGCCTCAGGATATCGGGTGGCATAGTCAAGAATCACCAAGATGTAGGAGTGACCTCGAGCTGACTTTACCAAGGGACCCACTATATCCATGGCTATCCTCTCGAATGGGACCTCAATTATGGGCAGAGGGACCAAAGGGCTCCGAAAGTGAGTCACCGGAGCGGTCAACTGGCAGGTCGGACAAGAGGTACAGTATCTCTTTACCTCTGCTTTCAGACCTGGCCAGTAAAACCGGTCGGTGATCCGTGCCTCCGTCTTCTCAACTCCCAGGTGCCCCCCTAACACATCATCATGGGCCAGTTCCAGAACCTTTCGTCTATATTGTTGGGGTACCAACAATTGTTCTACCACGTTTTCTCTCTCTTTGGTAACCCGATACAGCAATTCATTATATATTGCAAAGTGTGGCCACCTTTCATTCGCACCTGGCTCTTGGGGAACCCCATTTACTACTACAACTTGTTCCCGTGCACGGGCCAAAGTGGGGTCCTGCATCTGAGCAGTACCAAACTCCCCCTGGGGAACACCCAAATCCGGCAGGGCAGGAGTAGAGGCTACTTCCTCATCCTCTTCCCCCAGCATTACCTGAAGTGGGGAATTAACCACATCATGAGCATTTTCCTCATCTGGATCCACATTAAACACATTTGGCAGTTCAGGGTTATTCCTCTCAGCAGCAGGAACAGGGGGGCTAGTTTCTCCCCAGTCTCTGAACTGTTCTCCTTGTTCCCACAGTTTGGTAAACAATGGACAGTCTCGTCCTATTATAACATCATGTACCAAGTTCTTTACCACCCCCACCTCTTGAGTACAAGTGCCACATGCTGAGGAGATAGACACCGTGATGATGGGGTACTCTCTAGTGTCCCCGTGTATGCACACCACCCGTAAAGTTTTGCTGACCGTACCGACCTTCCCAATTATTCTAGGATGAACAAGGGTTACCATGCTTCCAGAGTCCAACAAAGCCCAGGCAGGGAGGTTGTTCACTTGGACTTCATACTCAAACTTATCGTCATCCATGTCGAGATGTGTGGTGCATACTTTATGGGCACAGAAAGACCCCCTCCGAAGAACCCCGCATTCCATGGGCTCCTCTTGCAGTGGGCAGTGTGCCCGGGTATGACCCCAGGAATGACATCGCCAACATTGTACATCCACTCCTCTCCGAACAGGAACAGAACGCTGGGGAGGTACCGGGAGTGACTCTTGGCCTTCCGGGGTGTTTGTTCCCAGGCCCCTTGGAACATCCTTTCGAAGGGCAGCAGTTGGTCGAACAGGTCGTGGCAAACTGGGCCCTATGCGCTTGGTAGGTCCGAGCAGGTCCTCCACCACTGTAAATCGTTCCACCATCTCAACAAGGAGGTTTGCGGTTTTGGGATCTCCATGGCTGACCCACCGTTGAAGGTCATCTGGCAGGGACCTCAGGTATCGGTCCAGCACGACCCGCTCCACGATTTGGGGGCCAGACAACACCTCAGGCTGCAGCCATTTTTTCACTAGTTGCACCAGGTCGTGCATTTGAGATCGGGGTGGCCGATCTGGACGATATTTCCATTGGTGTACTCGTTGGGCCCGAACAGCCGTAGTCACCCCCAGACGAGCCAGAATTTCGGCTTTTAGCTTTTGATAGTCTTTAGCATCATCCGGTGGCAGGTCAAAGTAGGCTTTTTGAGGATCTCCAGTGAGAAAAGGAGCAATGAGGCCGGCCCACTGGTCCTGAAGCCACCCTTCTCTCTCTGCCGTCCTCTCAAAGGTAGCAAGAAATGCTTCTACATCATCGTTTGGGGATAATTTCTGCAGAAAATGGCTTGCCCTCACAGTCACCTGGTTGCCAGGGGCAACAGCCGCTTGTCCCTGAACCTTAGACAGCTGCTGCACTGCTTCCTTTAAAGCAGTCACCTGAGTCTGCATAACCTCTTGCTGGGTTGTTTGCTGGGCTACCAACTGAGCCACCAACAGGCGGGTATTTTCTTGCTGCAGCGTCAGCGCCTCCTCATGGCGGGTCTGCGCTTGTATGTTAGCCAGGGTCAGCTGTTTAATTAGCTCCTCCATAGCTTTGGCTTTCAATGTTTGTGCAGCTTTAACCCAGGACATAAATCCAATGCACTGTCTCTTTAAATGTCAGTTCAATATAAAGTCCAAAAAAAAAAAATAATTTCTTTCTTCTTATGCCTGTTATTATGTCCTGCCCGCATTCGAGCACCAGTGTAACGTTTGGGGGATCAGCTTGATCGCAGGACACAGGCTTTTAAATCAAAACTGAGGTTTATTGAACACAAATGGCTTCACAGCAGCAAAAGCAAAACAAATAATCAGTCTCACCGACTCTTAGGGCTCAGCACTGCCATTGCAATTCACAGTCCTTGCAGGTAAAGTTCCCCAGTTGCAGGCTTTCAGGCAGGACACAAGTCCTTTTAAAGTTCTTCCCAGCTTCTCAGAGCTTTGCAGCATTCACCTGTCTAGCATCGCCATACACAGGCTCTGCTACACACTTCCACTCTCTCACCTGCAACTTCCTGTCCTCACTTAAACCATCTCCTGGACAGGTGCATTAACCCTTTTTGTCCTCTTAAAAGGACCATAGCCCAAATAGAGGGGAAACATAGCGTCCCTCCAGGACGCAGCCACGGCGACCTGTACAATATATATATATATATATATATATATATATATATATATATATATATATATATATATATATATAAAAAATAAAAAATCAGTACAGACCAAAAGTTTGGACACACCTTCTCATTCAAAGAATTTTCTTTATTTTCACGACTATGAAAATTGTAGATTCACACTGAAGGCATCAAAACTATGAATTAACACATGTGGAATTATATACATAACAAAAAAGTGTGAAACAACTGAAAATATGTCATATTCTAGGTTCTTCAAAGTAGCTACCTTTTGCTTTGATTACTGCTTTGCACACTCTTGGCATTCTCTTGATGAGCTTCAAGGATGTAGTCACCTGAAATGGTCTTCCAACAGTCTTAAAGGAGTTCCCAGAGATGCTTAGCACTTGTTGGCCCTTTTGCCTTCACTCTGCGGTCCAGCTCACCCCAAACCATCTCGATTGGGTTCAGGTCGTGTGACTATGGAGGCCAGGTCATCTGGCGCAGCACCCCATCACTCTCCTTATTGGTCAAATAGCCCTTACACAGCCTGGAGGTGTGTTTGGGGTCATTGTCCTGTTGAAAAATAAATGATGGTCCAACTAAACGCAAACCGGTTGGAATAGCATGCCGCTGCAAGATGCTGTGGTAGCCATGCTGGTTCAGTATGCCTTCAATTTTGAATAAATCCCCAACAGTGTCACCAGCAAAGCACCCCCACACCATCACACCTCTTCCTCCATGCTTCACAGTGGGAACCAGGCATGTAGAGTCCATCCGTTTACCTTTTCTGCGTTGCACAAAGACACAGTGGTTGGACCCAAAGATCTTAAGTTTGGACTCATCAGACCAAAGCACAGATTTCCACTGGTCTAATGTCCATTCCTTGTGTTCTTTCGCCCAAACAAGTCTCTTCTGCTTGTTGCCTTTCTTTAGCAGTGGTTTCCTAGCAGATATTCTACTATGAAGGCCTGATTCACACAGTCTCCTCTTAACAGTTGTTCTAGAGATATATCTGCTGCAAAAGGTGGCTACTTTTAGGAACCTAGAATATGACATATATTTTCAGTTGTTTCACACTTTTTTGTTATGTACATAATTCCACATGTGTTAATTCATAGTTTTGATGCCTTCAGTGTGAATCTACAATTTTCATAGTCGTGAAAATAAAGAAAAATTCTTTGAATGAGAAGGTGTGTCCAAACTTTTGGTCTGTACTGTATAATATATATATATATATATATATATATATATATATATACACACACACACACACACACACACACACACACACACACACACATATATAAAAAAAAATGTTTCTCCCTATTTCGCCATGCACCACCCACAAATCTACATTTTAAAATGGTTAATTTAAAAAATAAAAAAATATATCAAATTTAAAACTCAACAAGAAAAAAGAATATATATTTCAGCATAGTCTCGTAAGTGCGGTTTGAGAATCGTGATCTTTATTCTAAGCAAAAGAATTGCGATTCTCATTTTGGCCAGAATCATGCAGCTCTACTCTATAGTCACATGGGCTGCTCAGATGTGATAGGGAGGTAATACTTGGGGTAGCATTACACTGAAAGCTGAGCAGAGAACAGCAGAATCAACTAGGCTTTTTTTGAAAAATACAGAAAAGGAATCCCATAGTGACTGAGTGACAATGAGCAGCATATAATGCAGCATTTACTGATAGTTTTTAATGATGTGGGCTTAATGACACTGAGTGCGCCTCTAAGGTAGCTATAATCAGAGGAAGGAAACAGTGACCTTATAGGACACTGCTCCAAGATGAGGGAAAAGATATCACCCTCAGTGGTGTTTTGCATTCAGGGCAGCCATCACAAATTTTGGGGCCCCTTACACAGCTTTAGGCAGGGCCCCCCTGGAGAAGAGAACTGGGGGGGGGGGGGCTGACGGAAAGAAAACATATGTAATCTCTTCTCTCCTGACGCAAGATAATAAGCAAGGGCCCCTTACAGGTGTAATGCAAAAAATAAATAAAAAATGAAATGGGGGCCACCTGGGACCCTTACAGGTGTAATGCCTGTACCCCCCTGTTTGTATTTCCTGTAGATTATTGCGGCATCCTGGCATTTTCTGCTGCAGTAAGGCTGGAAGCCTTAAACAAGATGGGGGCCGCAGCATTCAGTCTTCCCAAATGTTTCTATGCCACAGCCCCCACATAGCTACGTGAGCTTGTGTTACGCTCCCAAGTACAAAATTCCATGAACACAGTAGGTTTTGGCTTGCCTCCATCCGAAATTTTAAATGCAGTGTGTATAAAGAGCCAGTGCCCACAAGTTTCTTCAAATACCAGCAACCTAAGCAAACAAACAGCACTAACCACTCTTAGATGGAGCCCTAGTGCCTCCATAACCCTGAAAATTTCCCTCCTTCAAAATAAAGAGACCAGGGGCGGGACAGGATATAAAAAGGTGTGAGAGTGGACTAAATGGAACACTACCTAAGGGGTACATTGCGATAGGCCACTTGGTTGTCTGGTCATACATTCTACTCCTAGGAACAGCCCACGAGAAAATTGGGCAGTCAGTGTTTAACCTGCACGAAGCAACAAACTCCAAGCGCTTGATGGCTGAAAATAGGAAGACTACCAGGATCTATAAAATCCAGCCCGTCACCCAGCAAGTAACTAGCTTGAAGTAGAGCAAAACAGTAGGAATTCCAGAGCAAATGTCCTATGTTCTAAATTCTATAGGATTTGGCTAATGCGGTGGTTTTAATGATGGCAAGTTTTTGGCTACAAGCAAGAGCAGCTCCCTGGGCGGTCTATCATTTTTTTTGTACCTAGCGTCCTATGCAGGCGGCACTATAACCAGTAGATCATGATAGTGCCATGGCCTGCTGATCAGCAGTGGGGAAGCTGCTGATCAGCAGGCCATGGAAGGCACGTGTGGGTAGAATGTAACAAGATACATGGAAATCTTGATGCAGTGGTGCAAACTTGAGCCCTGAGAGAAAGACAAATCTATATAAAAATGGTTTAAAAACAAAAAAGACTTACTGTACACTTGCTGCAGATATCAATCGAGTAGAGAATTTGTGGTTGGAAACCAGATGTGCAAAGATGACAACAACCTATTCACTCAAACCCAAGATTGTAATTACTGCCCAAAACGCATCCACTAAATATTACCGTAAAGGGAGCATATACTTATACAGTCGTGTGTGTGTGTGTGTGTGTGTGTGTGTGTGTGTGTGTGTGTGTGTGTGTGTGTGTGTGTGTGTGTGTGTGTGTGCGCGTGTTTGTGATTTGCTGTAATTCGCTTAAATCAGTTTTTCAATTTCACAGTAAGCCCCCATTTACACCCAATTGTTTTGCCATTTTAATACCCCTTTGTCTGCCAAGGTGCATTTATAAACTTATTTAAAGGGTTAAAACAATTGAGTAATTGGCATTCATTTTTACAGCCAACCTAACTTGCTTTTTAGGTAAAACTGATCCGAGCTGGTTGATCACTTTTGCTGGGCTTCAAAATGTACTGACCACTCCAATACCAGCTTCTCGATTAATTGTTTTGCCTCGTACACACGATCGGACATATCCGATGAAAACGGTCCGCGGACCATTTCCATCGGATATGTCCGATCGGGAGTTTGATCCGATGGCGTGTACACACCATCGGATCAAATTCCCCGCCGACGGCGCGGTGGTGACGTTGACGCCGCCACGTCACCGCCACGTCACCGCACCAGGAAGTTAAACACTTCCGCGCATGCGCCGAATCCATTCGGCGGCGGTGGCGGGGGACGACATGTCTGCTGGTAAGTGTACTAACCAGCAGACATGTCGGGCGGACAGATTCCACCGGATAGATTTCAAAGCATGCTTTGAAATCTGTCGGATGGAGAAATCTGTCCGCTAGCCCATACACACGAGCGGAGATGTCTGCTGAAACGGTCCATCGGACCGTTTTCAGCGGACATATCCCCTCGTGTGTACGAGGCCTTAGGGGTTTCAATATAATTTCCAGCAACAAAAATGCAGGTTTTAACATACATGCAAAAAAAATTAAAAGTAGTTAATGAAGTACATTACCCAAGATGAAGAATTCCAGCATCCTTAATGGGCCTGTTCACACTAAAGCATTATTTTGCTTGAAGTTTCCAAAGAGTTCATAGCTTCTTTGGGATTTATTAAAAATGAAAAGTCTGAGGCCAAAAATTCATTGTTCTGCTGCTGGACTACAAGTCACACTTAGAAATGTGCTTGCGTGCATACAAATGTGCAAAACATAAATAAAAAATCCTCTAAAATCGCCAGGGTTATTTTTTTAAATAATGGTCACGGTGGGCGCTACCCTTTATTGGCTAACTCAAGTTTTTAACCACTTAAGACCCGGACCAAAATGCAGGTAAAGGACCAGGCCCCTTTTTGCGATTCGGCACTGCGTCGCTTTAACTGACAATTGCGCGGTCGTGCGACATGGCTCCCAAACAAAATTTGCGTCCTTTTCTTCCCACAAATAGAGCTTTCTTTTGGTGGTATTTGATCGCCTCTGCGATTTTTATTTTTTGCGCTATATACAAAAAAGGGATTTTTTAATACAGCTTACCTGTAAAATCCTTTTCTTGGAGTACATCACGGGACACAGAGCGGCATATTCATTACTATATGGGTTATATGGAGTACTTCAGGTGATGGAAACTGGCAATCTCAAACAGGAAGTCCCCTCCCTATATAACCCCCTCCCCTAGAGGGAGTCCCTCAGTTTTGTAGCAAGCAGTATGCCTCCCAAAACATGTTCCCATAAGAGGGGTGGGAGCTCTGTGTCCCGTGATGTACTCCAAGAAATGGATTTTACAGGTAAGCTGTATTAAAAAAATCCCTTTTTCTTTTCGTACATCACGGGACACAGAGCAGCATATTCATTACTATATGGGATGTCCGAAAGCAATGCTTTAATGAGGGGAGGGAGACATCTTCTCAAAAGGGATTTAATTTAGAGGTATACTCAAATAATAATAATAAATCCAACTTAGTCAAGAAATAATTTTGAATTTTTAAAACCAAGGGTGCCCCCGATCCCGAGGATCTTAAACCGCAGCCTGTAGTACTGCCTGCCCAAAGGCTGAATCCGCATTCCTTCTCATGTCTAGCTGATAAAACCTTGTAAAACGTGTGGACTGATGACCACGTCGCCGCCTTGCATATCTGAGCCATAGAGATCTGATGGTGTGCTGCCCAGGAGGCGCCCATGGCCCTGGTAGAATGGGCTTTTACCGACAAAGGAGGAGGCAACCTCTTCAAACCGTAGGCCTGAATGATTAATTGTCTAATCCATCTCGAGATGGTGGATTTTGCAGCTGCTTGCCCCTTCTTGGGGCCATCTGGTAAAACGAACAACACATCTGTTTTCCGGATCTTTTCTGTAGCTTTAAGATAGGCCCTCATGGCCCGGACAATATCTAAGGTATGCAGCAACCCCTCCTTTCTAGATGTGGGTTTCGGAAAGAAGGATGGAAGTACCAAATCCTGGTTCAAGTGAAAACTGGATATAACCTTTGGTAGAAAGGAAGGATGAGGCCGGAGAACTGCCCTGTAGAATGAGATATGGTTCCTTACAAGATAAGGCTGCCAATTCTGACACTCTCCTGGCCGAAACTATGGCGACCAAGAATACCAACTTTCTTGTCAGTAAAACTAAAGGAATCTCAGCCAACGGCTCAAAGGGTTGTTTCTGTAGAGTGGACAGGACAAGATTTAAGTCCCATGGACAAATCGGTGACTTGACAGGAGGATTAATACGCAAGACCCCCTGTATGAAGGTTTTAACCAGCGAGTGGGTGGCCAGCGGCCTCTGAAACCACACTGACAGAGCTGAAATCTGTCCCTTGATTGTGCTTAATGCCAGGCCTTTATCCACTCCTAGCGGGAGAAAAGTTAACACCCTATCAATGGTATATTTGCGGGAATTCCATCTTTTGGATTCACACCAGCCTACGTAGGTCCTCCACACCCTGTAATAAATCACCCTGGAGGCCGGCTTTCTAGACCTAATCAGGGTAGGAATTACCTGCCTAGACAGACCTCTACCCCTGAGAATCAGGGATTCAGCCTCCAGGCCATCAAATTTAGACGCTGTAATGTAGGGTGGAGGATCGGGCCTTGTGAGAGTAGGTCTGGTCGTAGAGGAAGAGTCCAAGGGTCTCCCACTGCCATCTTCAGGACAAGGGAGTACCATGTCCTCCGGGGCCAAGCTGGAGCTACTAGAATGACTGGCTTGTGCTCCACTCTGATCCTGCGCAACAGGCAGGGAAGTAACTGTAGCGGGGGAAATGCATATAGAAGTTTGAATTGATGCCAAGGGCAAACCAACGCATCGGTTCCGCAGGCCATAGGGTCCCTTGCTCGAGACACGAACCTGTCTAGCTTCTTGTTGAACCTTGATGCCATTACATCTATGTCTGGCATTCCCCACTTCTGGCAGATTGTCTGAAAGACCTGGGGATGCAGAGACCACTCCCCCGGCGACAGAATCTGGCGACTTAAGAAGTCTGCCTGCAGGTTGTCCACTCCGGGAATGAATATCGCCGAAATGCAGGGTACATAAACCTCTGCCCACTGAAAAATCAAGCTCACCTCCCTCTGAGCGGCCTGACTCCTGGTTCCCCCTTGGTGGTTTATGTATGCCACCGCTGTGGCATTGTCTGACTGGATTCTCACCGGGGACCCCTGTAATCTGGAAGTCCATGCCAGGAGGGCTAGGCGAGCAGCTCTGATCTCCAAGACATTGATGGGTAGCTGCCTCTCCGCTTCCGCCCAAGTTCCCTGGCGAGTGAACCCCTCCAAGACCGCCCCCCAGCCTACCAGGCTGGCATCTGTGGTAACTACCTTCCAGACAACGGGGCTGAAGGACCTTCCCTTCAGAAGATTCTGAGGGTTTAACCACCAGGCCAGGCTTTGCCGAACCTTTGATAGCGTCAAAGGGGACTCCAAGGCATGTGCTCTCTTGCTCCAGGCTGCTAGAATGGCTGCCTGTAGGACGCGAGTGTGGATCTGAGCGTATGGTACCGCCTCGAACGTGGCCACTAGCTTGCCTAGTAATCGCATACACAGGCGAATAGTTGGTTTTTTCTTGCTTAGAACCAACTGAACCAACCCCTTGATAGCCTCGACCTTTACAAGGGGCAGGAACACCCTTTGCTGTTCTGTGTCTAACCTCATGCCGAGGTATTCCAACTGCTTTGTAGGATGAAACGCTGATTTTTCCCGGTTTAGGACCCAGCCGAACCTCTCGAGGTACTGAACCGTGAGGTTTACTGCTTGTTCCAGACACGGCCGTGAGTGATCTATGATTAAAAGGTCGTCCAAGTATGCTAGGACCGTGACCGCTTGGATCCTTAGATTGGCCAGAACTGGGGCTAGGATCTTCGTGAATACCCGGGGGGCCGTGGCCAGCCCGAAGGGGAGCGCCATGAATTGGAAGTGTCGCTGCCCCACTGCGAAGCGTAAAAATCTTTGATGTGGCTGAAAGATTGGTACATGAAGGTAAGCATCCTTTATGTCTATGGAAGCCAGAAAGTCGTGCCTCTGGAGCGTGGCGACTGCTGATCGGACGGATTCCATCCGGAAGGAACGAACTCTTAGGTAAACATTTAAACTCTTTAGGTCCAAGATTGGCCTGACATCGCCGTTGGGCTTTGGTATGACAAAGAGATTGGAATAGAAACCTAGCCCCTGTTCTTGGGCTGGTACCTCTATTATCACGCCCTGGCAAAGCAGGTGATCCAAAGCTGCCAGCATCGAGGCCTTCTTTGCTGGATCGTTTGGTAGCCTTGACTCTTGAAAATGAGGCGGAGGAAACTTTAAAAACTCCAGTCTGTAGCCTGTGGTTACAGACGACCGGACCCATTTGTCGGGGATATTGGCTTCCCAAACTTCTGAGAAGAAACGAAGCCTTCCCCCCACCCGCGAGAGTGGGGGCGCCCCTTCATAAGGCAGACTTAGGGGCTGGCTTTGTCGGCTTGCGATACCATGGCCTCTTACCCCCAGGGGCCTGTCCCTGCGATTTATTGTTAAAGTTTGATCGCGCAGGCGGCCGTCGATACTGCCTGGAATTTGAGGGCCCTGAGACAGGAGAGAGCTGCCTTTTAAATGTAGGACCCCGGAATCTCTTTTTGACTGGTAAAAGGGTACTTTTGCCACTTGAAATAGTCTGAATGTATTTATCCAGATCCTCTCCGAAGAGTCGTCCTCCATGGAAGGGAAA
This sequence comes from Rana kukunoris, assembly GCA_029574335.1. NCBI lineage: Eukaryota > Metazoa > Chordata > Amphibia > Anura > Ranidae > Rana > Rana kukunoris. The sequence goes on along the minus strand of CM056050.1, from coordinate 231,658,893 downwards.
CCCTGCCAGAAGCTTTTTGCATGGGGGCTCCGCCGCCCAGTTCTTCAACCATAAGAAGCTTCTCATGTGCACCAAAAATAGTGATAAACGAGAGGCCTGCTGGATGGAATCCTTTATAGCATCTACCGCAAAACACAGAGCTCTGGGAATGTCAGAAAACTCTTCTGCCTGTTGGGTAGGCATGTCTTTAAGCATTTGTTTTGTCTGGTCTTTTAACGCCTGACAAACTCCAATTGCAGCCACAGCTGGCTGTACCACTGCTCCTGCCGTAGCAAAGGATGCCTTTAAAAGTGTCTCTAACCGTTTATCAACCGGATCTTTAAACATTTGTATGTTTTCCACCGGGCAAGTTAGTGATTTATTCACACATGAGATGGCTGCATCCACAACTGGGAGCTTCCACCTCTTCGAGAATTTTTCCTCCATAGGGTAAATAACCGAAAATCTCTTAGGCGGCAGAAAAATCCTGTCCGGTCGTACCCAATCCTGAAAGATCAATTCCTCCAACAGAGGATGGACCGGAAAAACCGCGTTGCTCAAAGGAGCTTTCAAAGAGCCCAGAGAGGATACCGCAGGAACCCGAGGCTCTGGCAATGGTAAATTAAAAGCCGAGCGGACCATGTCCGTCAAAGACTGTACCCACAGCCTCTCTGTTTGGGAGTCTGAAAATGGTTCCTCAGAGGTAGATTCCTCAATCCCTGAACCCTCTTGGTTCCGGTCCAGTTGATCCTCCCGAGATTCCAATTCCTCCGGAGAGAGAATTTCAGCATCTGAGGATACACCTCTTGGCGATGGGGATCTAGCCCGTTTCTTGCCAGGAATAGAGCTAGCGATCATCGCTGCTAATCTTTTTTCTAGCCCCCCTAGAGAGACGGCTAGCATCACCTCTGTGATAAACACAGGGCTGGGCTGATCTGGGCCAGCCTCAGCACCAGACCCCCCTAATGGCTCATCCAAGGCGACCTTCATGGGAATAAGCTGTGGGGAAAGTATCGGCATATCATCAGAATCAGAGGGGGAACCCCTTTGTTTTTTGGTCTTTTTTGTACCTTTTGATCCCGAACCTTTGGAAGCCATAATACAAAATCGAGGGACTCCGCCTACAACAACCGACTGTAGTGGCCAGGAGTACAAAACTAGGGTTTAGGGGACAATAGATCACTAATGCCCAAAAACCGACGGGGCCCTGTATGTTCTCTTTTATTTATTTTTGTTATAATATATATAACTTTTTTTTTTTTTTTTTTAAACATACAGCCCCAAATTTAGTTTGCCAGCCTCCAACCTGTTGCCAAAGGGGATTTTTGGCTTAACACAAATGCATTGGAACCAACTCCAGCATGTACTATCCCTCTTCCGCCACCGGGAGTCGCTGTTCTGCCGCTCTGCGTCCTCTCCCTTCCAGATCAGCCTCAGACTGAGCAATGATCATAGCCTGCTGTGTATAACAGCGAATGAAGGCGCGTCCCTGATGACGCTGCAGGCACGACCCCCCCCCCCGCCCTCCCCTCCGAACGGCGCGAAAACGTCTATAAGACGTGCGCGCGCGCGCGCATGCCGGGGAAGGAAGCACATGGAGGAGCCGCGCTGCTGGAGACCCAGGACTGCAGCTTCAGGCGGCAGAATCAAAACCCCGGCCAGGTAGGACTTTCCAAAAGGCCCCATAGGGATCCTTATTAGCCCTGGGAAGAGAGCAGCAGGTAGCTAGCAAACCTCTAAAGTTTCTTAGACAGGGGGACCAAGTGATGGGGGAAATGAGATCATCCTGTCTTCTCAGACATAGTGAGCAAGGCTGCCAATGCAGAGCATACTTAGGCTACCCCCCTTTAAGGTCTACCTGGAGAGCCTGCTGTCGAACCAAGTCCCGCAGGCTCCCCTCTTACCTGCTCCATGCTGCAGGACGTTTGCCTAGCAAAACGGTCCAATCTTCTCCCATCTCCGTGGGTAGCGTAGTAGACCTTCAGGCCCTGGGGTCCTGGAAGGTACCCACTGTCCTGGACCTATATAGCACCCTGGCAAACAGGAACTTATGGTCTTTACAAACTCCAAGTCCTGGGCCCAGGGTCCAGCCCTCTAAAGAGGAGCATTATAGGCAAACCCCCACGGTTTGGGGCCCGGGTACTGTCCACTTTGGCACTGAGGCACCTTGGACAGATCCGGTTAGCCCGCCCTTAATCCCAAGGATGTGGAGGCAAAGCTATTCCGTGACCAACACCTAAGACACTGGCGAAAAAACTGAGGGACTCCCTCTAGGGGAGGGGGTTATATAGGGAGGGGACTTCCTGTTTGAGATTGCCAGTGTCCATCACCTGAAGGTACTCCATATAACCCGAATAGTAATGAATATGCCGCTCTGTGTCCCGTGATGTACGAGAAAGAAAATAGAGCGACATTTAAAAAAAAAAAAACAATATTTTTTACTTTTTGTTATAAGAAAAATCAAATAAACTAAATTTTAGTCAAACATTTAGGCCAAAATGTATTTAGCCACATGTCTTTAGTAAAAAAAAAAAAATCGCAATAAAAAAAAAAATAGCTACCTAGCGGGAACAGCGACACTAATACAGCGATCAGAAAAATGATTGCTTAGTGACGCTGGCAATAGGGAGTGAAAGGGTTAACTAGGGCAGTGATCGAGGGGTTAAAACTTTATTAGGGGGGGTACGGGGGCTACCCTGAACCTAACACTAACTGACTGTTACACTGACACTAAATACAGTAATCATACATATATGATTACTGCATTCAGTGACACTGTGACAGGGGGAGGGGGGGGGGTGATCGCAAGGGGTTAAGTGTGCCTGCATGTACTGGTGTCAGTGTAGTGTTGTGCAGACTTACTGTGCGATGTGATCTCTCCTCAGCGGCGGTTGAAAATACCGCCGAGAGCAGAGATCACATCACTTCTCTCTTCCTGTGTTTACACAGGAGGAGGAAGTGACACACAGGGGAGCACGCGGATTGGCTGGGAGCGATCCGGAGGGGGTGGACAAAAACAAACAGCCGCCCCCCTCATCCCGGATCGCTCGCACAGCAAACCGGACCGCCGCATGTACCGGGGGGGATCCTGATCGGACCCCCGAACCCACGTCAAGGCAGCAACATATATATATGTTGATGTGCCTGTCTGTGCCATTCTGCCGACGTAAATGTACATGCGGCGGCCCTTGAGGGGTTAAGGAGGCAGTCCTTTCAAGGCACAAATGTGATCTTTACCAGACATTATGCTAATGTCTAACAGAGACAGATGTGCCCTTGCAATGGCTGTAAAATCTCCATATGACAAAATCCAATTATTTATACAAGAAAATGCCTTTAAAAGTAATCTCTAGATGGTATAAGACCCCCTACATAAGACTACATAATATTTCCCCCACTATATCCCCCAATTGTTAGAAATGCTCTGACAAGGATGGTTCACTCCTTTATATATGGTGGTCGTGTCCCCTAATCCAAAACTTCCGGAAAGAGATCCACTGCCTCAATGAAATCACCAAATTCCAGATAGAATTTTCCCCAGCCCAATCGCTCCTACACCACTCCTCCATCCCCCCCCCTTTAAAAAAAGGACTAGCACTTCTCCCTATCTCTGCACCTCTTGAATGCCGCAATAATGTGCATCCCAGTCCACTGGAAATCACCCAACCCCCCTACCATTGTGGATTGGATCAGACGCATAAACAGAATATTGGAAATAGATAATCTGATACACCAGGCCAAAGACACACCCACCAAATACCGTAAAACATGGGCTTGCTGGCATCACTTCCAAACGACTGCCAAATACTCCCAACTATTATCTTAGCAATATCTGAAGACACACAATAACGGAGGAGGAAAAATACTGTATTTGCTGGCATATAAGTCTACCTTTTACACTTAAAAAAAATGGCCAAAAAGCAGGGGTCATCTTATACGCCAGGTCAGCTGCTTGGATACCTGCTGGATGTGTGGTAATACTGTATGTAGCTTTGGCAACATACAGTATATACCGCTTAGCCAATTCCGATGAGCAATGTATTTAAATTAATACAGAGCCTGATCAGATTGGGGTACCAACCTCTGCCAATCCGAGTGCCTACCTAGAGTAGGCTGCTCAGATTGGCTTTGAGAGTCAGAAAGGCATGGGCTGATGATGTTACAGCCTCTGCCAATCCAAGCAGGCTTTGTATTCATTAATACAATACATTGCTCGCCGTGATTGGCTCCATCTCCAGCAAGAATGAAAAAGAATATGGCTCCAGAAGAAAGAAATATGAAGCATCAGAATGGGGGTCATCTTATACGGTGAGTACAGGCAAAAAAAAATCTTAAAAAAAAATGTAAAATTAGGGGGGTCGTCTTATACGCCGGCAAATACGGTATGTAAAAAAAATACCCCTGTTAAAGAGTGTATCATACATATACTAAAAAAAATGTCATACATATACATATATATATACATATACATATATATATATATATATATATATATATATATATATATATATATACACACACACATATATACACACACACACAGTATATATATATATATATATATAAACATGCACATACAAATAAACTAAAAAAGTTGAATAAATATAATTGAATGTTCAAAACGTTCATCCAGTGGTCAAACATAAGTAGTAACAAGTCAAGTCCATAAGTGATTAGACTTTCAAGTGTCCACTTAGTCATCTTGAACAATCTTGCTTAAGACCTTCCACCACACCATAAGTGATTAGTGACTGCACACCCTAAGGAATTGCGCTTACCAATAGGATATGCCTCGCACTCACATGCTTGGCAATACAGCAAAGTCTCCAAAGGCATTAAACGTCTCCACCAGTGTTCCAATACCTCAATGTTGCTCCTCATGTAAAAATAAAATGGCTCCAATAGTGAAGTATATCAAAACTATTTATTAAAAACAGCACAAGAGGCCTTCTTCACACATTGCACTCACATACTCACATCTGTTGAAACAAACAGAGGCACTTCAACAGTAAACTCGTCAGTGGGCTCCAAAACCATTATACACACACACACACACACACACACACACACACACACACACACATATATATATATATATATATATATATATATATATATATATATATATATATATATATATATATATATATTCATTCATTACCTGCTGGGTTATACTTCATCATCAGGTGAATGGTAGACCAAAAGGAAAAGATATATACTGTGTATATATATATATATATTAGTAAAATTGGGGGTGTTTAACTCTTGTGGTAGATGCATTTTCGTGCAGTGAGTCAACACCAAACAGGCATATAACGTTAAGGGCCTGGTAGCCCACGTTTATTGAAAGAGGAAAACAAAACAAAAAAGTCCATTCAGGAATCCCACACAGGGGTTTAAAGATGTTCAGAAAAAATTAAAATCCTAGCCCATCTGGCTACTCTGACAGCACAGCACTGCTGCCATAGGTACTTGTCACTGAAATCAGCAGCTCCTCCAGACCCCCAGTCTTGGGTGCACATGGCTTTGAAGCCCTTTCACGCACACAGCGTCTTGTCCGCACACAGCGTCTGTCTCGCACACAGCGACAGCAGCAGCCACTGCTGCACACACTTCACCTTCCTCTCATCTGCTCTCCCCAGCCCTTCATTATATGAGCTGTCTACACCTGGGCAGACAGCTTGCAGGCCCACGTACAGATAGAAAAATATGAGAAAACTGTCAGCGCAGTTTTCTCAGTATTTAAATTTAAGCTCTACATTCAGCCAATATGCAGACTCTGTGTCCTCTTCAACAGGGACAGAGCCACGCTCTGCCACAATATATATATCCCCTCCCATATAGGAAGCACATAAGTTTTGTAGCAAGCACTGAATCCTCAAAAAAGAAGGGAGGGATCTCTGTGTCCCATGATGTACTCAAAGAAAGGGATTTTACAGGTAAGTATGATGGAAAAATCCTATTTTCTTTTTCATACATCACGGGACAGAGTCAGGCTAACATTCATTACCTGCTGGGACATCCCAGAACAATAGCCTTGAGGGGAGGGAGACACCCTGCCAAATAATAGCCATTAGAATTTTATACGGCGGCCCGCAGTACACTGCAGCCAAACGTATGCACTGAAGACCACGTAGCAGCCGTACACATCTGAACCACAGATACCTGATGGCGAAAAGCCCAGAAGGTTCCTACACCCCTGATAGAATGAAAGTGGTGGTGTAGCGCTAAAATAATAATAAAAAGTTCATATGTAACATTCCAATAAATGACAATTGAAATGTGGATCCAATCCCAAGTTCAAATGCATCACTCCAATAGATGACAATCTAAAATATGGATCCAATCCAAAAGAAATCCAGAAGAGAGGAGGAATCAAGTGCAAGGATAATAGCCGAGCCAACACCCAAACACACTGACCCTTACTGTCAGTACCGTATTTTCCGGCGTATAAAACGTCGGCCATCCATTATTAAAAAAGCGTGCCTCCTCCTCCGACTGTTGCGTGATAGGCGGAACACCAACTTTCCCAGCAGAGCCTCTGTTTAGTGTTCAGACTATCACGAATGCCTTCTCATCCTCAGCCTCGGACGAGAGGACATCTGTGATAGGCGGAAAACTGAACATAGGCTCTGCTGGGAAAATTACCGTTTCGCCTATCACAGAACAGTTTGGAGGCGGCGCGGCTTTTGAATAATGGATGGCCGCCGTCTGACATCTCTGCAAACAGGAGAAGGTAGGGATCGTCGAGGCACAGTGAGGCATGTATAGATGGCACAGTGAGGCATGTATAGATGGCACAGTGAGGGGTCGTCTTATACAGTGAGTATATCCCAAAACCAACATTTTAGCTCGAAAATTAGGGGGTCGTCTTATACGCCCAGTCGTCTTATACGCCGCCAAATACGGTACGTGCATGCCCTTGATGACAAGTTGGTGGAGAAACGTCTGATATCCACAGATCTAGACAAATAAACCTGGACTGCCTGGACAACGTCCAAAAAGTGCAGTCATCTCTTCTGCCGAACGAGACTAAAAGAAAAAAAAAAGGCGGCAGACTAATATCCTAATTTAAATGAAAGGTCAACACCTCTTTTGGCAAAAAGGATGAAACAGGTCATAACACGACACCTTTCTAGCCAAGGTAATAGCCATCAGGAAGGCTAGCTTGCGTGACAGCAAGTCTAAAGGAATTTCCTTGATAGGTTCAAATGGTTGTTTCTGTAACACAGACAGCGCCAAATCCAACTCCCAAGGGCACATAGATGACCTAATAGGGGGAAGCAAACGAGTTGCCCCCTGCATAAAGGTTTGGATCAGTGAATGGGAGGCTAAAAGGCCTTGTACTCAAAGCTAATTTCATTTCTACAGCTGACTGTAGAAAAGAGAGAATTCTCCCAATCACACATTTCCGAGGATGCCATCTTTTGGCTTCACACCAAGCAATTGTCAGAAACCATGGATCAGACCGAGACAGTAGAGTTAAATCACACTTGTTTAATAATAAAAATAAAAAAGATAAACAGAGTAAGAGTAGTCAAAACATAGCCAGAGTTCAATAATTGGATAGGGTAGTCGGCCAAGCCAATGTTCAAGAACCAGCGATAAAGGTAGTAGTACAGCAAGCAGGATCTGTAGCCAGAGGGAACGTCAGACAAGCAGGTCTTCAACAGGAATGTTGGAGAAAGTCTCTTGTGATGTTAACACAAGTGAAGGCAAAGAACAAATGAACTGGAAGGCTTTAAGTAGGCAGAGCTGACACGCCGGATCATCAAACAGGTGGATCACTGTGGAAAGATGGGAACTGGCAATTAGCTGACAGCTGAGCTGCCAGCACAGAGAAAAAAGGGCTGAGCCCAGCCCTGACAGCAATTTAAGTCTTTCAGACCTTATGATAGATCTTCCTAGTGACAGCTTTTCTAGCATTTGCTAAAGTAGACACTACTGGTCCCGAGATGCCACGGTCCTTTAACACCCTGGCTTCAATAGCCATGCCATCAAATTTAGAGACTGTAAACTGGGGGAGAATATAGGACGTTAAGACAGTAGATTGGGGTGCTGTGGACACGTCCATGGCCCATCTCACAATCTCCGGGAACCAAGGATTTCTGGGACAGACTGGTGCCTCCAGAATGACTGATACCCTCTTGCTGAATCCTGTGCAACAAACGTGGAGGAGAGGGATGGGAGGAAAAGTGTAAACCAGGGAGTATTGGCTCCATGGAACTACCAGAGCATCTGCTTCAATTGCCAGAGGATCTCTTGTTTGGGACACAAACTGCTGTAATTTGTTGTTGAACCCTGGATGCCAGTAGGTTGACCTCTGGCCACCCCCAACATTGGCAAATTTCCTGGAACACCTCTGGGTGCAGGGACCATTCCCCCAGGCAGATCTGCTGGCGGCTTAGATAATTTGCCTTCCAGTTCTGTACTCCCGGGATATAAACTGCCGATATAAATCGGCATCTGTCCCTCTGCCTGTCACAAAATACGGTGAACGAGAGTGAACCACAACTGCGGTTGGTAAAGATTTCAATACACTGTATAACATACCTTCAACCCTTAGCCTTAAAAAGGTATAGGGGACATGTTCAGTATTGCAGGCCGGGAGGCCGTATACTATTAACAACAAATGTCAAGCACATGAGAATACTGTATGCAGATAGCATTTACTTGAGAGAGGTAACTGAAGATTAAATGGTTTAAGAGTGTATGTCCCTTTAAGATATGCCACAACTGTTAAATGAAACCATAATAACTAATCCCAAGCACAGCAATAGTGTAAGCTTGAGCCAGGTTCAAATACAGTACTTTGTAAATACAATATGTGAACAGGGTAATTCTAGAGCAATAAATGTAACGTGGTGATAGTACTGATCCGTTTGTAGAGCATGAGAGTTCATCAGCAATAGCAGACTATTGTAGCAGCAATGGGATTCTGTGTAATGGATGGTCTCCTTGTAGTACATATCTTAGGGTGTCCCCAGAGCAATGGCAGCGTGCATCCAGGTGGAGGCTATTTAGTAGAATTAAGCTGTGGCTTATGGCCCATACACACGATCCAAATATCGGACGAAAACGATCGTCCGATGATGGATCGTACGATTTTCGGATCGTGTGTACACTACTTTCGACAGCCGATCACGACCGTTCAACCGATATTATTCGATCGGACAAGCTCGAAAAAATTTCTCGTACGATGTCAGATCGTACGATTTTCGTTTAGTCAGTACAGCCGTCGTCCGACAATACAATACAAATACATTACAACACATGACATCACTTCCGATCATATTTTTCTATCGTACGATAATTTTCGTGAGTTTAATAACCTATTTTATTTTACTCGTGATTATTAAGCGAAAAAAGTCGTACGATCCGTAGGCCGATATTCGGATCGTGTGTATGGGCCATTAATGGTTTCATGGATCCGGCATGCAGTGGTTTCCAGAGGAGGGGACCTAATGCTAGTAGTTTTGTTGTAGCTTGGTCCAGCTACAGCCGACAATAATAGAACAGCGTGTAGCAAGAACGCTGTACTGTTTATAGGAGTAAGACATGTGTGCCGAATGGAGAATGATTACGCTCAGTACTTTAGCGCTCCACGCTGGAATGCACGCGTCACCGGGTGATGATGTCAGTGCGCGGTCGCCGTATGCGTTCCAGCGTGGAGCCCAATACTGCGACGAAACCACAGTTTACACTGCCCAGGCTAGTATGTGGTTTACCTCCTTCAGAGCTGAACGACTCCTGGTACTGCCTTGGTAGTTTATATAGGCCACTGCAGTGGCATTGTCGGAATGAACCCTGTTAGGGCAGTCCTGAAGCTCCATGACCTTAGTGCCAGTCGTACTGCCCGTAATTCCAGGACGTTGATGGGCAGGATCTGTTCTGTGCTTTACCCATTGCCTTGAGCTATGAGCCCCTCTAGGGACGCTCTCCAGCCTGAGAGACTGGCATCTGTAGTCAGTACTCGCAAAGTTACCGGGAGAAAGGATTTATCCTTTCGCAAGTTTTGGTCCTGCAACCACCAGTTTAGGCTTAAATGTGCCTGAGGAGATAAGCACATTGGATAATCCAGGGCTTCTACTCTCCTGTTCCAAGCAAACAAGATGTCTTGTTGTAGAGGCTTGGAATGGAACTGGGCATAGAGCACCACCTCGAAGGAGGTTACCATCCTCCCTAAAAGACTTATACAGAGCCGAATGAAGGGTTGTCTGGTACCCCTTATCTGATGCACAAGATTCTTCAGGGCACAGACCCATGCAGGTGGCAAGAATACTCTTGCTTAGACCGTCTCTAGGATCAGATGTAAATTCTTTAGCGTCTGAGCTGGTCTCAAGGTGACTTTTTTAAAGTGTTTGTATAGGGTTTTTTTTTTTTTACTTTTACCTACCGGTAAGCCTATAATAAGGAGATAATCCCCCCACAAATAGCCGCTGAATCCAGAAGCGCGTGCGCACTGGGGATTTTTGGCTTAAGGCCTGGCAGCCGCTGGACCTTGCCGGTAAAAAGTCTCACACGCGCATGAGCGTGAGTGACTTCTTTGCGGTTCCAGCCACTCAGAGCTGGAGCCGCGATACCCGGAAGACACGCAGAGGGGATATGTCATCTACCTCGTCGTGGACTGGCAGCGGTACGATGCCTTGTTCCAAGGTAAGCATTTCATAATGAGCTAGTATGTGGTGCATACTAGCTCATTATGCCTTTTTCTTTACAAGTGCCAGGAAAAAAATAAATAAATTAGCCTATACAACCGCTTTAATCATCCTCCTTGCTAAGCCAAGCTGGCCATTTGATCTGATCCTTTATTGACTGGCAAATATAACATTTCTGCAACAGCTGGCTGAATAGCTGAACTGGCCAAAGAAAAGGAAGCCTTTAATAATGACTCCAATTTCTTCTTATCAGCAGGGTCCTTCAGGCCCTGTGCACTATCCACCGGACAAGTTAAGTTCTTGTTAAAGGAGGAGACTGCTGCATCTATGGCTGGCATGCTCCATTTCTTAGTGAACTTTTCATCCATGGGATATAAAAAGGGAAAACCTCTTAGGAGGAACAAAAATCCTGTCAGGATGTATTCCCAATCCTCATACACAGCCTGTTCCAACAGGCAGTGTAAGGGGAAAGCCTGTGTGGCTTGAAGAGGCCTCAGAGTTTCTAAAGAGGACCAGGGGGGCTCAGTAACCTCTGCAAGAGGCAACTTAAAAGGCAAAGCGAATAATTTCGGTAAGAGTCAGGGTCAAAAGGCTCTGTGAATGAGAGGCAGATACCAACTGGATATCTTCTTGTCCAGATTGCTCGGAAGCAGACTCATGTGCTGGGCACTCCACTGAAATCTGAGCTTTTAGCTCTTCCCCATCCTCAACCCATTCCAGACTAGGAAGCTCCGGGGAGGGGGATCTGTCACGCTTTTTGCCACCCTGTGGGATGGAGGCAATCATGCCAGTAATCCTGTGCTCTAACCCAGCTAGGGCTAAGGACAGTTCATCTTTGGTAAAGGGTGAAGCAGCAGCGTTGACTGTAGGCATAATACCAGATAGGCGCAGAGGCTCAGATTACCCAGAAGCCTCTGGTCATTCATTGGATACAACACTAGGGATACGACTAGGCTTATCAGAAACTACTGATGACATAGGTGTGCCCTTCCCTGTAGTGTTAGTCATGCTCCTCTTTTTTAAAGACATTTACTAGCCACAAAAAGGGAGTACCTGGGTGTGGATTTAACACACCTCAAAAGGGAGACCCTTTAATAGGGCTCACCAAGCCCATATGCAACAATCCTGCTAAGCACTTTTAGCCTGTCAAGCAACACCTGGTGACTCACGTGACCGGGTAAGAAAAGATGGACCGCTAGAAATGCCTGGTTCAGAGCCTGCTCTGCGTTCTCACAGCTGCCTTCAGGAAGCACTGCCTGACGAACGGGCATGGCTGTATATGTGTGCAATGCGAATCTTCTTACACCAGGATAAAGGCCACTGTGCATGTGCGGCAAAGCCGCATGCACCATGGCCGCCAAACTGCCAAGTCCAGTAGCGCTTTTGCTAATAGACGTGCGCCATGGCCGCCAAACTTCTGTGCACAGCGGCACTCTTGCGAACACACGTGTGCCATGGTGAGCCAAGGCGAAATGGTGCACGGTCGTGCGCCATCATACAGGTAAAAAAACAGCCAGACACAAGCAAAAAAGTTATGCCTTGCAAACACCCACAGCTAGCCCAAAACGTACCCGTATGGTCACTGCACACAGGTGTGCAGCCTCTAGCTAGCTTGACTGATTGTTATAATCACTGGGACACCCCACAATATGCAAATAAGGGGGTTGCACTTACCTGACCAGGCGCAGGGCAGCTTAGAACTAAGAGCCCATTCTTCACTCTTCATGGCGGGTTCCTCTCACTTGAGGACCTTCAAGGACTGGGTACCCTTTTCATGTTTAGGGTCCATTCCCTTGGACCGGTACAGCACCCTGCAGGAAATGCCTTAGCACTGTAGTATTTAAAGCGGATCTCCACCCTAAAGTGAAGATCCGCTGATCGGAACCCTCCCCCCCTCCGGCGTCACATTTGACACCTTTCAGGGGGGAGGGAGGTGCAGATACCTGTCTAAAGACAGGTATCTGCACCCACTTCCGGCCCGCAGTCTCGGGCAAAAGACGGGCTTTTCCCGTTGTGTGCTGGGAACTCTCGGCTCCCAGCACACAGCGGGAGCCAATCGCCGGGCGCAGCGTGACTTGCGCATGCGCCGTAGGGAACCGGCAGTGAAGCCGGAGCGCTTCACTTCCTGGTTCCCTCACCGTGGATGGAGGGGGGAGCAGCAGGGAGATGAGCGATCGCTCGTCCTCTGCTGCGGACGCCGCTGGACTCCAGGACAGGTAAGTGTCCTAATATTAAAAGTCAGCAGCTGCAGTATTTGTTGCTGCTGGCTTTTAATATTTTTTTGGGGTGAACCATCCGCTTTAAAATTTCCACTCCGCAGGGTCCAGCACCCGGAGGCAGGATCTTGAGCACAGTAATCAAGCACAGTAATCCCACGGTCATTGAACCAGGTTTTGGTGCTTTTGGTAGGGGGGGGGAGAAGGTGCCAAGTCCTGCTGGAAAATTAAGTCAGCATCCCCACAGAGCTTGTCTGCGCAAGGAAGGATGAAGTGCTCCAAAATCTCCTAGTAGATGGCTGCTTTGACCCTGGACTATGAAGCACAGTGGACCAACACCAGAAGATGACATGGCTCCCCAAATCAACACAGGCTGTGAAAACTTCACACTGGACTTCAAGCATCTTGCAGTGTGTGCCTCTCCATTCTTCCTCCATTCCTACTGAACCAGACTGAGACCATTTAAAGGCTCAGGAACCCTTTTTGCAGGTGTTATGGCTTAATTAGCTGATTAGAGTGTGACACTTTGAGCCTAGAATATTGCAACTTTTCACAATATTCTAACTTTCTGAGATTGTGGATTTGAGGTTTTCATGAGATGTAAGCCATAATCATCACAATTATGACAAATCACGGCTTGAACTATCTTGCTTTGCATGTAATGAGTCCATCTCATATTTCAATCTATCTCATATCTCAGTTTCACCTTTTAAGTTGCATTAGTAAAATAAATGAACTTTTGCACGATACTCAAAGTTTGAGTTTCACCTGTATATTACTTGTAAAGATGACATAACCAATTCTACATGTGCAGGTCCAATCACCCATTATGTTCATTATTTCTTGTTACACCTTACTCCAGTTTAATGTATAATGTTTAATGTATAATCCCTCTGCAGTTGGTTATCTTATAAAGATACATTGTACTGATTTCTATGTATATCTCAATCCTGTTCTTTTTACGCAAATCATTTTTTGCATACAATAAACATTGTTTAAAAAAAAATTATTTATGAAAAAAAAACAACAGTAGTGCACGGTGTACATGAAGACAATTTTTTTTGGTAATTACACAAAACACAATGCTAGAAACATTAAATATAGATTTTATTTGACCCTTTTAGGATATCATCTTTCATTTTAACCAGGCTCATTGAAGCAATTTTTCATTTTCACCTTTCATCCCAATTTTACCATATAAATACAAAAAACACCAGATGCCAGTGTTTAACAGCAATAGACAAGTACATTTATAGCAAAACAGAGGATAATGTCCAACCAGTAAACAAATATAACGTGGAGTTTTTAAGAAAATATCTTCAACCATTATGGAAAAAAAATAAAACATGGAAAACAATATCTTCAATCTTTTATTTTAATTTACTACAATGTGTGTCCCCATTAAAGTATCCAAACCCACACTGAAAACGTTCGCAGAAACTGGTGATCCAGCCAGTAAAACACTTTCTGCCCTAGGGTGTCTCCATTCTAACACAGTTGGACAACAGCATTGTCAATATAGAGAGATGGCATTATTTGATGAACTAGCAGACTGGATTCACACCAGTGGGAATTGGATGCAGGGTTTCCCAGCATCCAATTGATATAGCAGGAGATTGTGACCAGCTGTCTATGCAGCCGGTTCACAAATCTTCGGAGAGGCGCTGGTGCCAATTGCACATGAGCCCTTTGCGTCTTTTGGTCCTTTTCAGCCCAAAATTCAGGCTGAAATCGGACCTAAACCGGTGAATGGAGAAGCTACGTGCTCTAGTGTGAACCTAGCCTTAGATAAACTTGACTACCAAATTAAAGTGGGTCTAATGCAGAAGTTTTTTTACCTTAATGTATTCTCTGCATTAGGGTAAAAAAACGAAAACCCTTCTGCAAACACCCCCCCCCCCCCAGAGCCCGGTGTCGATCCAGCGATGTGCACAAGAGCAGAGGCTCTCTGGGCTCTCTTTCCCCTCATTGGCTCAGACACAGCAGCGGAAGCAACTGTCAATTACAGCAAATGAGGAGAAAGCGGAGAAAGGCAAAGCTCTGGAGTGAGCACGTACAGGTGCTCCAATAGCAAGCTGCATGCTATGAAGGCACGTGTGGAAACAGGAACACTGGCAGGGGACCTAAAAAGAGGGGGATTGGGACTGCTCTGTCAAAACCATTGCATAGAGCAGGAAAGTATTACATTTTACTAATAAAAAAACAAAAAAACGAGCCTTTAAAACAGAATTCCAGCCTGGGTGGAAAAAAAAAAAATCAGTCAGCAGCTGCAAATAATGTAGCTGCTGACTTTTAATAATACTAGGACACTTACTTGTCCAGGGAGCTGGCGATGTCGGCGCCTTGAAAATATCCAAAAAAGGTATGAACAAAAAAAATATCCAAAAACAAGGGGGGATGGGGAGTGCTTCTGTTTTCATAGGAGTTACATTTTTGCTGCCAGCATTAATAACTAGATAGGAAGGTGAATTATTATTTACTTTTACATTTCTGCCTCCTTTAAAGGAGATTTTTCAACAAATAGAGCATGGAGAAGTGGATGTATGGGTTAATTTTCTTTAATTATTAAAAGTGTAATAAAAACCATTTTCATTTTTTTTGTGGTGGTCAGATACAGTTCCAATTTAAATGGTTTGTTTATACGCTCTAACTGCCACTTTTGCTGGGCAGCTTGATCTAATAAAGAAAGTTGAAAAATGACAGACGTACTGGCTGGATCACCAGGTCAAAATTAAGGAATACATGTCTAAAAAAAACAAAAAACAAATAAGAAAACAAAATGCAGCCAACAAATCTAAGAATAGGTAATCTGCAATATCATTCTTTTTGTTATGGGTTTAATACCACTTTAGATTTTAAAATAAAGCTATGTTAGAAAAATAAGTCTATCCCCAACAGAGCACAGTATATTATTAAAACCTCAAAAGGTTGTAACCGATCTTCAGGGCTCCAATGGGGAGCTCTTCCTTTACTTAAGTCTGGTAGACATCAATAGTTTTTTTTTCTTTGAACCTGGCAGGGCTAAACAAAAAAGAAAGTGAAGGCTCAGGACAGCTTTACTAACTATGAGATGTTAGTTCATCCATTTCCCCTACTGTGCTATTGTGTCCTGACAGGGGGAAAACCACTAGAACACTCCGTTCAGCGCTCTCAGCCATTGGTTGAAAGCGCTGATGGGAAATTGATCAGCAGACCTTTTTTGGTCATGCCCCTTTGACAGAAGCTGGCGAAACGGCTGCAGTACACATGGGCCGAATGTCGGCAGGTTTTCTATTGTACCGGCCGCTTTAGTGTCTTAACATGGTTATGGGGACAGGAAGTAAGGAAACATTATCCCAAACAAGTATATCGGTTCAAACCTGAAACAGGCTGCCCCCAAAAGCCACACTATGTAGCAACGAAGAAAAATAAAAGAGGTACCGGTAAGTCTTGAATTACACTATTATTTCTGTACAGAACCACTTTAGTTACGGACATATACGCTGCTCAAAAAAATAAATAAAGGAACACTTTTTAATCAGAGTATGGCATCAAGTCATTTAAACTCCCGATATATTGAAACAGGAATGGTTTTACAGGTGGAAGCCACTGCCATTTATTTTCACTACTCATCTTTTCTGATCGTTTTTTACTAGATTAGCATTTGGCTAGTTTCATGGTCATTACTGGTAGCACAAGGCGATATTTGGACCCTATAAAAGTTGCACAGGCAGTCCAACTCCTCCAAGATTGCACATCAATATGTGCCATTGCCAGAAGGTTTGCTGTGTCTCCCAACACAGTTTCAAGAGCATGAAGGAGATTCCGGGAGACAGGTAGTTACTCTAGGTCAGCTGGACAGGTCCTTAACCCATCAGCAGGATCAGTATCTGCTCCTTTGTGCGAGGAGGAATAGAATAAACACTGCCAGATCCCTACAAAATAACCTCCAGCAAGCCAATGCTGTGAAATGTCTCTGACCAAACAATCAGAAACAGACTTCATGAGAGTGGCCTGAGGGCCCGACATGCTCTAGTAGGTCCTGTGCTCACTGCCTGGCACCATGGAGCCCAATTGGCATTTGCCATTGAACACTATAATTGTCAGGGCCGCCACTGGCCCCCTGTACTTTTCACAGATGAGAGCATGTCCATTCTGAGCATGTGACAAATGTGAAAGGGTCTGGAGAAGCCATAGAGAATGTTATGCTGCTTGTAACATTGTTTAGCATGACCGGTATGGTGGTGGGTCAGTGGTCTGGGGAGGGGCACACAGACCTCTACAGGCTAGACAATGGCAACTTGACTGCCATTAGGTATCGGGATGAAATCCTTGGGCCCATTGCAAGACCCTACGCTGGTGCAGTGGGTCCTGGGTTCCTCCTGGTGCACAACAATGTCCCGCCTCATGTGGCGAAATGATGCAGCCAGTTCCTGGAGAAAAAAAGGAATGGATACCACTGAAAGGTTCTCACGCTCGCCTGACCTAAATCCAATAGAACACCTCTGGGACATTATGTTTCTGTCCATCCGGTGCCGCCAGGTTGCACCTCAGTCTATTTAGGAGCTTAGTGATGCCCTGGTCCAATCCATATCAGTATAGATATCCAGCATGATATTTTTCTCCATTGAGATCTGATGTATTTTCAAAGTATTTCTTTCATTTTTGTGAGCAGTGTATATTCTCCTAGCTGAATTTATTCATCCACAGAAGTGTTATTTATCTGTGCAAGCAATATTTCAAACAGGAATATTAAACAGGAATATTAAAACATGGACAAATAATATATATATATATATATATATATATAAATAAAAAGGATGTACCACCCCTCCCCCCACCACCCCTTCCTAACAGCCTACATACCTATTAATTTGTTTTGCATTCTCATTTAACAAGTTTCAAAAGCTACTGTTGGTCTTCGTGTCCTGATGGCTGATAAATAGCAGCAGTCAATAGAGCTTTAGTGTCATCTGAATTCTGTTACTTCCTTTGGTCTCTATACACTGGAATGGTTGAAAGGTTTTCCCAGTAGAAAAACTTAAAATTCGTATTTGTTATATACTTATATATAATATTTTTTCCACATGCTAGGCTGCTTCATTAACTGTCAAATTTTCAATAACTCAAAATGTTTATAATTGTTTTTCGCATCTAATTTTAAATTTGAGTTTTCAAATGAAAACTTGGTGAGTAGCTTGAATAACAGTCAGTACTACAGAATACCAGCAGTTAAACTGGTAAGGGTTTGTGCAACAGGCAAGACATCTACATAAAAATAAAATGCTTTTTGTTGTGTGCAGGGATAGCTAAACTTTTATGGGCACAGCAATGTAAACATATAAAGCCAACCATAGCAATTTCATCAGATACAGGCCGACAGTTTCCCTTCCTATTAATGTTAAAAAAAAAAAAAAAAAATTTCAATATAAAGCAAAAACATATATAAACTCCCTTTGTATGAAAGATTTCAACAACACAGTAGAGTCAGCAAAATTATACTGTATAGGTGATTGCAGAGAACATAATGGTGCTTGGTCAGCCCCAAAAGATGTCTAGAACTATAGCAAGTCTTAGAAATAACAATGAAATATTCATTTCAAATACATAACAATCTACAACCTCCCTAAAAGCTTCTCCGTTTTTCATTATTCATTTACCTGCCCCTTCATTCAGCAGGCCTAGCATGGTAGTGCAATTAAAAAAATACTTCAAAGACTGTGTTTTTAACGGAAATTAATTAAAATAAGATTTATATTAAAAAAGGCACATAGAGGAAAAAATTTCAAGGTCATCTCCAGGAAGTCACTGTACCAGTAATGCAAGCTGAACCATGGGCAAATCTGAAATGGTGATTTCCAGTAACAACCAAAAGCATACGTTTGTTGAATACATGGTTCTCAATGAAAAAACATGAGTTATGATATACTGCAGACTTATGCCACACTCTGTTGCACCAGTGGGCAGAATTGATTAACCAATAGTTTTAAGTGCTTAGCCGTTTGTCTGGTCTTGGTACACATTTGGTGATCGCTATTCTCCACAGGGCTGGTGCCAGCAGAAGACTTAATGTTGTCACACTCAAGATGAGGAGGTAAACCTAAAATTAAAAAAAAAAATATTATATTTTTTATGTCATACAAAAACATACCTACATGCACTATTTATAGCCTTATCTCAAAGACACAACACTAAATGACTAAAGCCTAGTGCACACACTAGCGTTTTTTTTTCCTTCAACCCAGCAGGGCTGAATGAAAAATAAAAACTGTCAGACCAGGAGGAGCCGCTGTACTAACTATGTGACGTTCGTACAGCCTTGTCCCCTGCAGTTCTTTTGTGTTCTGGACAGTGGGACTGCCCCCCGGCCAGAACATTTCGGTCAATGCTCTTAGCCATTGGCTGAGATTGCTGATCAGCAGACCTTTATCAGTCATGCCCCTTCAACAGAAGACGGCCAACCGGGGGGCTTCTGTCAGACCAACTAAAGTACACACAGGCTGAATGACAGCCGGTTTCTTTTGAACCGGCTAATGCGGCCCAACATATGGCACATGTGTACTAGGCTTAAGGAAATTGCTCCCTACTATTTTTAATCCAAAAATTGATTTGCAGGAAATGTATGCTGCAGTTGGAATGTAGTGACAGACACTGGGATCCCAAAACAATCAGGTGAACATCAGACAGATCAAGTAATAACCATCTTAAAACAGAAAAATTCTTCTGACCACCCTTTTCCTCTCAACTAAATTCTGCATGGCCGCTTAATGTGTATGAAAAACCTAGTAAAAAAACAAAAAAACAAACAAAACAAAAACACTGTTACTGTCTTTTTAAAAGTCATTTAAATCTGAAGGTTTTTATTCTAATAACCTGGGCCTAGTGTAATGGGGGTTTATGTTCATGACCCCTCCCCCGTAGGGAATTACAATGCTCTGTTCCCATCCAGCCACTCTGTGGCATGCATTTTCAGTAGAGTCTATAAGCAGCCATGCCAATGCTCAAGTATGTTTACCCATTGTCACCATCAGGAAACCGCCCCCGAGCAATGACATGCATTCACTGTTAGAGCGCAAGCAAGTAGACAGAAAGCAGATGATTAGCAGCACTGAAATGTAAAACGGGGTGTAGCAACGTGAAAACCATATTTTACACCAAAAAATTATTATTATTTGCCATTAAGGCAAACAGCACTTAAGGCAACCTCCATGTCATGCAGATAGGGTTTACATCCAGTTTAAAGCAGATCACACACGAAACGATGGTCAGATGGTGACTCATTAGTTACTCCAAGAATGATTAGCTGGGCATCTTCCATTGTATGCTACACATAAGGCCTATTGATTGATCCAGCTTAAAATATCTTATGTTTATAAAGTGTCAAAAGTTTGATATCTTTATGCTGCTCTTCCTTTACACCCTCATTTTGTTTAGTCTCTTAAAATTCTCCCACACTTTTATACCATATTGATGTAAAACACTGTTTATTTTCAGAAAAACAAAAATGCAACTAACATTTACCAATGTCTATGAAATGAATGACAGTTACAGCTGTATTTTAGATCACATAGGAAAGCATGTAGGCCAGGTTTAGGGGTTTACATGAAACTTTCCTTGAGCAAAATAAAACTAACAGGTGTTGTTTCTGGGTGAGAAAAACAGCTGCTATAGATGGCCAAAAGGTGCTATGTAATCACATCTACATCCTTGGAATCCAACTAGTATTTTAACCACTTGCTTACTGGGCACATACACCCCCCTCCTGCCCAGGTGAAATTTCAGCTTCCGGCACTGCGTCGCTTTAACTGACAATTGCGCGGTCGTGCGACGTGGCTCCCAAACAAAATTGACATCCTTTTTTCCCCACAAGTAGAGCTTTCTTTTGGTGGTATTTGATCGCCTGTGCGGTTTTTATTTTTTTGCGCTATAAACAAAAAAGAGCGAAAATTTTGAAGAAAAATACAATATTTTTTACTTGTTGCTATAATAAATATCCCAATTTAAAAAAAAAAAAAACACATTTTTTTCCTCAGTTTAGGGCAATACGTATTCTTCTACATATTTTTGGTAAAAAAAAAAAATCGCAATAAGCGACTGGTTTGCGCAAAAGTTATAGCGCTTACAAAATAGGGGAGAGAATTATTATTATTATTATTTTTTTTTTTTACTAGAAATGGCGGCGATCTGCGATTTTTATTGGTACTGCGATGTTATGGCGGACACATCGGACACTTTTGACGTCTTTCACATTTATACTGCGATCAGTGCTATAAATATGCACTAATTACAGTATAAATGTGACTGGCATTGAAGGGGTTAACACTAGGGGGTGAGGAAGGGGTTAAATGTGTATCCTAGGTGTGTTCTAACTGTGGGGGGAGGGGGGGGGGGGTGACCGATCTGTGTCCCTATGTATAAGGAACACAGATCGGTCTCCTCCTCTCCAGAGACAGGACGCTGTCTCTGTGTAAAACGGCAATGAGAGATGATCTATGAGATCATCTCTCATTCGCCCACAGATCGCATCGCAAACGGCCACTCTGACTGGCCGTTCGCCGCGATCTGTGATTGGCCGTGTCCAAGGGACACGGAAAACACAGGGCTTCCCCGCAGCGCGCTATACAGCGCAAGCTGGGAACGCCCAAAGGGGCGGCTGTCAAAAGACGGCATGTTGGATATTCAGACCCGCGCTGTTGCCGTCATTTGACGGTAGCGCGGGTCTGAAGTAGTTAATGCTACCAGTTTACACCCAATGAGTTTCACAAGCAATAGGGGTCAGCTGTAGCCAAATAATTTCACACCAAGTGCCTGAAGACAGAAAAACTGAAAAGGATACACTAATGCCATTAACAACGTACTACAGGGAGGTAATAGAGTAATTGTAGAACAGATTTGATATATTTAACACCCACCCTTATGATAATAAAAAATAAGCAGATGTTTAGTGAAATAGCAAATTCGAGATGTAGACAGCTGAAGATGCACAAATCCCAACCTCTTAAAGTGGAAGTAAACCCTCCTATCTTTTTCAGCCAAGGAAGCTGCCATCTTGGCCTCTGATGTACAACTGCCAGGATGCTGCACATGTGATCAGGTATGATTACAGCCATTGGATGATTTGATAGTTTGGTTGACAGCACAACCAATGGGAGTGTTACATTCCCGGCATGTTCTGGAAATGTAACTGTTTTTGAAACTGTTAAATGAATGGGTTTACTTCCACTTTAATCTCCATACTTAAAATATTATAAAAGTGCAGCCTTGCCCTTCAGTAAATCGCTTTTATTTAATATTTATTAGTATTCCCTCCCTCTCTGGGAAGGGCCAGGTTATAACATAAGGGAGTTCCATTTTCTGCCTATAACAGTCGCAAAAAAAAAAAAAAAAAGTTGTCACTTCTAATAAAAGTACTGCTAGGATTACATGAAATAAAATGAATGGCTTTAGTAACGAACAGTTTTACCGCCCTCCAGCAGCCCAGACATATTTTTAGTTATCTATTGCGGAGACTAAATGTTGCAATATTATACTAGCATAAAGCAGCTCTTCGGACACGTTTACAAAAATTAATAGTCAGCAGCTACAAAAACTGTAGCTGCTGACTTTTAATAAATATATACCTGACCCATGATCCAATGCTGTCATCACCCGGCCGGTTTCTTCACTGGGCTTCAGTCCCGGGGCTGGCATATTAACTGTGGATAGCTGGCTGTGACTGCGGCTTCACAGCTGGCTGAGCACTATACAAGTGTGGTTCCATAGTTTTCTGGGACCTGCGATGTGTCTGAGAAGGCTCTAGGGCAAGAAGGGGAGACCTAACTTCTGCTCAGATGACCACAGCGACTTGACCTGATTTGAGGAAAAGGAGGAAGAGCAGATAGTTTGTCCCCTTTTGTTTGAAGTTCCACTTTAGGAAGGGAAGTCTAGATTAGCCATTGGCCTTTACAAACCCTAATCAACCATAGTGCAGCAAGTAAACTGCTTATAAAGTGTTAGCTGGAGTTCAATCTGTTAGTGTTATCTAAATCTCCTAGTGCATCTAATACTTCCCATTCCCCAGGCTGACAATGCTGCTGTCTGAAAAAAAGTGTCCCTGTTCTCCTTCATCCAGACCTTAGGCACCCTAATACAGAGGCTGTGTTACTGGACAGATCACCAGGTGATAACAGAGGGAAAAAAAAACAACTAATGTAACTACAAGTACAACCCACATTCCATCCGTATAACCTTCGCCAATGCTTTAACACCGACTAGCCTCCAGAATCCTTGCCCTGATTAGCAGCATGATGCAAATAAGAATTGTTCTTTTATACGGTCAGACAAAAGATCACATGTATTGCTAATTTCAGTGGATATAACTATATCTATCTAGAGGCAGCAGGACACTATACATAGATGGATTACCTGTAATGATGTATTTCAATGCAACGGTTATCTATCTGCATGGTAAAAAAAAAAACATATAATTTTGGTGTGCGGCTGTCCATGAATTTTTTCCATTGATTTCTGCCTTGTGTATTGCCAGCACCCACGAGTGGCGGTTTTTCTTTCTGAACAAAATAGTAGCGCTCAGTGAATGAACAATTCTAAATTAGTATATAAATAAATCCCCCTTTGAAGAGCTCTCTCTCTCTCATATATATATGTATATGTATATGTATATATATATATATATATATATATATATATATATATATATATATATATATATATATATATATAAAAACTGAAATAATTAAATATATATAATTAAATGTTCAAAAATAAGTAGTAACAAGTCAAGTCCATAAGTGATTAAACTTTCAAGTGTCCACTTAGTCTTCTTAAAAATCTTGCTTAAGACCCGGACCAATATGCAGGTAAAGGACCAGGCCGCATTTTGCGATTCGGCACCACGTCGCTTTAACTGACAATTGCGCGGTCGTGTGAGGTGGCTCCCAAACAAATTTTTTCCCCACATATAGAGCTTTTTCTTTTAGTGGTATTTGATCACCTCTGCGGTTTTTATTTTTTGCGCCATAAACAAAAATAGAGCGACAATTTTGAAAAAAAAATCAATATGTTTGACTTTTTGTTATATTAAACTACTTGCCGGCCGACTGCCCGCCGTCATATTACTGCGGGACGGTGGCACTGTTCCGCGAGAGCACGTAGCTCTACGTCCTCTCTTTAGCGGCCACTAGGGGGCGCGTGCGTGCCGCCCCCCGCTCGCCTCCGAGTCCCGCGCGCGTGCCCAGCGGGTACGATCGCCGCCGGGCACACGCGATCGCTCGTTACAGCGCGGGGAACAGGAGCTTTGTGTGTAAACACAAAGCTCTCGTTCCTGTCAGCGGGGGAAACGCCGATTTTCTGCTCATACAATGTATGAACAGAAGATCAGTGATTTCCCCTAGTGAGTCCACCCCCCCATACAGTTAGAACACAAACAGGAACACACTTAACCCCTTCCCTGCCCCCTAGTGTTAACCCCTTCACTGCCTATTGCATTTTTATAGTAATACAATGCATTTTTATAGCATTGATCGCTATAAAAATGCCAATGGTCCCAAAAATGTGTCAAAAGTGTCCGCCATAATATCGCAGTACCGAAAAAAAAACGCTGATCGCCGCCATTACTAGTAAAAAAAAATATTAATAAAAATGCCATAAAACTACCCCCTTTTTTGTAAACGCTATAAATTTTGCGCAAACCAATCAATAAACGCTAATTGCGATTTTTTTTAAAGAAAAATATGTAGAAGAATACGTATCGGCCTAAACTGAGGAAAAAAAATGTTTTTTTTTTATATCTTTTTTGGGGATATTTATTATAGCAAAATGTAAAAAATATTGAATTTTTTTCAAAATAGTCGCTCTATTTTTGTTTATAGCGCAAAAAATAAAAACCGCAGAGATGATCAAATATCACCAAAAGAAAGCTCTATTTGTGGGAAAAAAAGGACGCCAATTTTGTTTGGGAGCCACGTCGCACGACCGCGCAATTGTCAGTTAAAGCGACGCAGTGCCGAATCACAAAAAGTGCTCTGTTCTTTGGACAGCAATATGGTCTGGGGCTAAAGTGGTTAAATATCCCACAAAAATATATAAAAAAAAACGTTTTTTTTGCCTCAGTTTAGGCCGATAAGTATTGTTCTACATATTTTTGGTAAAAAAAAAATAAAAAAATTAACTCGCAATAAGCGTGTATCGATTGGTTTGCACACAATTTATAGCGTTTACAAAATAGGGGATAGTTTTATTGCATTTTTATTAAGAATTTTTTTTTAATATCAATTGCGGGCGATCAGCGATTTTTTTCGTGACTGTGACATTATGGGGGACACGTCGGAACAATTTTGACACATTTTTGGGACCATTGTCATTTTCACAGCAATATGTGCTATAAAAATGCATTGTTTACTGTGAAAATGACAATTGCAGTTTGGGAGTTAACCACTAGGGGACGCTGAAGGTGTT
Organism: Rana kukunoris; assembly: GCA_029574335.1. Classification (NCBI taxonomy): domain Eukaryota; kingdom Metazoa; phylum Chordata; class Amphibia; order Anura; family Ranidae; genus Rana; species Rana kukunoris. The sequence continues at coordinate 231,633,605 of CM056050.1, read as the reverse complement.
AAGGGTGACCTCATATGTGTTTCTAACTGTAGGGGGGTGGGGCTGAATGTGTAACGTCATTGATCGCCTTTCCCTAGATCAGGTAACAGATGATCAATAATAGTGCCACTGTGAAGAACAGGGAAGGTGTGTTTACACATACCTCTCCCCATTCTTTAGCCCCTGTGACCGATCGCGGGACTCCAGCGGCGTTTAGGTCCGCGGGTCCTGCAGCCGCAGTAACGGAGCTTCAGACTGAGTCGCTAGCGACCCACGGCTGGGCACTTAAAGAGGACGTACAGGTACGTGCTTGTGCCCAGCCGTGCCACTCTGCCGACGTATATCGGCATTAGGCGGTCCTTAAATGGTTAACCGCTTAACACCCGCCGCACAACTATATACGTCCACAGAATGGCACGTAAAGGCAGATGGGCGTACATGTACGTCCCTGCCTTCTTGCGGGTCAGGTGTCCAATCGGGACCCCCCCCCGCTACGTGCGGCGGGCGTCTTACCTGTGGGAGCGATCCGGGTCGAGGGGGCGGCTGTTAATTTTTGTCCGCCCCCTCGTGATCGCTCCCAGCCAATCCCCTGAGCCTCCGCCATGTCACTTCCTCTGCCTGTGTAATGTAAACACTGGCAGAGAAAGTGATGTCGCCTCTCCTCTCGGCGGTATTTTCAATCCGACGAGAGGAGAGAAGACTTCACAGTAAGTCCAACCAACACTACACTGACACCACACACATAGGCACATTTAACCCCTTCCGATCACCCCCCCAGCCCCCTGTCACACGGTCACTGATTGCAGTGATCATATATTTACTGATCACTGCATTTAGTGTCAGTGTGACAGTTAGTGTAACGGGCAGTTAGTGTTAGGTCCAGGGTAGCCGGTAGCCCCCTACCCGCCCTAATAAAGGTTTAACCCCTTGATCACCGCCCTAGTTAACCCTTTCACCCCCTATTGCTAGCGTCACTAAGCGATCGTTTTTCTGATCGCTGTATTAGTGTCGTTAGGTAGCTAATTTTTTTTACTAAAGACATGTGGCTAAATACATTTTGGCCTAAATTTTTTACTAAAATTTAGTTTATTTGATTTTTCTTACAACAAAAAGTAAAAAATATAGATTTTTTTCAAATATGTCGCTCTATTTTTGTATATAGCGCAAAAAATAAAAATCGCAGATGCAATCAAATACCAGCAAAAGAAAGCTCTATTTGTGGGAAGAAAAGAACGCAAATTTTGTTTGGGAGCCACATCGCACGACCGCGCAATTGTCTGTTAAAGCGACGCAGTGCCGAATTGTAAAACCGCCTCTGGGCATTTAGCAGCATACTGGTCCGGGGCTTAAGTGGTTAAGCAAGAATTTTTAGTTCATTCTAATTTTATTAAATTATAACACTATAGAATATAGTACAAACATTGATGAGTTCATAAAAGTAATACAATTGTCCTATCTTTTCAGTTTCGGATATAATTTCCATATATAAAAAAAAAAAAAAAAAAAAACTATACAGTATAGATAAAAAAACAAGAACTACAAGGCAGAAACAGAAAATGACAAAACCAAGTAAAACAGTAAGGCCGCGTACACACGATCAGACATGTCCGATGAAACTTGTCCAAAAGACCGTTTTCATCGGACCACACTGAAGTGGTCTGATGGTCTGATGTGCGGACACACCATCGGACCAAAATCCCATCGGACCAAAACGCGGTAACGTAGAACACAAAGACGTGATGAAAAAACGAAGTTCAATGCTTCCAAGCATGCGTCGACTTAATTCTGAGCATGCGCTGGTTTTTGGCCCGATGATTTTGTGTACTAACCATCGAACCTGTCCGGACGGGTTTTAAAGCATGTTTTGAAACTTTGGTCCGCTGGAAAACGGTCTGATAGGCCGTACACAAGATCGAACATGTCCGCTGAAACTGGTCTGCGGACCAGTTTCAGCGGATATGTTCGATCGTGTGTAAGCGGCCTAAGAAACAAAACAAAACGGAACAGAACAATACAAGGAAAAAAAAAAAGGGGGGGGGGGGAGAGTGGGGGTCAATGGATGGCAGCGAAACCCCCCCCCCCTCATTCGCATATCATTTTTGTTTTATTTCCCTAAGGACTTTCTAATTTCTTATGGTTTCTCTGTATGTCCTCCAGGAGTGATTCCATCCTCTCTATGAGGTCCATATCTCACTGACCCCCTCCTTAATTGATGGTATTTGTGTTGAACGCCAATGTCGTGGTATAACCAGTCTCGCTGCTGTCAACCAATGTCTCAAGAGACCCCTTTTGATATTTTTATAAGGTCCTGGTAGAATTGAAAGCAAAGTAATTTGGGGTGTATTTGATATTGGATCCCCAGTAATCAAAGTATATAATTGCATAATTTTTTCCCAAAAATTTAAAATTTTGAGGCATTCCCACCAAATGTACAACAATGAGCCTTTAGATGCATGGCATCTCCAGCATATATCTGATTTGTCTGGGTATATACGTTTTAGTTGCTTTGGGCTCCAATACCACCTGGAAAGAAGTTTATAGTTTGTCTTCTTCCATTCTGCATCTTGGATTTGGAAATGTAGCTAATTCGCCCATGTCTTTATATATTCAGGGAGCTCAGGGTGTTTTTTTACGGTAAGTATCTTATAGATTGAGGATAGAGCATATTTAGGTTTTGAGTCTTGTAGTAGCAGAAGTTCAAACCGAGTTGCGTCTCTACACAATAATCTATTTGAGGGAATAGAGGACAAAAAAGATAATAATTGCCGATATTCCAACCATTGCTTAAGTGAAGGTTTCTGTGTAAAAATTAAGTTTAATATAGGTGGGAATGTTACCTGGCTGGTAAATTGGCACACTCTTCGATGTGATTCTTTGTTCCATATAAGAAAATCTTTACGACTTAAAGCCAGTGGAAATTGTGGGTTACCAAATAAAAGTGTCATAGGTCCTACTTGTGAGGAAAGTTCTAATTTTAGGGCTATTTTAGTCCAGGTTTTCAGTTGATGAGATGTTAAAGAAGGCATAGTATGGACCGAGTCTCGATAGATATCACTATTCTCAAGATCTAACCAGGGAAGAGCAGTGAGATCAATTTGATTTAACCATTGTTCTATTGATACCCATTGTTTAGTATTGGCAGAGTGAAACCAGTTCACTATCCTTGTTGAATGAATGAATGAATGACTTGTATAGCGCGGCACATGCAAACTAAATCGCCTCTGGGCGCTTGTTGTTCTTGTCTCCTTTGGTATCAAAAGAGATGAGTCTTGATCATTCTCCTGAATGCCAAGTGGTTCTCCTCCAACCGAATGCTGGTTGGTAAAGCGTTCCAAAGTCTGGGACCTTGGACCGTGAATCTTCTTTCTCCTTTGGACTTGTAGTTGGCTTTTGGTATCTGGAGTAGATTTTGATTGGTGGATCGCAGAACGCGATTGGGATTATGAGCTTTTATTTTTTCGCATGACTACATCTATGCGTTAGACAGAGTGCTTTAAAAGCAATTCTGTCTTTTACTGGCAACCAATGAAGGGTTCTCAGCGAAGGCGAGATTGATTCCAAGGGTTTTTTCCCAGTCACGAGTCTGGCGGCCGTGTTTTGAACGACTTGCACACAAGCGATTTGGTACATTGGGAGTCCGAGGTAAAGGGCATTTGCATAGTCCAATCTTGAGTTTACAATTGCTCCTACCACGACCGATATGTCTTCTTTGGGGATAAAAGGAGTAAGTCTGCATAGTAGGCGCAGTAGATGGTGAGATCTGCCGACTACTGACCCTATTTGTGCGAAAATGACCCCGAGACTTTTGACTTTTGACCAGAAGACAAGATTCTCCTTCGTCTGCGGCCTCGAGAGCGTCATCCCATATTTTGAGCAATGCGGTTTCTGTCCCATGTCCGGGACGGAAACCCGATTGAAATGGATCAAGTAGCTTGTGGGTATCTAGATGCTGTTGCTGCTGTGGTACCACTACTTTTTCCATTACCTTTGAGAGTACATTTAGGCCTGTTATGGGATGACGGTGGAGTGGGTGCTTGGGGTCTAGGGTGGGTTTCTTCAGGATGGGTTGGATTATGCCCTCTTTCAACAGGGAGGGCACTATGCCTTCCTTGAAAGACTGGTTTATAAGCTGCGTGATAGGAGGAGCCAGGATGTCGGCGCATTCCTTCAGCAGTTTAGTGGGGATGATATCATTTGGCGCTGTGCCGTTACGCAAAGTACCAATGATATTCTTTGCGGCATCGATAGAGATGGGTTCCAGGGTGAACTTACCTGATTGTGGTGAATTACTGTGGATATTGTGTGAAAAATTGCGGGGGGGCTGATTGGGGTATTGTTTTGCTGAATGCTTTCCCGCATTCCCTCGATTTTATTAATGAAGTAAACCGATAAATCATTGCAAAATTCTTGGGTGTCCGAAGTGGGGACTTCAAGACAGCCTGGGTTCATGGTCTGAGTGACCAGCTTGAAGAGTTTGCGGGGGCAGTTTAGGGCGCTGTTGATAGCCTTGGAAAAATAATTTTTCTTGGCTTTGAAGATTTCTTTGTGGTATTTTCTTGTTGTTGCCTTGTAGATGGAAAGATTCTCCATTTGGTTGTTAAACCAGCTGGAGTTGTTTTTCCGGATATGGTTTTTATGTTTCGGCGCTACTAAGTCGGCTGACTGTAGTAGGGCTATGTTTATGGCATCCAGTATTTATATAGCCGTTTGATGCGGTTGAATTGTTTTTTTTTTCTTAATGTGGTTTTGAAGAGTTCCGAGTGGAGCTTCTTCTGACATCTAGTCCAGTGTGTTGTCACTGGTTTTGATGTTTTTGTTAAGGGGGGGATTTTGGAAATAAAGAATTTAATTGCATGGCGATTTGTCCATGGCAACGGTTCATTTTCCAAGATTTTCATTTCCAGATCTTGTCTGAAAATAAGATCGAGTGTGTGACCTGAAGCATGTGTGACATGAAGCTTGTTAATACTGCTGCTACATAATAGAGTTAAAGATCAGGAGCACCTGCTCCTTCTTTGTCTTTAGGCAATGATAATAGTTTCTTATGTAGTCTAGGTTTTCTTTGAGCCCAAATAAATGTTGTAAAGGCCGATTGGAAAGAAGAAACATAAGATCTAGGGATAAAAACAGGGATGGTTTGAAATAAACACAAATAACACAAATTGAAATAAACACAAAAACCGCCGTATTATATCAATTTTTAAGAGATTTATCCTCCCAAACGAAGAATATTGATTATGTTCATATTTTTTAAGATCCTGTAAGGTTTGTTGCATAAGAGGGATATCGTTTGTTGGATATAGATGGTTTGGATCAGAAGGAATAGAAATACCTAGATATTTTAATACCGAGGAACAAATTTTTAATGAGAAACTATTTTTCAATGCCATCACTTGTTGTGAAGTGACACATTAAGGATTTCAGATTTTGATACATTTGCTTTAAAGTTACTAAGGGTACCGAAACGTTTGAATTCAGACAAGATAGATGGTATTGAGACAAGTGGATTAGTAACATAGCAATAGATTGTCGGCAAACAAGGCTAATTTTATTTCCGTTTGATTTATCTGTATGCCAGTAATGGAAGGATTGTGTCTAATTTCTATTGCTAAATGTTCCATTACCAGGACATAAAGTAAAGGTGAAAGTAGGCATCCTTGTCGAGTACCATTTTGTATAGAAAAACTTGTTGTTAACGATCCATTAATCCTTATTTTAGCTTCAGGTTTAGTGTATAGTGCCAAAACCTTGTGAAGTAAATTTGGGCCCAGGCCTATTTGCATCAATGACTGTTTTAAAAAAGGCCATCCAATATGATCAAAGGCCTTCTCTGCATCAACTGAAATGAGACATATTGGTATTTTGGCTGTTTGAATCATTAATAAAAAAGTTTTTATAGTATTATCACAAGCTTCTCTACCTTGTACAAAACCCGTCTGGTCTGAATGTACCAGATGTGGAAGAAGGGGTTGGAGACGTAGAGCAATTAATTTAGCATAGATTTTTAGGTCTATCCCGATTAGCGAGATCGGACGATAACTAGAGCATAGTGTTAAGTCTTTTTCCGGTTTCGGAACCAGAGTGATATGGGCTTCTAATGTCCGAGTCAGAAAATGGTTCCTGGAAGAAATAGAATTATATACTTGAAGCAAGAATGGTGACAGATATTTCTTAAAGGTTTTATAAAATTTTGGAGTGAATCCATCTGGGCCTGGACTCTTTCCTGATGGAATATCAGCAATTACATCCAGTAATTCCTCAAGTTGAAAGGGACAATCTAAAGATTCGCTTTTATCGGCATCTAATAATTGGATAGCAGTTTCTTGTACATATTCTTCAATTTGTTGGTTAGCTCCAACAACACCTTCCAAAGATGGTGATGGAGGCAAATTGTAAAGACCTGAGAAATAATCTCTAAAAATTTGTCGAAGAGATTGTGGGTCTGATGTAATTTCTCCAGATTACTTTTTTATACTAGGTATAAAGGTCTGGGAAGAATGGGGATGTAATGTTTGAGATAAAAGTTTCTCACATTTATCCCCCAATCTATATCTTTCCAAGGCTCTTCTCAGTTGGTATGACTTATGTGAGGTTTCAAAAAGCTGCAAGAGAGATGTCCTTGTAGACGAAATTTCAGCTAATATTTCTGCACAATGATTAGTTTTATGTAAAGTTTCTAAAGATTGAAGCTTAGATAGTGTATTTTGAATAGTTATGGATTTTTCTTTTTTAAGGTGTGAACCATGTTGAATAAACAGACCCTGTAATACTGCCTTTAGAGCTTCCCATTTTAAAGGGAGTGCCGTTTCATCTTGGGCATGATCAGAGATAACATTTTTAATCGCTTCTATAATTGCCTTCTGACAGATTGGATCTGATAAAAGTGTGTCGTTCAAACGCCAAGACCAATTTGTTCCCCGAGTCTGTGGCGGATTTATTGTTAAGAATGAATGATCAGACCATGTAAATGAACCTATTTCCATTGAGGGATCCCATTCTAGTACCTTTGGTCCCGTTAAGAGATAATCTAGTCTAGTATATGATTTATGGACTAATGAAAAATATGTATAATTGCGGTCTTTGGGATATAGAGTCCGCCATAGATCAAGTAGCCTATGTTCATAGAATTTCTTTTTGAGGGCCCTCAAACGGAATTATGAGATATTCGATTGTTGAGTAGAAGTATCTAGTGTAGGATCTAGAGCTAAATTTAAATGTCTTCCCACAATGGTAGTTCCTTTTGCAAAATCTGCTAAAAGATTAAGGTAACGTGAAATTGTTGTCGTTTGATCACAATTCGGGATATAGAGGTTTGCAATGGTAAAAATCTTGTTCCATAACCGAAATTTAAGAAAAATATATCTACCATTTGGGTCAACTATATGATTCAGATATTGTATTGGTTTGTGTTTATGAAGTGCTATAGAGACTCCCCTTGATTTTGAACCTGGCGTAGAGCTATGGAACCATTGAGAGTAATGTTTACACGGACACACAGGAACACCACCAGTACAGAAATGGGTCTCCTGGAGGAGTACAATATCTACTTTAGCTTTATGCAAACTATATAGGAGCTAGTGTCTTTTTGATTCATTGTTAAGACCCCAGCCGTGCCACTCTGCCGACGTATATCGGCATCAGGCGGTCCTTAAAGAGGTGGTTCACCCTAAATATAAGCCCTCCCATGTGATCCAGCATACTGGCGTCAGCGCCAGTATGCTGTTTTTTTTTTTTAATCCTCCACTTACTGTATTATGCTGAATTTTATTTTTTTTCCCCCCGTGGTGGACGGCGCCAGTATAGCGCGTCACATCTTACGAAAATACTCGATAAAGGACTCGGGTAATCTCGGCGAAAATGCGGCGCCTGCGCACAGACCTAGGAGATGACTGCGCAGGCGCCGTATTTCTCCGAGTCCTACGGCTATAGCGCGTCACGCCCTCCGAAAAACGCCGAAATAGGACTCGGAGAAATACGGCGCCTGCGCAGTCAGCTCCTAGGTCTGTGCGCAGGCGCCGCATTTTCGCCGAGATTACCCGAGTCCTT